>CM055125.1:71239743-71633073 GCA_029206835.1 Rana muscosa
CCTCGCTGCCGGCGCTGTGATTGGCCAAGCATGCGGGGTCACAGTGCATGCTTGGCCAATCATCAGCCAGCAATGCACTGCGACTGGCGCAATGCATTGCGGGCCGCTCGCATCACACGAATGTGATGCGAACGGCCCAAATAGTTCTGGGCTCGCCGAGCGGGCGAACGCCTGATGTTCGATTCGAACGTGGGCTCGAATCGAACACCGGGCCCATCCCTATTCATCACTAGGGATGAGCTTCGAGTTGGAGTCGAACTCATGTTCGACTCGAACATTGCCTGTTCGCCGAACAATTTGGGGTGTTCGTGGCAAATTCGAAAAGCCGCAGAACACCCTGTAAAAGTCTATGGGAGAAATCTAAAGTGATAATTTTAAAGGCTTATATGCAAGTTATGGTCATAAAAAATAAGTGTTTGGGGACCCGGGTCCTGCCCCAGGGGACATGTATCAATGCAAAAAAAAAAAAGTTTTTCGGGAGCAGCGATTTTAATAAATGCTTAAAGTGAAACAAAAGTGAAATATTCCTTTAAAATTTCGTACCTAGAGTATGCCTGTAAAGCAGCGCTTGCTTCCCGTGCATAGAACTGTCCCTGCACAAAAGGTAATTTCTGAAGGAAAAAAAAAAGTAATTTAAAAACACTTGTGGCTATAAATCAATTGTCGGCTCCCGGCAATACAGAGAAAAAAAGTCATAAATATAAATAAAAAGTGGCGAAGGTCCCCCCCAAATTCAATTACCAGGCCCTTCAGGTCTGGTATGGATATTAAGGGGAAGCCTGCGTCAAATTTACAAAAAATAAAATATGGCGTGTAGTTCCCCCCAAAAATCCATACCAGACCCTTTATCCGAGCACGCAACCCGGCAGGAAAAGAGAGGGGGGTGAGAGAGCGACCCCCCCTCCTGAACCGTACCAGGCCACACGCCCTCAACATGGGGAGGATGCTATGGGGGTCTGTGACCCCTCAAAGCACCATGTCCCCATGTTGATGGGGACAAGGGCCTCATCCCCACAACCCTTGCCCGGTGGTTGTGGGGGCCTGCGGGCAGGGGGGCTTATCGGAATCTGGAAGATCCCTTTTACAAAGGGGACCCCCAGATCCCACACCCCCCTATGTGAATTGGTAAGGGGTACACTGTACCCCTACCATTTCACAAAGAACGTTTTTTTTTTTTTTTTTTTACAAACAGACACCGTTGGGAAAATACTTTTAAATAAAGGATTCCAGCGGTGGCAATCCACTCTCAGGATCCTGCGATGGGTGATCTCCTCTCCGGGGTCCAGCGATGGATGATCTCTCCTCTCCAGGCTCAAACTATGATGTCCAGTGCAGCGAGGAACAGCAAGCATCCTGTCTCCATATTTTTTTATTTTTTAATAAAAGACTTTTCCCAACGGTGTCTGTGTGTTTGGTTACACTTTTTTTGTGAAATGTTAGGGGTACAATGTACCCCTTACCAATTCACATAGGGGGGCTGGGATCTGGGGGTCCCCTTTGTTAAAGGTGTCTTCCAGATTCCGATAAGCCCTCCCCCCCGCCCGCAGACCCCCACAACCACCGGGCAAGGGTTGTTGGGGGAAGAGGCCCTTGTCCCCATCAACATGGGGACATGGTGCTTTGAGGGGTCACAGACCCCCAAAGCATCCTCCATGTTGAGGGCATGTGGCCTGATACGGTTCAGGACGGGGGGGCGCACCATCGCCCCCCTCTTTTCCTGCGGCCTGCCAGGTTACGTGCTCGGATAAAGGGTCTGGTATGGATTTTTGGGGGGAACTCCACGCCATTTTTTTTTTTAATTTGCCATAGAGTTCCCCTTAAATTCCATACCAGACCTGACCTGAAGGGCCTGGTAATTGAATTTGGGGGGACCCCCACACTTTTTTTTTTATCAATGACTTTTCTCTGTATTGCCGGGAGCCGGCAATTCATTATAGCCGCGAGTGCTTTTACATTTTTTTTTCCCCCCTTCAGAAATGACACTGTGCAGGGACAGTTCTAAGCACGGGAAACAAGCGCTACTTTACAGGCATACTATACACACCCCCTAGGTACGAAATTTAAAGGAATATTTCACTTTAAGCATTATTAAAATCACTGCTCCCAAAAAAAAAAAAAAAAAAAAAAAAAAAAAAAAAAAAATCGGCAGTTTAAAAACTTTTTTTTGCATTGATACATGTCCCCTGAGGCAGGACCCGGGTCCCCAAACACTTTTTATGACAATAACTTGCATATAAGCCTTTAAAATTAGCACTTTCGATTCATGTTCGAGTCCCATAGACTTTAACGGTGTTCGGATGTTCGAACAAATTTATTGCCTGTTCGCAAGTTCTGGTGCAAACGGAACTGGGGGGGGGGGGGGTGTTCGGCTCATCCCCATTCATTACCTGCTGGGTTATACTTCATCAGGTGAATGGACACTGGTAGACCAAAGGTCGTTAGACAGGAAGTGATCCCCTATATAACCCCGCCCATACAGGAAGCGTCAGTTTTGTAGCAAGCACGGAATCCTCAAAAAAAAAAAAAAAAAAAGGGGAGGGATCTCTGTCCCATGATGTATGACAAAAATCCTAATTTTCTTTTTCATACATCATGGGATGCAGAGTCAGGCTAATATTCATTACCTGCTGGGACATCCCAGAGCAATAGCCTTGAGGGGAGGGGGACACCCTGCCAAACGATAGCAATCAGGAATTATACGGCAGCCCGCAGTACACTGCGACCAAAAGCTGAATCGTCGGCTGCTCGACCATACACTTAAAGTTTGTGAACGTCTGGACTAAAGACCAGGTAGCAGCCCTACAAATCTGAGCCACAGATAACTCACAGCAAAAAGCCCAGGAGGTTCCTACACCCCTGGTAGAATGAGCTCTCACCCTAAAAGGGAGGAGTTTTATGTTTCAGAGCGTAGGCCTGAAGGACCAATTGACAGACCCCTTCTTGGGTCCTTTGGTAAAACAAAAGAAGTCTGACCCTTGGATCTCCGCAGATCTAGACAAATAAACTAACTGCTCGGGCACCGTCTAAAGAATGCAGTAGTCTCTCTTCCGCCGAATGAGGCCGGGAGAAAACAGAAGGCAAAATAATGTCCCGATTTAAATGACAGGCCGACATCACCTTTGGCAAAAAGGATGGAACAGGTTGTAACACGACTGTCATGATGAAGGATCAAGTACGGTTCCCTGCATGAAAGGGCCGCCGACACCCTTCTAGCTGAGGTGATGGCAGGATGGCTAGCTTGCGTGACAGCAAGTCTAATGAAATTTCATTATTAGGTTCAAATGGTTGCTTCTGTAAACACAGACAGCACCAAAGTTCAAGTCCCAAGGGCACATAGGTGACCTAATGGGGAGGGGGGGGGAAGCAAGAGAGTTGCCCCTCGCATAAAGGTTTGAATCAGTGAATAGGAGGCTAAAAGGCCTTTGGAAGAACACCGATAGGGCCGAAACTTGACCTCCGATTGTACTCGAAGCCAAATTTGATTTCCACAGCTGACTGCAGAAAAGAGAATTCTCCCAATCACATTTCCGAGGATGCCATTTTCTGGCTTCACACCAGCCAATACAAGTCTTCCAGACTTTGATAAATCTTCCTAGTGACAGCTTTGCTAGCGTAGCGCCCTGCTCCTGTTGACCAGGCGCTTGCATGTAAATTTAGTGGGTTATCGGTTCTGTATATAGTTCAGATTTAATATTATGGCTAAATTAGCCTCTGCTCCAGCATTGGAGGTGCCTGTAGGTTGCCTGTAGGTGTTACCAACGGCCAGTGATGGAAGGACAACAGGCTAAGGTGTATTGGGCGTCTCTCCCCAGAAGCAGCTCAGTGGGAGTGGTCTCCCCACTGTGCATTCTGGGAGAGGATACTTAAGGGGCAGACGCCATCTTTTCGCTCTCACCTCATGGCCAGCCTGGCCCAAGGTAGGCGACAACTACTCTTCTGGCCTCAGGGCCCTGTTGGCCCGAAGCTCCGTGACTGCAAGTATGCCCAGAAGCTGTCTGGGGCCTACTGGTTCAGAGGTGGTCCTGTGCTGTCTGTCCTGCGGGAAGAAGCCAAGCAATTGAAAAGATCTGGGGGAGGACTTGTCTTGGAGAGGACCGAGCACAATGCGGGTATCTCAAGAAGTGCCTGGTGACTCAATTGGAGGATGCATCCTAACCAATCTACATCACAGTCAGGGATGAGCCGAACACCCCCCCTGTTCGGTTCGCACCAGAACCTGCGAACAGACAGAATGTTCGCGCGAACTTTAGAACCCTATTAAATACAATGGACTTGAACGTTCGAAATCTAAAGTGCCAATTTTAAAGGCTTATATGCAAGTTATTGTCATAAAAAGTGTTTGGGGACCGGGGTCCTGCCCCAGGGGTCATGAATCAATGCAAAAAAATTTTTTTTAAATTTACGTTTTTACGGGAGCAGGGATTTTAATAATGCTCAAAATGAAAAAATAAAAGTGAAATTTTCCTTTAAATTTCGTACCTGGGGGGTGTGTATAATATGCATGTGAAGTGGCGCTTGTTTCCCGTGCTTAGAACTGTCCCTGCACAAAATGTCATTTCTGAAGCAGCACAGTGGTGTAGTGGTTAGCACTTTCACCTAGCAGCAAAAGGGTCGCTGGTTCGAATCACAGCCACGACACCATCTACCTGGAGTTTGCATGTTCTCCCTGTGTCTGCGTGGGTTTCCTCCGGGTACTCCGGTTTCGTCCCACACTCCAAAGACATGCTGGTAGGTTTGGATCTTGTCAAAATTTGCCCAGTATATATGTATACGACTGTGTGTCTCAAGCGTGTCAAGATCCTACGGGGTAAAATGACCGCACCAGCCAAGCAGACACTGGCTGCAAAAAGCGCCTAGAGGCGATTCAGTTCGCATGTGAGCGCTATACAAGTCACTCATTCATTCATGAAGGAAAAAAAGTAATTTAAAACTCACTCGCGGCTATTAATGAATTGTCGGCTCCCGGCAATACATAGAAAAGTCATTAAAAAAAAAAAAAAAAAGTGTGGGGGTCCCTCCAAATATCCATACTAGGCCCTTCAGATCTAGCATGGATTTTAAGGGGAACTCCACCCCAAATTTTTAAAAAGTGGAGTCCCCCCAAAAATCCATACCAGACTCTTATCCGAGCATGCAACCTGGCAGGCCGCAGGAAAAGAGGGGGGACGAGAGAGCGCCCCCCCCCTCCTGAACCGTACCAGGCCACATGCCCTCAACATGGGGAGGATGTCCCCATGTTGATGGGGACAAGGGCCTCATCCCCACAACCCTTGCCCGGTGGTTGTGGGGGTCTGCGGGCGGGGGGCTTATCGGAATCTGGAAGACCCCTTTAACAAAGGGGACCCCCAGATCCTGCCCCCTATGTGAATTGGTAAGGGGTACATTGTACCCTTACCATTTCACGAAGAAAGTGTAAAAAAAATTAAATAAAATACACACACACACACACACACACACACACACCCTGGGGCAGGACCCGGGTCCCCAAACACTTTTTATGACAATAACTTGCATACAAGCCTTTATAATTAGCACTTTAGATTTCTCCCATAGACTTTTCGAATTTGCCGCGAACACCCCAAATTGTTCGCTGTTCGGCGAACGGGCGAACGGGCAATGTTCGAGTCGAACACGAGTTAGAAGCTCAGCCCTAATCACAGTACTGCCGGATGGCTTAAAGGAACTTTGGTACTGTGCTGCTGCGTTTGCTATTAATATCCTGTGGCAGAGGATTGGTCAACAGTTATTGTTCTCATCAAGTCTGTGGCAGAGACTTTTGTTCCGTGCATCATTCCGATGAGCAAGAACCGTTGACTGAGTGTACTTGTCTCTGGGATCTCAAGTTCCTCAGTGATCTGCACCAGGTATCTGAACCTTCCCCTAACCCTCCATCCCTCTACTGCTCAAGTTGTTCAATAAAAAGCATTGGAAAAGAACTGACTGTGCATACATCTGTGGGCGCAAGGCCCAGTATAGTCCAAGTTTCTAACCTGGTGAACTGTGTTTAGGGGTAACGGCAAAAACATAACCAGCAGCTCCTACGGGGGTAGTGCTACACTAGCGTAGACACCACGGTCCTTTAACACCCTGGTTTCAATAGCCATGCCGTCAAATTTAGAGACTGTAAATTGGGGTGGAATATAGGACATTGAGACAGTAGAGCAAGGCGACGTGGAAGCGTCCATGGCCTGTCTATTGTCAGTCTCACAATCTCTGGAAACCAGGGCCTTCTGGGCCAGGCTGGTGCCACCAGAATGACTGGAACCCCCCTCTCCGAACCCTGTGCAACAAATGTGGAAGGAGAGGGATAGCATAAACCAGGGAGCACTGGCTCCATTGAACTATCAGAGCATCTGCTCCCATTGCCAGAGGATCTATTGTTTGAGGCACAAACTGCTGTATCTTATTGTTGAACCTGGATGCCAGTAGGTTGACCTCTGGCAATCCCCAATGTTGGCAAATTTCCTGGAAACACCCCTGGGTGTAGGGACCAATGCCTCGGGCAGATCTGCTGGCGGTTGAGATCATCTGACTTCCAGTTCTCTACTCCCGGAATATGGACTGCTGATATAAAATTGGCACATGTCCCTCTGCCCAGGCTAGTATGTAGTTCACCTCCTTCAGAGCTGAACGACTCCTGGTCCCCGCCCTGGTGGTTTATATAGGCCACTGCTGTGGCATTGTCGGACTGAACCCGTATAGGGCAGTCTTGAATCCCCACCGTCCAGGACCGTAGGGTCAGACGTACTGCCCATAATTCTAGGACGTTGATGGGCAGGATCTGTTCTATCCTTGACTGTTTTCCCTGAGCTGTGAGCCCGTCTAGGGTCGCTCCCCAGCCTGAGAGAGACTGGCATCTGTAGTCAGTACTTTCCAAATTACTGGGATAAAGGATTTTTCCTGTGGCAGGTTCTGATCCTGCAACCACCAGTTTAGGCTTAAGCCTGCCTGAGGAGATAAGCACATTTGATAATCCAGGGCTTTTCTTCCTCTGTTCCAAGCAAACAAGATGTCTTGTTGTAAAGGCCTGGAATGGAACTGGGCATAGGGCACTGCCTCGGAGGATACCATCCTCCCTTAAAAACTCAGAGCCGAATGGAGGGTTTTCTGGTGCACCCTTATCGGACGCACCTGATCCTTCAGGGCACAGATTCTTACAGGTGGCAAGAACACTCTTGCTTGGACCGGATCTAGGATCAGACCTAAATACTTTAAGCTGGTTTCAAAGCTGATTTTTCAGTATTTATGATTCAGCCCAAGCTTTTCAAATACTGCACTGTATATTATGTTCGGTTAGTGATCTGAGCAAGAGGTCGTTCAGATACCCGAGCGCCAGAATCCCTTGGGCCCTTAAAAAGACCCATTACTGGTGCCAGAACCTTTTGTGAACACTCGGGGAGCTGTAGCCAGCCTGAAGGGTAGAGCCACAACTAAAAAAACGTAGTTTCTCTACTGCAAAAATGTAGGAACCTCTGATGAGGCTGAAAGATAGGTACGCGTAAATACGCATCCTTTATATCAATGGAGGCTAGAAGTCTCCCCTCTGGACTGAAGTTACTACTGAGCAGACAGACTCCATCCGAAAGGACGGTCTCAAAAGATACTCGTTAAGGGATCTTAGGTCCAAAATGGGCCTTGTGTCCACATTTGGTTTCTGAACCGTAAACAGGTTCGAGTAAAAACCTGTGCCCCTTTCGGATACAGGAACCTCTTCTTTTTGGAGGATCCGAGGGAACGCTGGATCTTAAAAACCTTTGAGGGGGAACCCCCTCTGCAACTCTAGCTTGTACCCACAAGATATAATTGAGGTGACCCACTCGTCCTGAATTATTGTTTTCCAAATGTCCGCAAAGAGCAGCAGCCTTCCATCTACCCGATGGAGTGGGGGCATCCCCTAAAAAAGGAGGGTTTGGTGCTGCGCTTAGAATTTTGGACCCAGGGCTTTTTTCTGGCCCTGGCCCTAGCGGCGGCAGAACTGCCTTGGGGCTGAGACATTTGAGGAAGCAGTCCCTGAGGTTTTAAACAAGGGACGTCTGGTGCTTTTCTTCACAGGAAGTAGAGAACTCTTCCCTGCGGAAATCTTTTGGATATATTCGTCCAACTGATCACCAATAAACGTTGCCCACGAAAAGGGAAACCTGCAAATAACTTTTCACAAGCTCGGCTTACCAGTTCTTAAGCCATAAAAGTCTGTGCATATGTACAGACAAGAGAGCCAAATGAAAAACCTGCTGTATTGAATCCTTAAGGCGTCAACAGCAAAAACGCAGCACTCAAGGAAAATCGGTCTTACTTTTAGGCAGAACATCCTCCTGGTTAGGCCAATCAGGCTGTTTGACCTGATCCCAGCTGAACTGGCCAAAGAAAATGAAGCCCTTATGACAGCCGTCTCCACAGCTAGCCTGCTCCATTTCTTAACGAACCTTTGATCCTATGGAATATAAAAAGGGAAAACCTTGAGAAACAAAATTCTGCCAGGATATTCCCAATCAGCATACACCGCCTGTTCCAGCAGGGGGTGTAGGGGGCAAAGTCTGTACGGCCTGAAGAGGCCTCAGGGATCCCAAGAGGACCGGTGTGCACAGTCACCTCTGCTTTTTTTTTTTTTTAAGAGGCAACTTAAAGGCAGAACGAACCATTTTGGTCAGAGTTAGGACGAAAGCCTCTGTGACTGAGAGGCAGACATCAACTGGATCTCCTTTTGTCCAGTTTGCTCAGAAGCAGACTCATCTGCCGGGCACTCCACCTATTCCTGAGCTTTTTAGCTCTTCCCCATTCTCAACCCATTTCTGCTCCAAACTAGGAGACCCAAGGGAGGGGGATCTGTCACGCTTCTTGCCACCCTGCGGGATGGAGGCAACCATGCCAGCAATACTGGGCTCTAACCCAGCTAGGGCTGAGGACAGTTCATCCTTAGCGATAAAGGGTGAAGCAGCAGCATTGACTGTGGGCAGGATACCAGATAGGCGCAGTGGCTCAGATCGCCCGGAAGCCTCTGGTCCTTCAGGGGATACGACTAGGTTCACCAGGAACTACTAACATGGATGTGCCCTCACCTGTAGGGTTAGTCCCGCTCCTCTTTTTGGAAGACATTTAATAGCCACAAACAGAGTACTTGGGTGTACATTTAAACACCTCAGAAGGGGGACCCCTTAATAGGGCTCATCAAGCCCCTATGCAACAATCTGGCCAAGCACCATAGCTTGCCAAGCAACACTTGGTGACTCACATGACCCGGGTAAGGAGAAATGAACCACTGCAAGTGTCTGTTCAGAGCCTGTTCTGTGTCCCACAGCTGCCTTCTGGAAGCACTGCATGCTTGGTCTACACAGCTTAAATAAGCTGGGTACGTGCCGGAACGTTCTATGCGCAAGCAGGCCCGGCGAACGGGCAAGGCTGTATTCGCGTACGACGCAAATCTTTGTGCGCCCAACTAAAGGCTACTGTGCATGTGTGGCGAAGCCGCGTGCGCCATGGCCACCAAACTGCCAAGTCCAACGGCACTTTTGCGAATGCACATGCGTCATGGCCGCTGTGCATTGCGGCACTCTTGCGAACGAACGTGCACCATAGTGAGCCAAAGGCGAAATGGCACGCCATCATACAGGTAGAAAAAAACAGCCAGACAAGCAAAAAAATTTAAATACAGTTTTCAAACACCCACATCTAGCCCAAAACTCCCCCGTATGGTCACTGCACACAGTGGTCCAGCCTTTAGCTAGCTTGACTGATTGTTACAATTACTGGGACACTCCACAATAATAAAATAAAAAAGGGGTTTCACTTACACGTCCAGGCGCAAAGCCACTTAGAAACGAAGGGCCCAATCTTCACCCTTCACGGCGGGTTCCTGTCACTTGGGCCTTCAAGGACTGGGTACCCTTTCACGTTTAGAGTCCACTCCCTTGGACCTGTACAGCACATTGCAGGAAATGCCTTAGTGCTGTAGTGTCCAGGATTTCCCTCCGCAGGGTCCAGCGCACAGAGGCAGTGGTGGAACTATAGAGGTCGCTGCAGTCGCACATGCGACTGGGCCCTGTCGTTCTGCCGCCCCCCCCTCCAAGACCTGGCATCTCCCCCTGGCTTTCCATTTAACATGCGGGGGGGGGGGGGATGTACGGCCGCGATCAGCAGCTGTATGGTGCCTGTGAGATCTCCCTGAGGCTTGTAGTTCTCTCTCTGAATGTATACAGTGGAGAAGGGAGGGGCCTCTGACCCCAGGCATGCATCGGCGTTGCTCTGCTTCTACACTCTTTATACATGCCCAGGTTAGAGGCCCCTCCCCTCTCCAGTAGATACAGTTGGAGAGAGAAATACAAGCCCCAGGGAGATCTTGATCGCTGCCTCCCATCAGGTGGGGAGGGGAGTACAGAGATGTGCTGGGGGTCCAAGGTGCACAGCGGAGACCAGCCAGGTACAGGGAAACATCTGGAAGGGGGGGGGCTCTCTGGGGACCCTGACGCAAGGAAGAGGCTCTCTGCACTCCGAGAGAAAATATCTCCATTCCAGCAGAGGGGGGGGGGGGCGGTCCGTGGAGTAGGTGAGGGAGTGGTACCTCAATCCAGTAGGTGCAGATGTTCCGTCAGAACACCGGAGACACATCACCTAGTGCTGCTGAGTGCGGTCTGCAAGTTACGGTCTTCGGTAGGCCTGGCTTTGGGAGGGGTTATATAGGGGATCACTTCCTGTCTAACGACCTTTGATCTAGCAGTGTGCATTCACCCGATGAAGTATAACCCAGCAGGTAACAAATATTAGCCTGACTCTGTGTCCCATGATGTATTAAAAAGAACGTATAACTTAAAAAAAAAAAAGTTATTTTCGTTTTGGCTAGAGCGGAGAGAGATTAGACACGCTTCTCAATTTTTAATGCCATCTGTGCCCCCCCTCTCCATTATGGAGATTCACCCTCTTGTCCACCATTATCGAAAGAGAGAAAGAGAAAATCTCAAGATTTTAAAGTTGTCCCCAGAAAAGTAAGAGGGGAAATCTTCCAATGGGGACACTAGTTCTGGTGACCTGGGGGTCCCCAAGGCATTGCCTTAATTTGCAGGGATTTCCCCTCACTTCCTTTTTGGCTATGGGAAAGGAAATCTCTGCAATGGGACACAGATGGCAAAAAAAAAAAAAAAGAAGATACAAAATAAAAAAGCTGACAGGGGTTATAACCCTTACTCTATCCAAAATGAGCAGACAAACTTTTGTCTATAGTCCTACTTTAAAGGATGCAATCAAGTCTTGCAAAAACAGATGTCTTATAAATCAAACTAGGAGGAGATCACATACATAGGTTAAACCAAAAGATTTTATTATTTGTTCTGTCTTTGGATATTCTTGATCAGCAAGAGATGTATAAATCAGTAAACATGTCTCACCTGGACACTGTTGGGATATTCATCTGCACTACGGTGCACCAATACGTTGGATTTAGGTCCCACGCGGGCGTAGATGCAGTTAGCAGCAGGATCATCAGGCACAGTCAATGTTTCATAATGATGATCTGTAAGCTGCTCCATCATCTGAAACAAACATTTTAAAATGCTGGAGTAAATGACAAGGGTTTATTTATTTTACTTCTTGGAAACACACACACACACACACACAAACACACACACAAACGGAAGCTCATCTCAGGCCAATAAGCAACCACATAAAATGTCAAAAAAAATTCCACTTTGAGCATTTTTATTCACACTGATTTTGTGACTGTTGAGGCCCTTTATACTGCATACATTTTTTACTTTTGTAGCTACAATGGCACTTTACGTTTTACAACAGTTAAATTGCACTTAAGCAAGATACAAACTATACAATTTCCTGTAGATCGTTTCCTTCAGATTTACCAAAACCATATAATATGGGAGGTCAAACCTTCAAACCTTAAGAGTTTCAATTTGGATGCAGAAAGGCCCTTGCACTACATGGTTTTGGTAAATCTAAAGGCAATCAGACAAAAAGTTGTATAGTGTGTATGGGGTCTTATTCTCAGAAAGGGACTGATTGAAGAGTAGTGGACTTCAGCTCATTAAAACGTCTACAGGAGAGCTGCTTGAACTCAGACCACTTTCAAGGAAAGTTCTGCCATAGATGCCTGTTTAGCAATGTGTGCACCTATGGCAGCACCATCCCTAACAACTAGTCCATCTCTAAATAGCAATCACACATAAGGGTTGACATGCAATTAGCAAATGAGGGCTATAAATCTCTGAACAGCCACCCCTTCTTTCCTGTGCTATGCTCAGTGGTTTTACCTTAAGGGCTTTCTTTGCACAGTCGCTGCTTCCAATAACCAAGGTATCTGGACCACACATGCTACAGAAACTTTTTAGATGTAAATCTCCAGAGACTGGAACAGTAGAAACTGCATAATCCTAGGTAAAAAACAGAACACACATTTATAGGAAAGATCTGTAGACAGTTACAAGGTCATAGAAGGTTCTCCAACCACACCATTCATAGTTGCCAACATTGTAAAAACATTTATAGGGATACTTTGTCTGTGGGTGGAGCATTCATTTGGAGGTGTGATGTAGTGGGGGAGAAAAAGAAAAAGAAAGGTTCTTGAAGCATGGACGTTGCTTAAAGGGGCATGGCTCAAAGGAGGTGTGGTTAGAGTCAGATGAACAAGGGATGAGGGGGGGGCGGGGGAGAGAAAAAAAAAAAGGAGAGAAAGAGAAGTTTAGTGTAGTTGGGTGGGCAGTATAGTGTAGTGGAGTTTAGTGGACAGTGTAGTATAGTGGAGTGGAGTTTAGTGGGCAGTGGAGTGGTCAGGATAGGAATCGGCGAAGGAATCGGGTAGGTTAGTGTAGTGGTCAGTGTAGGAATCAGGTTGGTCAGTACCATTGTAGGAAAGGAAGCGACTCAGGGGAGTGCTAAAAGTCCGCAGGTGAGGGGGGGGGGGGGCGCAAAATTACTTGCCTTGCCCTGGGCGCCGACAACCCACACTACTGCTCCCCACTGTCCTCTTCAGGGCACCCCAAGATAGGGTTTGTAAGATGGGGTTTCTTCCCAGCTCCCATTCTGCATTCCCCCCCCTCCCAAAAGGGGGCTCCCTCCAAGGCCACAACAGCCTAACACTCCACTAGTTCTTCCACCTGAACAACTCCTCCCACAGCAGGCTGACCATGAGTATATATAGAAGGCCTGCCCCCGTGCCAATCCTAGTTGGGGGATTGGTCAGGGCTTCCAGATGCACTCCAATCCTCTGCCTTGCCTTTTCCAGAAACAGGAGGTGCCAGAGATATGAAGTACATCACCTGCTGCTACTCTCAAAACCACTCCCAGATCAAAACAAACAGGCCTAGCTCACAGCTAGGCCTGCCGAAGTTAAAAAAAAAAAAAAAAAAAAAAAACCTGGCGTTCTTCAGGTATAAAAACACATCATGTTTACCGGCAATCTTAAGCCTAGTACACATGGGCCTAATGTTAGCCGGAATCACATGGTTCAATAGAAACCGGCCGACATTCAGCCTGTGTGTGCGGCAGCCAGTCTGATGGCTGAGAGCGCTGTTCAGAGTATTTTGGCGAGGGGGGGGGGGGGGGCGGCACATTGTCAGTACACACAAGGCTTAGCAGGGGAGATCGCTGTAGTAACATCGAATCGTAAGTACAGTGCCCTTGACCGGCTGGGTTTAAAAAAAAAAAAAGTATATGTTGCAGCCTACCAATCTTTAGATGCGATGGTTGCATTAGACTTCTTTTTGAGACTTTACCCCTTTTACATTTTCACCTGGTGATCCAGCCAGTTTGTCTTTTTTCAAACTTTAACAGACCAAGCTGTCCAGCAAAAAGTGGCAGAGTGTTTAGACCAACCATGTAACACTGGCATGGATGCTTAAAGGATAAGTTCACTTTTTGGAAAAAAACTAAACTAAATAAATGCAGTTTTTTGCGCAGGTAAAAATATGTGCATTTATTTTTTGGAGCCTGTAAAGCATTGCACCGGCGATTAATAGATCTCCAGCAGATCTGCCAGGAAGCATGAATGAACTACCACGGCGCTCCACAGCATCGCGGTAGTTCATTGAAAACTACTAGCTGCCAGCCACAAAGGCTGCCAGACCCTGTCGTTTTCCATGCACAGAGCCCTGTCAAACAATCAGTGACATGGCCGGGCAGGCAGAGCCTCGCTCGGCTATGTTATTCCTTAAACTGTGAGAGCTAAATCAGGGAAGTGCAGGGGCCAGTCCATTTGTAACATGTTACACCCTGAATATGGGTGTAACAGGTTATGAAAAGGAAACTTATCCTTTAAGAGTCAAGTTTTTTTGGGGATAAAACTGAACTGTACTAACTATGCAATCTTCGTACAGCGATCTCCCCGCTGAGGGACTGCTTCGCCCCCACCAGAACACATTGGCATAGTTGCCAACAGTCCCGAATTTCCCGGGGCAATCCCGAATTTGGGACCCTCGTCCCGAATTAAGCTTGTCCCGATTATTTTCCCGGGATTTTGCTTTTGTCCCGGGAAAATCGGGAGTGTTTTACGGAAAAAGCAGCCGACGGGCTACAGAAAAATGGCCGCCGTCGCCTCTGCCAGTACATTTCCCCTTGTGTTTAGTGGAGAGAGGATGGGCATCCAATCAGCTTCTCTCTTCAGTGTACAAGTATACACTGAAGCCTAGAGGCCCCTCCTCTCTACACTTAACACACGTGGAAGCCAGGAACTGTGTAGCTGCCGCTGCACATGATGGCAGCCCGGGGAGTCAGAGGTCAGCAGCTCTGTACTAGAGGAGATCACAAACAGTGAGTGTGCATGTGCTCGGTTATAGAGAGGAGGTGTATGAGATCGGCTCATCGTATTACACCTGACTGTCACACTGCTACTCCCTGAGGAGGACACCAGAGAGAGAGAGAGAGAGCTCTGCTCAACAGTGAGTGTGTGTGCTGCCAGCTCCGGGGATAATGGGCACCAAGCATAGCATTTCCACCCCTACCTACACAACACAGGGCAACCTGCCATCAAGCGTGCTGGGACATGTAGTGCCACAGCTGATCCTCACTCACACCTTATTACCTGCTGCTCAGACATGTAGTGCCACATCTGATCTTCAATCATATTAATTTTCTTAGTTTTTGGACCATGTGCCACCCCAAGCTGCCCTGTGCCACCCAAGCCTGCCCTGTATTACCCCAACCTGCCCTATACCACCCCAGCCTGCCCTATACCACCGCCTGCCTGCCCTGTATTACCCCAACCAGCCCTATACCACCCCAGCCTGCCCTATACCACCCCATCCTGCCCTATACCACTCCAAACTGCCCTATACCAACCCAGCCTGCCCTGTGCCACCCCAACCTGCCCTGTGCCAACCTAACCTGCCCTATACCACCCCAACCTGCCCTATGCCACCCCAACTTGCCCTATACTACCCAACCTGCTCTGTGCCACCCTAACTTGCCCTGTACCACCCCAACCTGCACCACCCCAGCCTGCCCTATACCACCACAGCCTGCGCTTTGCCATCCAAGCCTTCCCTGTGCCACTTCAATCTGCCCTGTGCCACTTCAACCTGCCCTGTGCCACCCTAACTTGCCCTAACCTGCCCTATACCACCCCAATACCGCCCTAACCTGCCCTGTACCACCCTAACCTGTCATATACCACCTCAACCTGACACTATACCACCCTATTTTACCCTAATCTGCCACTATACCACCCTATACTATCATTTACAGGGGCTGGTTTGGGGTGCACCCTGTGACCGTGCGCTACCTGAATGGAGCTGGGTAGCCTAGACGGGGGGGGGGGTGACACCATGTTTTACCCCACCAGGTGACACCAACCCTAGTGACGCCACTGCCGTACACAAGAGAGTGGAGAGTTTGTAAGGACTGACTCTGCTGGGGGCACCTGATGTAAGGACTGACTCTGCTGGGGGCACCTGATGTAAGGACTGACTCTGCTGGGGGCACCTGATGTAAGGACTGACTCTGCTGGGGGCACCTGATGTAAGGACTGACTCTGCTGGGGGCACCTGATGTAAGGACTGACTCTGCTGGGGGCACCTGATGTAAGGACTGACTCTGCTGGGGGCACCTGATGTAAGGACTGACTCTGCTGGGGGCACCTGATGTAAGGACTGACTCTGCTGGGGGCACCTGATGTAAGGACTGACTCTGCTGGGGGCACCTGATGTAAGGACTGACTCTGCTGGGGGCACCTGATGTAAGGACTGACTCTGCTGGGGGCACCTGATGTAAGGACTGACTCTGCTGGGGGCACCTGATGTAAGGACTGACTCTGCTGGGGGCACCTGATGTAAGGACTGACTCTGCTGGGGGCACCTGATGTAAGGACTGACTCTGCTGGGGGCACCTGATGTAAGGACTGACTCTGCTGGGGGCACCTGATGTAAGGACTGACTCTGCTGGGGGCACCTGATGTAAGGACTGACTCTGCTGGGGGCACCTGATGTAAGGACTGACTCTGCTGGGGGCACCTGATGTAAGGACTGACTCTGCTGGGGGCACCTGATGTAAGGACTGACTCTGCTGGGGGCACCTGATGTAAGGACTGACTCTGCTGGGGGCACCTGATGTAAGGACTGACTCTGCTGGGGGCACCTGATGTAAGGACTGACTCTGCTGGGGGCACCTGATGTAAGGACTGACTCTGCTGGGGGCACCTGATGTAAGGACTGACTCTGCTGGGGGCACCTGATGTAAGGACTGACTCTGCTGGGGGCACCTGATGTAAGGACTGACTCTGCTGGGGGCACCTGATGTAAGGACTGACTCTGCTGGGGGCACCTGATGTAAGGACTGACTCTGCTGGGGGCACCTGATGTAAGGACTGACTCTGCTGGGGGCACCTGATGTAAGGACTGACTCTGCTGGGGGCACCTGATGTAAGGACTGACTCTGCTGGGGGCACCTGATGTAAGGACTGACTCTGCTGGGGGCACCTGATGTAAGGACTGACTCTGCTGGGGGCACCTGATGTAAGGACTGACTCTGCTGGGGGCACCTGATGTAAGGACTGACTCTGCTGGGGGCACCTGATGTAAGGACTGACTCTGCTGGGGGCACCTGATGTAAGGACTGACTCTGCTGGGGGCACCTGATGTAAGGACTGACTCTGCTGGGGGCACCTGATGTAAGGACTGACTCTGCTGGGGGCACCTGATGTAAGGACTGACTCTGCTGGGGGCACCTGATGTAAGGACTGACTCTGCTGGGGGCACCTGATGTAAGGACTGACTCTGCTGGGGGCACCTGATGTAAGGACTGACTCTGCTGGGGGCACCTGATGTAAGGACTGACTCTGCTGGGGGCACCTGATGTAAGGACTGACTCTGCTGGGGGCACCTGATGTAAGGACTGACTCTGCTGGGGGCACCTGATGTAAGGACTGACTCTGCTGGGGGCACCTGATGTAAGGACTGACTCTGCTGGGGGCACCTGATGTAAGGACTGACTCTGCTGGGGGCACCTGATGTAAGGACTGACTCTGCTGGGGGCACCTGATGTAAGGACTGACTCTGCTGGGGGCACCTGATGTAAGGACTGACTCTGCTGGGGGCACCTGATGTAAGGACTGACTCTGCTGGGGGCACCTGATGTAAGGACTGACTCTGCTGGGGGCACCTGATGTAAGGACTGACTCTGCTGGGGGCACCTGATGTAAGGACTGACTCTGCTGGGGGCACCTGATGTAAGGACTGACTCTGCTGGGGGCACCTGATGTAAGGACTGACTCTGCTGGGGGCACCTGATGTAAGGACTGACTCTGCTGGGGGCACCTGATGTAAGGACTGACTCTGCTGGGGGCACCTGATGTAAGGACTGACTCTGCTGGGGGCACCTGATGTAAGGACTGACTCTGCTGGGGGCACCTGATGTAAGGACTGACTCTGCTGGGGGCACCTGATGTAAGGACTGACTCTGCTGGGGGCACCTGATGTAAGGACTGACTCTGCTGGGGGCACCTGATGTAAGGACTGACTCTGCTGGGGGCACCTGATGTAAGGACTGACTCTGCTGGGGGCACCTGATGTAAGGACTGACTCTGCTGGGGGCACCTGATGTAAGGACTGACTCTGCTGGGGGCACCTGATGTAAGGACTGACTCTGCTGGGGGCACCTGATGTAAGGACTGACTCTGCTGGGGGCACCTGATGTAAGGACTGACTCTGCTGGGGGCACCTGATGTAAGGACTGACTCTGCTGGGGGCACCTGATGTAAGGACTGACTCTGCTGGGGGCACCTGATGTAAGGACTGACTCTGCTGGGGGCACCTGATGTAAGGACGGACTCTGCTGGGGGCACCTGATGGCATCTGGTGGCAGGCGAAGTGGCAGGTGACACGCTTAGGGGTCCCACTGATTCAGCATTATGGTGAGTTGAATGATTTAATTTTATATTACAATGTAATAATAGAAATAATGCGCTTCAATCACCCTGACACCATAACAAACATGGTGTCGTGATGATTGAAGCGCCAACAGGTGTTTTGGAGTATACTTATCTGCCAATTTTGTTACACATTTCTATTGTGGTGTAGGATCTGGCTTCTTTCTTTCTATTTCTTTCTCTCTCTTTCTCTCACCTCGGACTGTAGCCACACCCCTTTGGACCACGCCCATTTAAGCCACACCCACTATCGTGCGTAAACCACGCCCATTTTTCGCAGCGGCACGCTTGGCGTGCCACATTTTTCATTTCAGCATGACACGCCTACAAACGAATGCCCCGCCCCCTAATTATAGCAAGGCTCCGCCTCAATACAAAAAAAGTGTCCCAGATGTTTTTTTTGCAATGTTGGCAACTATGCATTGGCTGCAAGTGATTGAATGCCAGTCATTGATTTCCATGATGCTCGTTCGACAGAAGCTAAACAGGCTGCTGTACACACTGGCCTGACCTGTGTGTACTAGTTTTTTTTTTAGTCACTTACAGTATGTAATGTCCATCAAACACCACACCAGCTGACAATGCTGTTGTCCAAGGTTGGCTATGTTGCTTCACTATGGATACAGGAGGAGGTGTGAGCAGAACTCTAAGTTACTGGCAGGATCACCAAGGAAAAAAAAATAAAAATTATATTAATGCAGCCAGCACATTTAGGACTGGCAAGATGCAATATAGTCAATGTTTGGGTTTAGATGTGTAGCGGGATCCTCAATTTAGGGGTAGTGCTTGAGTGGTAGTTATGCGCAAACACCTAAAATTGTTAGGACATTATCAACCATTTTGTCTGCAGGAAGAGTATCAGTGTACTGTTCCCTGTGGCCTCCGGGTGGCGCTGCCATAGTGGGCCAGGGTTGAACTGCTGATACAGTGCTGTGCCTTGTGTGCCCCCTCTCGGCAACCATGCAGTGGGAGTGGTCGGCCTGCTCTGTATGCTGGAGGAGGATATAAAAAAGGGGCGGCTGCTGCCTGTTTGTGGTGGTTCGTTGTCAGGGGGTCCTACTCCCAGGGAGTGTGTGTTCCTGTCCCCCCTGGGCACCTTTGGCCCAGGGTCGGTGAATCAGTCCCAGGCACCTTTAGCCCTGGGGCTGCAACTAAAGGCCTTGGGCCCAGCAACTTTGGCTGGGGCCCACCAAGGATCGAGGAATCTCAGAGTGCCACCTTGCGAGGGGACCTGCATCCAAGATGGAGGCCGGGGGAGGACCGTTCCGAGGGACTGGTGAGAAGTTAGTGAAGGAAGGGGCCCGGTAACTCGAGGGATGTCTTCTCCTTAAAAGAGAAGAAGCTTTGAAAACCAAGTTCACCAGGTCTGTGGCAGAGACCAAGATCACCAGTGTGTGTAGTGACTGTGCGTTTAGTTAGAGTACCATTCTGGCTGCTAGTCCCTATCTAGGGAGACTATCCAAATGGGCCAAGTCTGCTTGAGAAGCCAAGCAGTGAAGTGTATTACGTTTGTGCCTGGACCTCTCTCACACCTTATGCTGTCCTGTTCTCTCTCCAACTTTTCCTATCCGAGACTGTTGTCTAAGAGAAATAAACTCTACGTTGGAGTTACGGCTGGTGTGGACCTTGGAGTTATTGGGGGAAAGAGAGACTTGTCTTTATTGAGCATAGAGAAAAAAGGGCCATTCTCTGGAGAACCTGGCTGTGGAGACCTGTTTCATAACACCGCTCAACCTCTTTACACAGGAGGGTACGGGCATGTAGCTGGGTGAGCCCTCTCTCTTTCTGCGAGGAGCCAAACACAGGTGAAGAGAGGGTTGGAGGCGCTACAGATACATTTTAAGGCTGCCTGGCTCACCCCCCTGCTCATTGGATAGGAGAGATGTGGCTATATGGTCCAGTGAGAAGGGAACCTGCTTTGCCACGCAGTCCTATTCTAGTTGGGGAACCAAGCAGGTCTTATAGTGATTGCCTGTCGGCTAGTTTGAGACACACACACAGAATACCTGGTAGGTCTTTGCTACTATCTCTGCTCCTCGAAGATTCGTCCATTTGGACAAGCCTACAAAGATCTCTGAACCTGGAATACAGTAAACAGTGGGTGGCATTGTAAAAAGGGATCATACAAAAAGGATAACATGCTAGGCACAAAATATGAACACTGATTAAAAGAATTCCTGGTGACAACCATGTGCACAGATTGATTTTTTTCCCCCCCATCGAGCCAATTTTTAAATAAATACTTAATGTACACTACAAAATAAATGATACTGGCTTCTCTTTAATGTACAAATGACTAGAAACAATAAGGCTGGATTCACAATCATGCATTGTGGCAACAGCAATGTAGGTTATTGTACCATACATGTGTTAGTGCTTTGCAGCTTCAGTCATTTGCAATGGCACCCCAATGCACTAAGGGAGTACACTGCAATGGAAGCTGCATCACAAAAAAATAAAAAAACACCTGACTTTCCTCCATTCTAGTGCATTGTACATTAAATGACTCAATGAAGTTCATTTACTAAAGGCAAATATATTGTGCACTGCAAGTGCACTTAAAATGCAGTTGCTCTAGATCTGAAGGGAAGCTCCGAGATTCAGGGAAGCTTTGCGATTTTCGTTTTTCCCCTCTTGCATGTGATTGAGTATTCGTAAAGTGAAGCTTTACCTCATTTACCAAGCCCTGGCGAAAGTGCACAGTTTGCCTTTAGTAAATCGACCCCAATGAGTAGGGACACAAACAACAAGACAGCTTGCTGGCAGGCCCTATATGTATTCAGGGATATTACTTTTACCTAAACATACAAATCCCCCCCATTTAGAAATATCATACATACGTATTGCACAACCCAGTTGACACCAGGAGATGCGATTTCTGTTCTGCTCCCCCAGACCACGTTAAAGAGAACCTGTCACCAAGGAACAGTGTTCTAGTTTAAAGCACAGAATAATTCACTAAAATACATGTAGGGCTTTCCCTTTGGTGATCCTTTCTTTGGCTGGAAGTGTGGCTTTGAATTTGATCACTTCAGGAAGGGTCGATTTCTTAGCTCACCCTTACTCCTATCCCTTTCCTGTGAGGTTCCAGCAGCCTCCATGAGAGCTAGTGTGGGAGAGTACATACAGAGGGAAAAAGCACCAGCTCCTTCACTATAAGTATTACTTTGTTTACAACTGCTTGAGGCGTCATGTACCACCTCCCTAGTCACAACAATTGACTAGACCGGTCGTGTTGCAATGGAACACTTACTCCAGTAACCACCATCTAAGACTGGAAGTGAAGGGAAGTCTCCCCAATGTGAGATAGGTATAAAAAAAAAAAAAAAAAAAAAAAGTGAGGTCACAGATGGAGTTTTAATCCATTCCCCATCTTTTTTTTCTTTTTTTTTTTTTCAAGAGTTGAAGGCTTTAGAAGGACTCTTGCTTTATTTGGCTTTCACCCACCTGTGAAGAGGATGTCGCTGGCATCAAGTGTGGCTTTTTCATCTGTAAGTTCACAGACTCTGAACTTCAGCTCCTCAAATAACTTCCGCAGGCCTTCTGTCTGAGAGGGAAAAAAGGGAGAGCAAAGCGAGGAGGAATCAGGAGAGGGAGATAAAAAACACATGGTAGGTTAGGAAGCCACCAGCAGCTGAATACAAAAAAAAAAAAAAAAAAAAAACACAAAACACAGGTCTTGGGAGGAAAACACACTAATATTTTAGAAGGCTAGCCTGCATTTGTAGGAGGAGTCTGGGGGTATAAATATCCCTCCTCCGTCCATTTCCGCGTCGTCCTAGTCTTCTTGGTTCCCACCCACCCGTTCCCCCAAACCTTCATATACTTTTCATATTCAGGGTATGCCCTCTTTTAGGCATACTGACCAGTTAGGCCAAGGCACACCTCAGGTCTTGGTAGTTAGGGTTATCGCATTTCCAAGTGAACACTGATGACAATCGTCGTAACAAAAAAAAAAAAAAAAAAAAAAAAACCCCATTACACAAAAGATTGAAGTTCGGATGATTCCCGATGCAATTTTCGGCCAAAAAGTGACTGCATCCTATCAGATGCAGTCCCCGTTTTTGCTGTACCACTGTATGCAGGCAGCCATGGTTACTGAATACAATAGCCAGCAGTGCAGTTTCCTCCACCCATGTGGTCCAACCTGGATAAGGGTGAAAGCCATGCAGGCTGAAGGAGAGATAATCTGCCATTGAAAGATTACCTTTAGTGCATATTCCTTGCCGTCCCCCAAACCCTCCCCGGCATATTCATAAAAAGAATATACTCGCCTACAACCCTGCTCAGAAATTTGGTACACACTGGACAGTCCATACAATAAACCTGAATAAATGTCCTGAAGGGTTCAGAATCCTGTAGTCTAGAGATGCCCTCCCAAAACTATAGTACCATGCTGTAGCCATTTTATGGCTATAACGCGGTACTAAAGTTGTTAAAACAGACTTATAAAGCAAGTAATTTTTTTATTATTAGACATTACATCAAATATAAAATTGTAAAGACAACCCCAAATAAGGCTTTCCACAATATACATTAACTTACATCATTTAAAGCAAATTAATGCTACAAAACCAAATTATGGCACCTCTCGGATTCAATAAATAAACGCAAGATCATAAAAAATAATCCAAAATATAAATCATACATAAGAGCCTAAACATATATTTATAAATTGACAAACCTCAGTTAGTAGGGAATGCTCATTATAGTCTACAAAACAGAGTTATCCCATTCCCACAAAACGGCACCCATTATCCCTCTCAAACAAAAATTTTTCCAAACCAATATGACTAACCTCATTCCTTAAATTTTTTACTTTGTTCCTCTAACAATAAATTGAGCATTATATAAAATAGATTACTGGGATCTATCCAATAAGACCATCATTTTTTCACATTTTTTTGGGCGATCCCTTAGGTCTACATGTCAACTTTTCTCTTTAGTATATAATCAAGTTTCTCACACCACTGTTTATGAGTCGGAGATATAGGAGGAGTCCACTTTTGTAAAATAAATTTACATGCCAAATATAAGGACCTAATCCACATAATCTGCATCTCGTCTGGTAATGCTCCATCAGGAATTATTCCTAAAAGTGCAAGTTTAGGGGTCCCTACCACTTCAGTTGAGCATAATGAATTTAAAGTTAAACATGCTTTCCCAGCAACAATAAAGTTGGGGACATCGCCAAGGGAGGTGAAAGAGAACCATTGGCCAAAAGCACAGCGAGGGCATACCTTTTGTGGGGTATAATGAGTCGCATGTAATATTTAGAGTGGAGTCAACCTTTGGGAAGGGGAAGAGACCTCAGGCAGCGCCAACACACAAGCCCACTCCTCTCCATCCAAAAGGTTCTATATCCTTTTGCCAACTAGTAAAACTATTCATCTGTAGTAGAGTGCCATCTGCAGTTTGCAAAGCAGAAGAGAGATCTCCTATTAAACCTTGTTTAATATCAGATATAGAAATAGCTTTAGATAAGATCATAGAGGGATTACATTTCAGCTGAAGTTTGAAATTGCAGTGCATGACATATTTGAAGATATTGATAGAAATTATTTTTCGATAATTGGCAACGTTCTTTTAGTGCATTAAAAGATAGTAAAACATCCTTTGTATATCTGATATAGAAGTACTATACCAGCCTTCTTCCACCCGTCAAACTCAGGCAGCTCATTTAGTTCAGGTAGGCAGGGATTAAACAGACCCTTTTAGTGAATAAATCTCAAAAAGGCATCTACAGGGGGTCCCCGACTTACGAACACGTTAGGGACTTTCGGTTTGTTCTCAAGTCGGAAATGTTCACAAGTTGGGCCGGGCATGCCCAGAACGGCAATTACGTAATTTTCCGACATTCCGAATGGCCGCGCATGCGCAGAACGGGAGATACGGCATTTTCCGATGTTCCGTCGAATGTGCCGCCGTCAAAAATAGCCACGTTGCGCAGCACGGCAGATAGTCCCCGCAGCACCCCGTTCGTAAGTTGGGGACCCCCTGTAAAGCCTTTAGCAACTGTCAGGTTTTTATTGCCATCTATGCTTTCGCTAGGGAGATTCATCCTCTACTTAAAATCAGATCTCCCCTCACTTTGTGGAAACAGCAGAAAATAGAGTAAATCTCTCAAAGAGGAATGGAAACAAGATCTCCCCAGTAAGATAAAAGGCGGCAAAAAAAATAATCAATCTATGGAACTATAGGAATCCATAGCCCAATTGAAATAGGGGATATCTAGGTCAGAAAAAAAAAAATCACCTGCAGCTTAAATGTACCCATCAATGAATTCTGCACAACTAACGCCCCCTCCATGGTTTTCAGCCAAGGACACTGCCATCTTGGCCTCTATTTGATCTTCAACTTCCATGGTGCTGCACATGTGATAAGTTATGAAACCAGCCATTGGATAATTTGACAATTTGATTGAGATCACAACCAATGTGACAGTTAATATTCCAGGCATGTGCCAGTATTGTAACAGTTTCAGACAAAGGTTAAAGCACTGCCATGGACACAAGTCCAAGGACACGTGCCCTTAAAAAGCACAAATCCAAGCATTTCCGTTCTATGTATAAACAGACTGCTTTAGGTGCTCTGAAAATAAAGGCCTGGGAATGCCCATTATACAATCTCTTGACACTGCTGATTGTAACGTTTTCCACTCTTAAAAATGTAGGTCTGTGTCCCCTATTGGATATGTTCCATCATGCAAATTTAAAAAGACCGCCATTACAACCATCCTCCTAAATGATCTTTGAAAAATGTACAGAAAGGCCACCAAGTCTTTTTAGTGTCCTGGAATTCTAATAGCTCCACAAAGTTCAATCATGTGACCACCACTGGCATTACATTTGTCGGAAAGGACCACCCTTCAGGCAACACTGATCAGTTATTGGCTCTTCTTAAGCAGAGATCCTCTATATCTGTAGAGTTCATGTGACCAATGCCTCGGGATACAGCCTTACCATTATTATAGCACACCCATCAAGAGAAAAAAGGTGTATGCCGTCATTGGCAACTGCAATCTGGAAATTCTAGCTGCCTGGCAGTGTCTGAATCCAATACTTATAGGCCACAGACCCAGAACAAGCAAGGAACAAATAAACAAGTCAGAGAAAAGCAAAGTGGTAAGTGACTTGGCAAATATTGACGTCAAAGCATCAGAAACTTAGATTGTGGAAGAGGAGGTCCGTAATGGCAGCCTTCTTGTTTTGCAGACATGTTTCCTTTAACAGGAGGGGGGGGGGGGGAGAATAGGGTTTGTTTGGAGCTCAAAAGGCTTTTCCCTTTAAATTATGGGTATGCTTTGACAGCCTATTTAATGTGGCAAGGCACATTGCATTGTACAGTAGAGCCCAACCCAGTGCGCCACAATGCAAAATTATATACACTGTTCATTGTGGGGTTAAGGGAAAAAAAAAAAATTAAAAAAAAAAAAAAAAAAACACCCCCGCCTCTGCAATCCTTGCGCCCGGCATCCTGAAAGGGGCCAGATGCATAAATAGTGGGTGGCGGCCCGTGCGCCCTTAACCACTTGAGGCCGGCAGAATGGCACAGCTGGGCACATGGGCGTACAGGTATGTCCCCTTTAAGAGCCCACCAACAGCGGCACGCTCGCGACCCGGTCCTCTTCTCCGTGACCGTCCCTACGGGAACAGCGGACCCGATCGCCGCTGGTGTCCCGCGATCGGGTCACAGAGAGGAAGAACAGTGAGATGCAAGTGTAAACAAACCTCTGCCCGTGCTTCCTAGTGAGCCTGTCACTGATCGTCTGTTCCCCGTCATAGGGAACGCCGATCAGGGACGTCACACGCTAAGCCATGCCCCCCCCCCACAGTAAGTAAAACACATCAGGGCACACTTAACCCCTACAGTGCCCCCTCCTGGTTAACCCCTTCACTGCCATTTTCACAGTAACCAGTGCATTTTTATAGCACTGATCGCTGTGAAAATGACAATGGTCCCAAAAATGTGTGTCAAAAGTGTCCGCCATTACTAGTTTAAAAAAATAAAAAAATAAAAAAAAGCCATAAAACTATCCCCTATTTTGTAAACGCTGTAACTTTTGCGCAAACCAATCAATAAACGCTTATTGCTATTTTTTTACCAAATCTATGTAGAAGAATACGTATCGGCTTAAAAGTGTGTGTGCGCGCGTGCGTGAGAGATATAGATATATAAAAATAATTTTTTTTTTGGGGGGGGGGGGGGGGGGGGGATATTTATTATAGCAAAAAGTAAAAAATATTGAATGAAAAAAAAAAAAAAAAAAAAAAAAAAAAAAAAAAAACGCTCTATTTTTGTTTATAGCGCAAAAAATAAAAACCGCAGGAGGTGATCAAATACCATCAAAAGAAAGCTCTATTTGTGGGAAAAAAAGGACGCCAATTTTGTTTGGGAGCCAACTCGCACGACCGTGCAATTGTTAGTTAAAGCGACGCAGTGCCGAATCGCAAAAAAGGGGCCTGGTCCGTGTGCTGCATATTGGTCCGGGGATTAAGTGGTTAATGGACAGGCCGCCCTTGGGGGGGAGCCGATCAACAGGTAACAGATTCCATATCCACCGCCACCCGCATGCATAAACAAGGCAGATTACTGTTCTGTCAGTGGGGAAGACATTGATCCTGTGTTCCTGATAAGCAGGAACACTGATCTGACATGCACACATTTTTTAGCTCTAACTTTTGTGCAAATCAATAAATGCTCATTTCTAATTTTTACCAAAAATATGTAGCAGAATACATATTGGCCTAAATTGATGGAGATTAGATTTTTTTGTAATTGTATAGGTTTTAAAACCCAAGTAAAAAAACAAAAAAATAAAATAAATAAAAGCCTGTCATTTTCCAGAGCTGAAGTAGTTAAAGTACCGTAACTGTACTGACAAGCACTGTCACCAGGACTAAAGTTGGTGGAAAATCTGAGTTGTCACCAAACAGAAATAGAGGGACTATACCCCTCACTTTATCAAACAATAAAACAAATTTCCATCAGCGCAAAAAATAAAATGTCCTTATTCACTAAATAGTGATGTGTAGTGGGCGATTTAGCAAAATCCCACCAAAAAAACAAGTGAATTTTTTTTTAAAAAAATACCCCACCTGGCTGCTGCAAACACAGAAAATGCATTCACTTCACATGTAGAATATATAAAACAAAAAACAGTGTTGCGCTTCCTAAATACAAAATAACTCCCCGTAATCCTTAAATGAGAATAAGTGATTAACTTGCAAGATACTGAGTGCACAATCAAATATTCGTGTTCCCTGACTGGGAATAGTAAACAAAAATGAAAAAAAAAAAAAAAAGAAGGAGTTCCCTGAATGGGAATAGTGAACAACAAACAAAACAATAAAGTCCACACACTAAGGCCCCTTTCACACTGGGGCGGTCAGGAGCGGTGGCGGTATAGCAGCGCGATTTTCAGCGCTGCTATACCGTCGTTCTTACCGCGGTATGCGGTCGCTGGGGGGGGGTAAATTTAACCCCCGCTAGCGGCCGAAAAAGGGTTAATACCGCCCGCAAACCGCGGCTATTGCCGCGCTGTCCCATTGATTTCACCGGGCTTTCACATTGAAGGGTAAAGGGCATGATTTTTTCATGCGGTATAATAGCGCTAATATTAGCGCTAAACCGCATGAAAAATGCCCCAGTGTGAAAGGGGCCTTAAAGAAATTAGAGTCCAAAATGCACAAGTATAGTCCTCAGAGTCTTCTGCATAAAAAACGCACAACACACCACTAGTGCCTGAATGTTGAAAATGCAAGTGCTCTCCTCCACCTCTATATCCTAGCCGCTCACCTCACGTTCTGACCCAGGTTTGACCAGAAGGTCAGAAAAAGCAGGTTCCCTTTCAGCGATATAAACTGATCATGGAGCTCCTATTCCTTTCTTGCTGCCTCCGGCTGATTAGACACTAGCCAGTACAGATTCCCTCAATGGGGTCCGGTGCACATAGGAATAGAAAAGGCAAAATCTAGTGCTCTCTGAATATCAAAACTGTTTTTTTGCTCATTAAAACGTTTAAACCGTTACTCACAAACGCAGCACTTAAGCAATGCGGGCTCAGGATGCATAGAAACGTCAAGATGCTCGCAGGATGACGTAGCCACTGTGACTCCTTCCCCCCTATACGCGTTGCTGAAGAAGTCATTTGACGTAACGTGTATGGGAAGGGGGGGGGTGTCCCAGTGGCTAAGTCATACCGCGAGCATCTTGTCGTTTCTATGCATCCTGAGCCCGCACTGCTTAAGTGCTGCGTTTGTGAGTAACTTTTAAAAGTTTTAATGAGCAAATAGGATTTTTGTACTCACCGTAAAATCTGTTTCTCTGGCATCCATGGACTGACACAGCGTGTCTTATACACCTTTACACGTGGGTTATGTCCCTGCTTGCAGGAGAAGACCTAGGCAGAATGTGAGATGTTATACATACATTCTAGACAGCCAGAGCTGAACAGCACCGCCCAGGGGCGCGGTCCCTCCGGCATAACCCTCCCACTGCAGTCAGCAGACCTCAGTTCGTAACAAAGCAGTACAAACTCGAAAAGAAGGGTGGGTGCTGTGTCAGTCCATGGATGCCAGAGAAACGGATTTTACGGTGAGTACAAAAATCCTATTTTCTCTTGTCATCCATGGACTGACACTGTCTTATACACCTTTACACGTGGGATGTCCCAAAGCAGTGTCAAGAGGGATGGGAGCAGTATAAATGGAAAACCAAAAACTTCACTCCAAACAAGGCAGAGCTCCTCAACGGAGGAGTTGCAACATCAAACTGCGGCCTGCAACACCTTGCGGCCGAAGGAAGCATCCGAATATGCAGCCACATCAACCTTATAAAACTTAGAAAAGGTATGAACAGACGACCAGGTCGCCACCTTGCACACTTGTGCAACCGACGCTTGATGTCGGAAAGCCCAGGAAGCACCAATTGCCCTGGTGGAATGTGCCGTAACCGGAAAGGGAGGCGCCCACCCCTTGAGAGCATAAGCTTGAATGACGGTTTGTCTGATCCACCTAGAAATGGTGGCAGACGAAACCGTTTGGCCCTGTTTTGGACCAGAGACAGCCACAAATAGTGAGTCAGACTTCCGAATAGAGGCAGTAGCAGACCGGTACACCCGCTAGGCTCGTACCACATCCAAAGTGTGAAGCGCAAACTCTCTGAGATGCGATGGGTGAGGACACAAGGACGGGAGGACAATGTCCTCATTTAAGTGGAAGGCCGAGACCACCTTTGGCAGAAAAGAAGGTCGCGGACGTAACACCGCCTTATCCTTATGGATGACCAAAAAGGGCGACTTGCAGGACAAGGCCGCCAACTCAGACACTCGTCTAATGGAAGTAATGGCCACCAAGAAGGCCACCTTCTGAGACAAAGTCAAGAGGGGAATATCTCTAATATTCTCAAAGGGAGGTTCCTGGAGAACCGAGAGCACCAAATTCAGATCCCACGGGGGGGAGAGGAGGCTTGACAGGGGGGAGCACATGGCGAACCCCCTGCACAAAGGTGCTGACCAAGGGATGACCCGCCAGCGGTCGCTGAAAGAAGATGGCCAAGGCCGAAATCTGACCCTTAAATGGTACTCAAAGCAAGCTTTTGGGTCACGCCATGCTGCAGAAAATGCAGGATTCTGGGAACGGAATACGTTCGTGGGCGCCAGTCCAGCTCTTCGCACATGGCGATGTAAGCTCTCCAAGTACGGTGATAGATCTTTCTGGAGGAAGACTTCCGTGCCCTTAACATGGTCGAAATGACCGAATCCAAGAGACCTCGGTCTCTCAGCGCCTGGCTTTCAATAACCATGCCGTTAAAGCCAGACTGTAAAGCAGGATGAAATATAGGACCTTGAGACAGAAGGTCCCCCCGTATTGATAACCGCCAGGGAACGTCTGCGACGAGACGTACCAGATCGGCGTACCAGTGACGCCGAGGCCAATCCGGAGCAACGAGGATCACCGGAATTCCCTCGGTCGCTACCCTGCGGAGCAGGTGAGGGAGCAACTGCAGCGGAGGATAAACGTATATCAGGTGATACTGACCCCATGGGGCCACCAACGCATCCGCCCAGGGAACCCTGGATCTGGCCACAAACCTCGACACCTTGCGATTGAGTCGAGAGGCTATCAGGTCCACATCCGGCGTGCCCCACCGTCTGCAAAGGAGTTGAAAGACCTCCGGGTGCAAGGACCACTCTCCCTGGTCCAGCGTCTGGCGACTTAGATAGTCCGCCTGCCAATTGTCTATGCCAGAATGTAGACGGCCGACAGAGCCGGCACGCTTCTTTCGGCCCACCTCAGGATGCGGGCGACCTCGGAAGCCGCAGCTGAGCTCCGAGTCCCCCCTTGATGGTTGACATACGCCACTGCTGTGGCGTTGTCAGATTGGATCCTGATGGAGTGACCCTGTAGTTTCTCCGACCATGAGGAGAGGCACAGTCTGATTGCCCGTATCTCCAGCACATTGATCGGTAAGAGGGCTTCGTCCGGAGTCCAAAGCCCTTGGGCCGACAGGACTCCCCAGACTCCCCCCCCCCAGCTCGTCAGGCTGGCGTCCGTCGTGATCACCGTCCATTGGATGGGGAGGAACGACTTCCCGGACCGAAGAGCCAGGGACCTCAACCACCACGTCAGGGACGCCCTGACCAGGTGACTCACCTGGATCTGAAGATCCAAGGACAACGGGGATTTGTCCCAAGTGGACAAGATCTCTCTTTCTGTAAAGCCCTGGAGTGCGCTTGGGCATAAGGAACGGCCTTGAAGGAGGCCACCATGAGTCCCAGGACTCGCATGCAAAATCGGATTGACGACCATTTTCGGGACGTCAGCACCCGTACTGCAGACTGAAGTGTCAGTAGTTTGTCTGGAGGTAGGAAGACTCTTGCCTCCAAGGAGTCCAGAATCAGACCTAGATACTCCAGACGCTGAGTCGGGACTAGAACCGACTTCTGAACGTTCAGGAGCCACCCAAACTCCCTGAGGGTCTGACTGACGATAGTCACACTTTCTTCCAATTCTGAGCCACTGTCTGCTCTTAGAAGAAAATTGTCCAGATAGCCTACGATAGCAATGCCTCGCTGTCTCAGCAAAGCTAGGACCGGAGCAAGCACCTTGGTGAACACCCTCGGTGCCGAAGGGAAGAGACACAAATTGATAGTGGACTTCGCCGACCGCAAAGTGCAGACACTTCTGGTGGCTTGCGCAAATTGGAACATGCAAGTAGGCGTCCTTGATGTCCAAGGATGCCAGAAAATACCCCTGATGGAGTGTAGCGATCACCGTGCGAATGGATTCCATGCGGAATTTTTGCACCTTCACGAAGGCATTCAGGGCCTTGAGGTCCAGGATTGGCCGAACCCCGTCCTTTTTTGGAACAAACAGATTCGAGTAGAACCCCTGAAACCTCTCCTGGGACGGAACCGGCACAATTACTCCGGACCCGATCAAATCCTGTACAGCCCCCAGAGGGCTGCCCGACGGGCAGGAAGGAGAGGGAGATTTGAGGGAAAGAATCTGTCTGGGGCCAGGAGCGGAACTCTATTCTGTATCCTGAGGTGACCACCTCGCACACCCACCGGTCAGAGATCCGGGAGGTCCACCAATCCGTGAACCTGCGAAGTCGTCGCCCCACCCCAGAGACGGGCGGGGGCAAGACTTCACGCGGAGGCGGGCTTGGGAGCCGGCTTGTTCGGCTTACGCACCCAGGGGCGCTTGTGCCCGCCAGCCGCACTGTTGTCAGTCTGGGATGGCTTACCCGTGGACTCTGACGGACGAAAAAAAAAAAAAAAAAACACCCTTTTTTGCTGGAAAGGAAGGACCCGGTTTACGTCGGGCCTCCTTACCCTTGATAGTTTGAGGAAGGAGAGTGCTTTTACCTCCCGTGACATCCTTGATGATGTCATCCAGAGCAGCACCAAAAAGTCTACCACCCTTAAAAAGGTAGATCCGTCAGGAGCTTCTTAGAGGCTAGGTCAGCAGACCAGCATTTCAACCAGATGAGACGACGCAATACCACCGCCGAGACAGAGGCCCTGGATATTAAAGGGGCCGGGTCCAACGTGGCGTCGCACACATTTAATCGGACCCTGCACCATCTGGTGGGCCAGAGCAATAGTGTCTGGAGGAAGGTTATACTCCTGCACAGTTTGGTGCAAAATTTTTGCCCATTCCGTGAGTGTCTGAGACACAAGGGTCGCTGCTACTACTGGCCGTAGGGCGGATCCCAACAAGGCGAACATGGCTCTACTCACCACTTCTGACCTCCTGTCAGTGGGGTCCTTAAAACGCATGAGTCCCCTCCATCGGGAGAGTGGTGGCCTTGTTTAAATGGGCGACTGGAGGGTCGACCACCGGTGGAGAAGCCCACTTTTTAAGCAGGGCGTCTTCAAAAGGGGTATCTAATAGACAAACGCCGCGGGACCATGAAAGTCTTCTGCGGCTTTTCCCAGACCTGGTCAAAGAAAGGTACATATGGAAAAACCTTTTTAGAAGGCTTGGTCTTAAAAGAACCAAAGGAGACTGTATCCGCCTGAGGTTCTGCAGTCGCAGCATTTAGCTTGAGAGAGTGTCCCTCACAGCATCAATGAGTTCACTAACAAGCGCCCTGTCATTTACTGACTCAGAACTGGAGTCTTCCTCACAAGGAATGTCCTGTTCAAAACCATCCAAATATTCAGAGCTAGGGTCCTGAGCAGCAATAGCTAGGCCCATATCTGAATCAGAGCACTCCCCTTGTGGAGATAAAGTGGGGAGAGGGCGCTTTTTTGCTCCCTTGTGCTCACACACAGCTTCCATCCTGGTCAGAAATGATTCCAGGACTGCCGACAACTGGTCCATAGGGACCGCAGGTGCTGGAGCACTGGCTGCTGCCTCTGGCATGTTAGGGGAAGCTGGTGACTGACTCCATAATGTCCCCCTCTGAGACCACCCACAGGCTGTGCTGACTGAAGTAGGGGAATGTCCAGGGGACCCACCAACCTGACCAGGACCGCTCGGTTCCGCTGCCCTGTCTCTCCGCGCCGCGCTGCTCAGCATGAGTGAGCTGAGAGGAGAGAGACTGAGAAGATTCGCGCCGTTCCTGAGCGGCGCTAGAGGCCAAACTAGAGCTAGAAGAAGGCTACAAGAAAATGGCCGCCGCAATGTGCTCTGGCAGACCACGGCAAGATGGCCGCCAATGTAAAAAACAGCACAGTCACCAAACATGGCGCCGAACGGCGCCCAGGCCCCTCACTCGCAAATAAACAGCCCCAGCGAAATGCAGAGCAGCATGAGCCGCCCCCCCCCAGGACAGTATGGCCCCCAGGCACCCCACACAGTACAGCGCCAGCGAAGTGCACAGAGAGTGACATTAAAAAACACAGGGGGAGACAGGGAAATCCCCCCACACAAGAAACACACAGCATGTACTCACCTGCAGCCAGGAGAGACTACTTACCCGTCCCCTGAGGGACCCACTGGTGTGTTTCTGACAGAACTATCACAGTGCGGTACTGAGTAGCTGTCGGCCCGGTCCACCGCGAAAGATACAGCCGGACTGTTCTATCTTGAGAGGACCGCGGAGCTGGAAGCCCACCTCTGGAGTCGTGGGGCATGTCGTGAACTGAGTCTCACGCACACAAGGCGAGGATCAGCACGCTCGATGGTCGGACAGGGAAGACTACGAGGATATCTTGTACCCAACCTGTTGCCCAGCCGACAGTTGATAGAAGATCTCAAAAGAAAAAAAAAAAAAAAAATAATAATAATAGGAAAAAATTCCAAAAAGGAATAAAAAATAGGTCAGGAGACTGGCTCCTGAGAGAGCCACGTCTTCTCCTTCTGCTAGGCAGAAAAAAACTGAGGTCTGCTGACTGCAGTGGGAGGGTTATGCCGGAGGGACCGCCCCCCTGGGCGGGGCTGTTCAGCTCTGGCTGTTTAGAATGTATGTATAACATCTCACATTCTGCCTAGGTCTTCTCCTGCTAGCAGGGACATAACCCACGTGTAAAGGTGTATAAGACACGCTGTGTCAGTCCATGGATGACAAGAGAAAAACCGTTTTGATATTCAGAGAGCACTAGATTTTGCCTTTTCTATTCCTATGTGCACCGGACCCCATTGAGGGAATCTGTACTGGCTAGTGTAGCGGGGTGTTCAATTTAAGGGAAGTGTCTGAGTGGTAACCCGGCTCAGACACATTAAATTGACAGAAAATGGTCCATGAATCCTGTTCTCAGGGGTTAATGCTGGCGATTTTTTCCCTGGGCCGGTGGGTGGCGCTGCCATTCTGGGCCAGGGTTGAACCGCGAGCGCAGTGCCGTGCCTTTTGTGTCCCCCTTCGGCAGCCGTACAGTAGGGCGGGGAACCTGCTATGCATGCCGGGAGAGGATATAAAATGGGCAGACATCTGAGAGGGGTCTTCGTCCGTCCACGCCCAGGCACCTTCAGCCTGGGTGTGTGGGAGTGTGGTTCATCATCTCCGGGTGCCCTAGGCCCGGAGGCCTTGTTCCGGCTCCACCTCAGGCACCTTTAGCCTGGGGTGAGGTACTACCTCACCGCTCCTGTTCGCCTGGGCATGGAGGCCCAGGAGTTGCAGTAACTGCCTGGAGCCCAGCAGCCTTCGGCTGGGGTCCACAAGGGATCGAGGAGTCCAGGGTGCCGCCTTGCGAGGGGACCCGCACCCCAAGAGAAGGGAGGACCTGTTCTGAAGGACCGGTGCTGTGGACACGGTGAAGGAAGGGGTCTGTTGACTCTATGGGGGGGGGGGGGTGTCTTCCCAGCCAGTGGCAGCGACCCTATTCACCCAGTCAGTGGCAGCGACCCTATTCACCCAGTCAGTGGCAGCGACCCTATTCACCCAGTCAGTGGCAGCGACCAACCTCATGGTCTGTGGCAGAGACCATGCGCCAAAACTGTTTGAGAATCTGAACAGTCCTAAGAGTTTGAGTTACGTTTGTGCCTGGACCTCCTCCACACCTTAAAGCTGTCCTGTGTCTTTGCTCCAACCTTTCGTCTATCCAAGAGAATATGTGCTGTGCAAGTGAAAAATAAAGATTGAGTTGGACTTTCAGCTGGTGTGGACATTTACGTTCCTGGGGAAAATCAAGGACTTGCATCTACACACTGTAGAGGTGAGAGTCATTCTCAGGAGGACTTTATGCCCCAGCTGCAGACAAGGCCCAAATAACACCGCCTAACCTCTTAACACAGGAGGGTACGGGCGTGCCCCTTTCTCCTAAGAGGAGCCGAAACAGACAAGGAGAAGGGGGTGTGTGCGCTACACTAGTATCAATCTAATCAGCCGGAGGCAGCAAGAAAAGGAATAGGAGCTCCATAACCAGTTGATCAGTTTATATCCCTGAGAGGGAACCTGCTTTTTCTGACCTTCTGATCAACCGGGGGTCAGAACGTGAGGTGAGCGGCTAGGATATAGAGGTGGAGGAGAGCACTTGCAGTTTCAACATTCAGGCACTAGTGGTTAGGCTTGTGCAATTTGTTTTGCAACGAATCGAAATTTGCCCGAATTTAGCAACTTTCGGAAGCATTCAAATTTCCGAACAAAGCAATTACGAATAAAACCGAATCCGAAAAAATATTGCAAATAGCGAATGCCCGAATGTCTTCGGCATAATTCGTTATGGAAAAAGTTACGAATGTACGAATCCATTCGAAGCACAATAACACTCTGCTCTCTGCTTCTCCCTCACCGTGCTGAACTCGATCTCAAAATGGTGTACAGGGGCAGAGGCTATAGCCGCATGTAAAAAACTAAAATACGAGATTTCGAATCGGTACAAATAACCGCTATGTATTTAGAAAAGTACAAATCCATTCGAAGCACATTAGGCAAAATAAGCAGCGTCGTTGTGAGAGAGAGACACGGAAAATTGCGAATCAACGAACCCAAAAAAGTTCCGAAAGTAGGAGTTGTGTCCAGAATCAACAAAAAACAATGTACTTTACCGAAAGTACGAATTAGTCCGAACACGAAAAATCCTGTCTAGCAAAATTACGAACGATTACGAATCAACAGGACCGAAAAGAAACGAACCGAAATTAAACACATTTTTCCGTTGTGCACAAGTCTACTAGTGGAGTGTTGTGCGTTTTTATGCAGAAAACTGACTATACTTGTGCATCTGAACGCTTAATTTCTTTAGTGTGTGGACTTTATGGTTTACTATTCCCATTCAGGGAACACCTATTTTTCATTTTTGGTTTAATATTCCCAGTCAGGGAACACGAATATTTGATTGTGCACTCAGTATCTTGCAAGTTAATCACTTATTCTCATTTAGATTTATGGGGAGTTATTTTGTATTTAGGAAGCGCAACACTGTTTTGCTTTATATACCCCTCACTTTGACAGGAAGTGGAGAAATCTAACAAAAAAAAAAAAAAAAAAAAGTTGAAACTCTTCCCTATTCTATCTAAATTTGATACATTACTCTGTAGATATGGAGACACCCCCCCCCCCCTCCCATGGTGACTGACCGATAAAAGAAAAATGACAGATCCCTGCAGCAGAAGGAGTTATTATACTCACCTGTGTGGTGATCTGAGTGGTCTGTGTCTCATTCCTTCACTCTTCAGCCCCTGTTAAAAACTGGCCATACACTATGAAGTTCCTGATGAACTGGCTGAAAACTACTCAGAGTTGGCCCTCTCGACCACTTCCCACACGGCATCTCAGTTGAAAAATGGAGCTAGGTGGAAAGTTGTCAGCTGAACAGCAGCTGCAAAACACTTTTAGGCTAGGTTCACATTGGAGCGATTTGTCATGCAATTTGAGAGATCAAATCGCATAACAAGTCGCAGACTATTGGAGGCAATGGCACTGTTCCAATCGGTGCGACACAGATTTTGCAGCGCCGCAATGATTTGCAAAAGTAGTTCCCGAACTACTTTTGCCGATTTCAGGTGGGACTTCAATAGACATCTGTGCATGAATCAATAAAGATGTCTTATCAATTAGCACCCAAAATTGCGCTGACCTTGCTACTTCAAATGAAGCAGCGCGCTTTCAAAGTAGCATCAATGTGAACCAGGGCTAAGGGTTTTCTGACAGCTGGTGGGGCCCGCTGTCAAAATATATAAACTGCAGCAGGCAGTTCATCAATCTACTCTGTAGAGCATGGATATGCAATTAGCGGACCTCCAGCTGTTGCAAAACTACAAGTTCCCTCATGCCTCTGGGTGTCATGCTTGCTGCTGTCAGAGTCTTGCTATGCCTCATGGGACTTGTAGTTCGGCAACAGCTGGAGGTCCGCTAATTGCATAGATGAAGGAATTGGTTAGTATTTTTTCTGCTCAGCCAGAAAGAGAAAAAAAAAAAAAGGGGTGGCGTATGGGGTCACTTAGTGAATTGCCACATCAGCACAGGGTCCCTCGAATCTGTTGGTAGCCATGCAGAGGATCCCTTGAACCTGTGGCATGCATGAGAGGCAGATCTCTGAACTCACCTCTTTCCTCCTGGCGGGGATGGCTGGACGGGTGATCAAAGCCGTATCCGCTATCACTACTGCGGTGTCACCAATCAGCTGCCCTCGTGGAAGGTCTTCGCTGGCGGGCAACTCCATCACTTGGAGGCCAAGTTTCTGCCTGAGGATGCCAGAGTACACACCACTCTCACGTTGAGCCCTTGCAAGGTCCATTTGCCCATCAGCTTCTTGAGCCAGGGAGGCAGGGACCCCTCTTACAACTGCGTGGGTGTATCTACCACTCATGTTTAAAGCAGAAGGGTAGGAAGTACAAGGCAACTTATTGGGAGAACTGTCACTTGTGGCCAGCAGATGGTGTACTGGTGGGGCCTCCTGCCACTGTTACCGTCCTTCTGTCCTGCCAATTGGTCTGATTTTGTCTTCTCCACTCTCCCGTCTGGATGGATTCTGCTCCTTCCCGCTGACTCCTGCTTCCTTCCTGGCTTCACATCCTGCAAGAAAAAGGAATGACAAGTATCCTCACAACATACATATTTAATGTAAACACTCAGCAATGACAAATTAACAGTTTCATGGGAAAAGACCATAGATTTCACAAATGGCTTTACATTTTTTTGCTGTCGCTTTGACTCTTCGGTGCAAGAATAATTTTTTGTTTGCAGCGATGAGATTTAAAGTGCTCGTCACCACAGGGTCACTTGTATTAAATACTACTTTTCTTAGCAAATAAACACCCATGCAACAGCATAGCTCTTAACTGTCCCTGATTTTGAGGGACTGTCCCTGATTTGGAGCAATGTCCCTCTTCCCCCCTCATTTTGGTCTGATCTATATAGTTGTATATAAAATGCACTTTTTATCTTTCAAAAAGTGTTTCCCAGTGCTAAACCTTTCATCCAAATTCTAAATAGCTGAATTTGTTAATTTTAAAAGCCAATGTAGCGACCCTCTACTTTGAGGGGTGCTATGTGCCTAAATTTAGGGGTTGGCCTGAGCTAGTAGCCAGGCTCAGACCGCTTTTATTGATAGGTTCTGTTACTTTGTTTCTGCAGGTGTTGTACTGGTGTGCAGTTCCCTGTGGCCTGTAGGTGGCACTGCCATGACAGGTCAGGGTTGAACCACTGGTGACAGTGCTGTGTCCTAGGGTGTCCTCTCGGCAGTAGTACAGTGGTCAACCTGCTGTGCAGACGCCGCCTGGAGTTAGGAGTTCGGGTCGTGTGACCTTCCCTCCAGGCCAGGGGTGCGCATCGGTCCCAAGCACCTTTAGCCTGGGGCTTCGTCATTGGGCCCAGCACCTTTAGCACCCAGCACCCAGGGTGGGGGTCAGACCCTTTCTGATTGACCAGTGGGAGTTTGCGGTGAAAGAGAGGCCCGGTAAACTTCTGGGAGGGATTCCACTGTTCATCTAAGGCCTTGTAATGTGCAGCAACTTGCACCTGTTCTTGCGTTACAAGCGCTGAGAAGTTCGGGGCTCAGAGATTCTGTGGCAGAGGATCTCCCGATCGTATCTCCAAAGACACTTAAGTGAACGCCTGAGTGTCATTCCGGTTGCTAGGACCGTGAGAGGGGACTATCCGGATAAGCAGAGCCACTGGGGATTGAGTGGTGAGATAAAGTGCCGCGTGCCTGAACCTGCCTCCCTGTTCTTTCATTCTTCAACTTTCCTATCCAGTTTTCAGCATAAAGAAAATAAACCTTCCTTCATTAAGGTTTAACCTTGCCTGACATTGGCCTTATTGGTGCACCTACAATAGACTCTTCCATACACTCTAGGGGTGAGAACCAACTGAAGGAAGGTAACTCGCTGCAGGACCCAACAGTTGTGAACGCCGCTTGACCTCTTCAAGCAAGAGGGTACGGGCATATTGGTGTGCCTTATCTCACAAGTGAGCCAGGTGAGAAAAAGGTCCGCGTGTTACACCAATATAAAAAGGAATAGTAGTGGTAAAAAAAAAAAAAAAAAATTATAAATAAAATATAAAAAATAAACCCAACCTGCACTTGTGGATTTAACCAACTTTTTTTGTGGTTATGTCCCCATTTAGGGGGCGTGTCCTATGCCTACATACATTTGCTAGTAGGTGTCCCTCGTTCCCATATCAAAATGTTGGGAGGTATGCAACAGCTTTTTTTTTTTTTTTTTAGAAAAGTGAATAGAGTTTCCTTTCTAGCAGCCAGTGGCTTCTAACGCCACCTCTTTACTGCTCCTCAATTGCTTCAAGTATCTGACGTCTAGAGAGGGTTAAATACCCGTTTCCTTTTTCACGCCCTGTGGTTCCTCCCGCTGGCTCATAGTCCTGGAGCAATGCGAGACCCAACAGGAGACACCACAGTGTGCAGCAGGGAAGCAGATGTTCCACACTCCTGAAGTGTTGAATTTTTGCAGCAGACGGGGAGTGGCGAAGCAGTTGGATTTCAAGACATGGGTTGACAGAATAGTAATCATATTCAGGGCCCATTCACACCTCTCCAGGATGGGGCAGGAGTGTATGCACATGTGTTTTGACACAATTGGTACAGTAAAACCTTGGTTTGAGAGTGTTTTGCAAAACAAAAGTAATAAATTTTGGCTTGATAAACAAGCGATGTCTTGATATACAAGTAGCATCATGTCACAACTCCGTATATATCGGCGTATAACACACACCCCAAGTTTAGGAGGGAATTTTAAAGGAAAAAAACATTTAGGAGGGAAGTGTAAGGGAAAAAAAAAAAAAAAAAAAAAAAAAAAGCACATTTAAATGTCCATCATTGCAGCCTTGCCCAGTGTCCATCTGCAGCCTTGCCCAGTGCCTTTGAATTTAAAATTTGGCACCGATTTCCTACTGTGAGCGGAGCCGAGATACAGAAAGCCGAGTGTACTTCGGCTAGACTCGGCTCTGCTCACAGTCCCGCCCATCTCCACTGATTGCGAGAGGAGCAGAGATACAAAGCCGAAGTACACTCGGCTCTACTCGCAGTCACGCCCACAGGAAGCCCCACTCCAACAAAAAATTACATGCCAGTGGTTAAAGCGGAAGTTCCACTTTTGGGTGGAACACCGCTTTAAAAAGGCACCTCCAAGTTGTTGTACCTTCATTAAATGTAACCATATTGCTACACTTAGAGGCACCTCTTTTTTTTTATACTCTCAGTTGTGACATGACGCTACTTGGAAGAAGAAAAAGAAAAAGAAGTGCCTCTAAGTGTAGTAATATGGTTACATTTAATGAAGGTACAACATTTAGCAACTCACACTGTTGAGGATTAAGACAGGCACATCCAAGTATGCAGGCATCCAGCGGTCCACATAAAGCCCCACTTTCAGATCACTCTACTGCAGGGTAGTCTTCCCGGTCATGATTGCAGACTGACAGCAGTGAGAGCCGGTGGTGCGGAGCAGTGGCGTCGCTAGGGGGTGACTATTGGGGCTATAGCCCCAAATCTGGGGCCCATAGCCCCGAGTCTCTTGCCGTAGGGTCCCTGCCCAATGAGCAAGCCGCATGAGAGAGGTGGATGTGAGGAAAGAAGCAAGCTGGTGGACGAGCAGAGATAACATCTCCCCGCCCCCGCTCCACAGCCAGGCCTCTTCAATGTGGGAGCCAGGTGTGGGCGGGCAACAGCAGGGTGACATCTCTCACTGCCCTCCCCACATCACCGCTCTCCTGCCCTCACTAAAACGGACCAGTGCTGCCATCCTGCCACAAATGTGACAATCTGCAAATGGTGGCAGGTGACAATCCACATCTGGTGGCAGGCGACTGTGGCAAGTGACACGCCCAGGGGTCCCACTGATTCTGCATTATGGAGAATTGAACAACTTCATTAGAATGTAACAATAGAAACAATGTGCTTCAATCATCCTGACACCATATCAACCATGGTGATTGGAGCGCCAACAGCAGCCATTGCCCGCAATAAATTGCTTACCAACAACCACCCCCGGGCCTGCAAAAAGGTTGGTGACCGCTGCTATGGGCTCTAGCCTTAGATATTTTAGCCGTCTGACAATTTGCGCTCCATGCAGTGCAAGGGAACAATTCTAATGGGAGAGACTCAAGTCGCTCCGACTTAGAAAAGGGTTCCTGTACTACTTGGGGGGGGGGGGGGTGACTCCAGAGCAGCTTGCATTGACTTCTATTAAAAAAAAGTCATTTGCAAGTCACGCTGAGGTAACACTGTGCAGGGCAGCTTCAGAGTGGGACTTTGAGGCCGCCCCAGTGTGAACCGGTACCGAGGGCGCCTCTCTTCTATTTTATACCCTGTAGCTCTTGCTGGATTTTGCTTCCAATCCCTTTGTAACCATAAAAGGTCCATCCACACAACCTGGTCACATTGCTATTATCTTTTTATATGGACTATAAACTTAAGGACCTATGAATAAATGGCTGTGCAACGATTTGAGTTTACATTATTATTACAGCTTTCGGCTTCACAGCCGGGCACGCACTGCGCATGCGCGAGTGGCGCTGTGCTCCCCGAGTGGACAGGCGATCTCTCCTGGGACTTTTCACGTGTCCCAGGAGATAGTCTAGAGGGAGGGGCCGCCTAAGGCGGCAGGAGGAGTCGTCGAGGCGGTCTCTGGGCGGTGGGAGGAAGTGGGGCAGGAAGCCCCACTCCCCCCCAAAAAAAAAAAAAAAAAAAAAATTACATGCCAGTGGTTAAAGCGGAAGTTCCACTTTTGGGTGGAACACCGCTTAAAAAAAAAAAAAAAAAAAAAAAAAAAAGGCACCTCCAAGTTGTTGTACCTTCATTAAATGTAACCATATTGCTACACTTAGAGGCGCCTCTTTTTTATACTCAGTTGTGACATGACGCTACTTGTATATGAAGTCAAAATTTAGTAAAATTTTTTGCTCGTCTTGCAAAGCACTCTCAAACCAAGGCTTTACTGTATACAGAAGCTCCGGTCACCAAATTGGAGGCTCCCGTTTACCATACATATCCTTGCTTCACAACTTGAAACAAGTATGCAAGAATTTTCTGCCAGTGAAGTTGATCTTGGGAAGTGACTAAAGTGAGTCATTACCAGAGTCAGCAATAGGAACTAGAATTGTCAAAAAAAAAAAAAAAAAAAAAAAACACACCCCACACAGCTTCAGCGTCTCCTGGATAGCATTAGAAGTTTATGGATTGGATGGAACCTCTCCCTAAAAACTTTTTTTTTTGCCATAGGTTATGAAAATATAGAATCTTTTATGTGGACAACATTGCACTATTTTCAACCAGCCCCTAGCAGACTTTTTATTTTTTCTAAAACACACACACACTTTTCTCCAACTCTTAAATATGGAGGCCCCTTGTGTGGTCATATGGGAAGTGTCAGTAATTACTAATACATCATTCCAACACATCTGGTCACCCCATACGATACAGCAAATGAATGTTTGGCTCTAAAAAGCAAGTATAGTCCCCAGAGGGGTAACCAAAGTAAACAGCATTAGATGAACCTAATGGAGAGTCTGGATTAGGTCGTTAATGGATCATTTTAAGAGTTGAAGGTTTGATAGTAGAAAAAATAATGAAGGACACCGATTCCCTGTCCGAGATTCAAATACATAACAGTGGTTTGTATGCTTAAATCATGTTCTTGACCCTGAAGGCCTAATAACTGAAAAATAAAAGCTGCATGACCAACAGGAAACAGCTTTCCAGGTCATCACTCCCTGTACCTGAGATCCAATCACCGTTTACAGTTTTCCTGCATATGGGTGGGCAGGCAGCTCAGCCAGAAAACCTCCAGGGAAGGGTTAGAGCCTCTGTCAGGACTGAATTGCTGTCCCTGTTAGGGAGAATCTTCTTTTCTTCTTGTAAGAAATTAAAAAAACAGAAAGTTCTTCAATGTGGTCACTGACCAAAACTTTTATGGAGGAGAACGTCCCAAAAGGATTGCGGCTTGTGCCTTCACATAATTTCCCCTCTATTACTTTTCTGGGGACAACCCAAACAATTTGGGATTTTCTTTTATGTTCAATAATGTTAAAACAGGATAAACAGAGGGTGAATTTCCTTTACAGGTGCACAGACAGCAATGAAAACTGACAGGGGAGGGGGTTTAATCCTTCGCCACTGTCAAAAAAAATTAAAGATAAAACCCCTACCCACACAACACAAATGCAGCCATCACATCCAATACTTGGTAAGCTGCAATGTAGTGTTTGCTTTAGGATTTAATACCCCTTTAATGTGTGTACAAGCCCAAGAACAAAAGATTACTTTTATTTTTAAGCTCCCCCCCCCCCCCCACACTTTTCACCAGTTGATCCTGCCAGTAACACTTCCTGTCCTAGCATTACAACACTTGCTCACTGGGGAATGCCTCTCCAAGCCCCTATGCATACTGGGTGTTTAGCCCTGGTGCGTGGGTTTTTTTTCGCCATTTAGCCATGGGCATAGGACATAGGCCCACTATCCAGCCCCACTGTTGGAGGCCTGTCAAACTCTGAGAGCATGGTGTTGGTTGGTTCACACAACGGTACTTCCACGTCTGTCAGTATATACACCCAGGAACCAACGCCCTGAATGCAAACCCCTTACATTCTGGGAATTCATCCCTGGGTGAAAACTTGTAGATAGGTTGAAATGCATGTGTAGTTAGCAGCCAGCCAAGGCTGGGGAAAGGGTTAAACATTTTCAGCTCTGATCACATACTTTGTTCTTAGATCTGTAATGTATCCATTTGAAAGAAAAAGAAAAAGGGGGAGGGTTTTGAAGGAGGACAACTGAGATTAAGGGCTGGCTGGCAGCTGGAGAACAAAACATGGGTAAACCCACCTGTGAGTGCAAGGGCGGCGCTGAAGACGCCAGGAGTCATTGACAGCTTCCAAGTCATGGACCTTACCTATAGGGACTCACTTCATGGGAGGTATGCCTGGTAGGGTGACCACATTTCCAAACTACCATTCAGGGACACCCTCCCTCCCCAAAAATCAGCTTGTGCTGTGACGAATCACAGCACAGTGACTGGACACAAGAGGCGGGATTTATAATTTCTCCAATCACAAGCAGGGGGCGGGATTGTGCTCCTCCAGGCATTCCCGGCTAGGACAAGTACTGTCAGTGAGTAAAGCGGTGATGTGGCGGCCTTTTTTGGGGGGCATCAGATTGGCCCGGGGGGGGGGGTGGCTGTGTCAGTTTCATTCTGGGACACTGTATTGTCCTGGAAAGAATGTGCCTGGGACAGACCGGGCAATCCGGGACACGTGGTCACCCTAATGCCTGGGCCCCTTCATTTTGATAGTTAGGATCCAGGACTGAAATTATCCAAGGGGGTGCATGCTGGTTCTGGCGTATTCCAAGGAACCTGGGTCTGTAATGCACTAAGGGGTACGAGTAGCACTGCTACAAAAAGGTCAACTCAGTAAGACAAGGAAATTAAGTGTAGTTGCTATGGGTAACCGAGTGAAGGAACAAGCAACCAGTCAGGAGGCGCGGTGCCTGGTAGGGTGACAGGTCCTCCGGTAATGAGGCGGCTCAGTGTTCTGGCTTCCTTCCTCCCCAACAGTCAACCTCCCATAGCAACCGGGAGCAGACTAGCGTCACAGATCTGGCCTGGTCACGCGATACGGGAAGAAAATCGTTAAGTGAGCGCACACTAGGTCCACGCCAGGTGCTCGATGGGGCCTCATTCTGTTACTGGGGGTGAGGTAGCGGAGGTCTGCTGGACTAGTGGAGTGGGCACAGGCTCAGCACATACCTCCTAATGCAAGATACAGACATATCCCACTTTTAAGTACACAATGGGACCAGAGCATGTATGTAAAACGAAAATGTACTTAAAGCGTAACAATACCTTTTTTCACTTCTAGGGTGTAGTGGGGGGGTCAGGGGCTGTAGTTTAGGTCTCGGGGGTGTCGGGGGCACACTGGAACAGGGCGGGCTATGCTCTCAGAATTTCAGCTCCTTCTACTGCGGCTGCAAAACGTCTGTACAGTACTTGTGAGGCACTTTAAATACACTCAGAGGTATGTCCTTACTCACGAGTGTATGTAAAGTGAGTGTACTTAAAGCGGGGTATGCCTATATAGTGTGTAGTGACATGGGACAAATCGCTTTTCAGGAGGAACTCTGCACTTCTACTGTGTGCAGTAATAATCTCCAAGTCGGGGAACAGCCTTAATGTTTGATTGTTCACATGACCGCAGTCTCCACCTGGTCCTGGGCATTGAGAGTTACCCCACGTGCACAGAGGACCCCACCCACATACAGTTAGGTGCACAGTCCAGCCACAGCAGATGCCAGACTCAGTTTGACAGGCTGCCGGGGCACCAGTGCCCTTCGTCTAACTAAATGCCAGAAGTCTATGCACTGGGGCTAAATGCCAAGTGTGCATGGACCCAACTGCTTCCTCAACTCTGGCACTCCATTTATCTTTTCTGAAGGCAGGAGAAGTCATCTGACCAGAACACCTTTTCCTGCATTCTGGATGTTTAAGCTTTAGCTGCATATAAATGTGTTTAGAGTGTCTAATCAGATCCTGGAAGCACAGAATTCTATTTTCTCCCAATACAGCTAATCTGACCGCACCTAAAACAGTGTGAATAGCACCACTGAAAAATCATTACAGTCACTGAGAAATGTCCTCTCAACGCAGGTTTAACAGTACCAGCGTGAATGAGGCCCAAGACAGGGAAAAAGACAACCTCCTTCCCTGTTATCTAACATAGTTGGGAGGTGTTCTGTAGTGCACAGTGAAAACTCAGGTAGGGGGGTGATAAAAGAATTCAGAGCACAATTGTCAGCACACTACAGGAAGCTGCACACTCACTGAATTTCTGGCAGGATCAACTTTTTCCTGTGCACTTATTGAACAGATAAAATACTTGCAATTATATATTTACCAAACACAGAGAAAGATTCATTTTTGGGGATTAGATACACTTGTATGTATTCGCTTTCAGAATCTGATTAATGGCAATAGTTGGCATGTTATTTATTTTTTTGCATGTGTTGAAAAAGGCATTTTTTGCAGAATTTGTGAGCATACCATAGACTATAAATGAGTCGCTGCGCATAGATTTTTTGCTCATCACAATGTGAACAAATTTCTGCATGCCATTGCCTAGACTTCTGCTACCTGAAAAACCCAGCCAGACATGCTGAGACTTGTAGTTCCCTCCACTTGCACTGGTATTTGCAGCCACAGCATGCTGGGTCTTTTCTGGGATTTTCCTGGCGCAGACGGGGTTAACCTATTATCCTAACCCCAGGCTTTAGGCTTGTAGAGCTGCACTACATTGTATTGCTTTGTATATGACAGCCATGGGAAGCTAGCCAAGCTATCAAGAGTCTGGACAGAAAAGCTTGCACTCAGCAGGCAGGGCCCCATAGGTTCCCAGGGTGATCAGGCCTGGTGTACAGGAGGGACAGAGGAGGAAGGGACTTGGGATGGGGGGACTCTGGGGTCCTGCAGTGACACAAGGCGGAGGGACAGACAGGAGGGGATGCAATGATACCAATGTGCAGGCAGTCTGGAGGAGCACACAGGCTGACAGGAGGAAAGTGACAGACAGGGCGAGGCTGAGGAGCAGGGCCCAGACCCAGGGAAACAATCCACTCACCACACAGGGAGGAGAGGCTCCAGGCACGTGATAAAGTCCTTGTCCCTTGTCCCCAAACCGCAGAACACTGGGGGTCATCCAGTCCAAACCGTCCCTGCTGCCTCTCCCCCCCCCCCCCTATCCCTCCCCTCTCTACATCTCCCCCCATTATCTCTCCTCCCTCCCCATCCCTCCCTCCTTCCAGAAGCTCCATGCTCTCCTCCTACAGGATCTGCAAATCCACACAGCAGGCTCCTCATCCAATCCTAGGATTTGGGATGCTCGCCTTCTGTTACAAAGGATGAAGGGTCCCCACACCTCCTCATACACAGGAAGAAGGGTCCTCAGCCAATCCTAGGACTTGGGATGAAGGACATGGGATGCTTGCCTTCTTATACACAGGATGAAGGGTCCCCACACCTCCTCATACACAGGATGAAGGGTCCCCACACCTCCTCATACACAGGATGAAGGGTCCTCAGCCAATCCTAGGACTTGGGATGGAGGACATGGGATGCTCGCCTTCTTATATACAGGATGAAGGGTCCCCACACCCCCTCATACACAGGAAGGAGGGTCCCCACACCCCATCCTAGGACTTGGGATGCTCGCCTTCTTATACACAGGATGAAGGGTCCCCACACCCCCTCATACACAGGATGAAGGGTCCCCACACCCCCTCATACACAGGATGAAGGGTCCCCACACCCCATCCTAGGACTTGGGATGCTCGCCTCATACACAGGATGAAGGGTCCCCGCACCTCCTCATACACAGGATGAAGGGTCCCCACACCTCCTCATACACAGGATGAAGGGTCCCCACACCTCCTCATACACAGGATGAAGGGTCCCCACACCTCCTCATACACAGGATGAAGGGTCCCCACACCTCCTCAGACACAGGATGAAGGGTCCCCACACCTCCTCAGACACAGGATGAAGGGTCCTCACACCTCCTCAGACACAGGATGAAGGGTCCTCAGCCAATCCTAGGACTTGGGATGGAGGACATGGGATGCTCGCCTTATACACAGGATGAAGGGTCCCCACACCTCCTCATACACAGGTTGAAGGGTCCTGAGCCAATCCTAGGACATGGGATGCTCGTCTCCTTATACATAGGATGAAGGGTCCCCACACCTTATACACAGGATGAAGGGTCCTGAGCCAATCCTAGGACAGGACACATGATGCTTACTTTCCAATACACAGGTCAGAGGGTCCCCATACCCCCCCCCCCCCCCCAAGACACCGGATGAGGGTCCTCAGCCAATCCTATGACATGGGATGCAGGACACGGGATGCTCGCTTCCTAATACACAGGTCAGAGGGTCTCCATAGCCCCTACTACACAGGATGAGGGTCCTTAGCTAAATTCTACAACATTGGATGCTCGCCTCCTTATACACAGGATGAAGGGTCCCCACACCTCATTCAATGGCTGAGGGTCCTCAGTAAGTCCTAGGACACGGGATGCAAGCCATGGGGTGTTCACCTTAAAATGCACACGAGGGTCCTCAGCCGATTCTATGACATGGGATGCTTAATACACAGGTCAGAGGGTCCCCATACCCCTAATACACAGGAGGAGGGTACTCAGCCAATCCTAAAAACATGGGATGCTCACTTCCTAGTACACAGGTCAGAAGGTCCTCGTACCCCCTAATACACAGGGTAGAGGGTCCACAAACAATCCTATGACATGAGATGAAGGTACTCGGGAAGCTTGTCTCCTAATACACTGGATGGAGGGTCCTCATCCAATCCTAGGACATGGGATGTTAGCCTCCTTATACACAGGACAGAGGGTCCTCAGCCATTACAAGAGCATGGAATGCAAACTCCTTAATACACAGGACACAGGGTACCTGCACCTCCTAATACACAGGATGGCGGATACAGCCAAATCCTATGACAAGGGATGCAGGCCATAAAGATGCTTGACTCTATACACAGGACAGGGTCCCCACACCTAATACACAGCATAGAGAATCTGCATTCAATCTTAGGACACAGGACATGGTATGCTCGTCTTCTCCCTTATACACAGGGCAGCGGATCCATGTGCCCCCAAAATACACAGGGCAGAGGACCCATGTGCCCCCAAAATACACAGGGCAGGGAATGAGGTCCCCCCTTCTAAGGAGGACCGGGTCTCCTCCCAATATACAGGACAGGGGGACCAGGTCTCCTCCTAATACAAAGGAAAGGGAGATCATGTCCTCTCCCAGTACACAGAATAGGGACACCACTCACCTTATAGACATTACAGTGATGCCACCAGCCTCCTAATACGCCGATCAGAGGGACATGGATTCACCTCCAAGCCTTCTAATATTCCGTTCCACCCTTTTCCTCCACAAATTTAGAAATCACACCCAGTTTTCCAAGCTGTGGGTCTCTCCTGCCAAAATGGGAGCAGTAGTAGCAGACAATCACCCTGTCTATACATGATCTGATCTGTTTTTATACATGATCACATTGTATGAAGAATCTTCAGAACAAGCCAGAAAAATTCTGGCACCATATCACTAATCACAGGGGAGTCCCTGCCAACCCAGTCAGGTGCTGCACTCATCATCCCGATGTCCAGCAGGATTTGTGCCCTTTTGACCTTTGTGCCATAGGAGAACAGGCAGATATGAATAAATGCAACTTGGTCATCATTAACCACTTAACGACCAGAAAGATTTGCCCCCCTTAATGACCAGGCCACAAAGCACTGCGTTGCTTTGACAATTACACAGTCATGCGACGACGTGCCCAAACAAAATGCATGTCTTTTTTGGTGATATTTGATCACCTTTGCGTTTATTTTTTGCGCTATAAACAAACAAAAAAAAAAAAGAGCGCAATATCTTACTATAATAAAATATTTTTGAAAGCATATCTTGATTGGTTTGCGCAAAAGTTATAGCGTCTACAAAATAGGGGGTACTGTATTTATGGCATTTATTTTTATTTTTTTACTAGCAATGATGCCGATCTGCGGTGGACAGAGAGGACACTTTTGGGACCACTGACATTTATACAGCGATCAGAGCTAGACATAGCCACTGATTACAGTATAAATGTCACTGGCAGAGAAGGGGTTAACACTTGGGGCGATCAAGGGGTTAAATGTGTTCCCTTATGAGTGTGTTTAACTGTTGGGGGATGGGACTCCCTGGGGAGGAGACCAATCGCTGTGCCTAAACAGTAGATCTGTCTCCCCCCCCCCCCCCCCCCCCCCCCGACAGAACGGAGATCTGTCTCTGTCAGGAGCGATCGGTCAATGTAAATAGACAGAACAGAGATCGTGGGTGACCAGCAGGCATCGCGCCCGCCACGCACATCGGCGTCGTTCCGCGGGCACGCGCCCCCTACAGCTCTTAAAGCGGCCGACGTACAGTTACGCCAACTGGTCCCTAAGTGGTTAATACATCATTGAATGCAATTTTTAGTTTTTTTCCTTATTCAAGAAGTGTAAAGATCTAATTTTGACGTGGCATCAGCCCCTTGTAGGAAGAAAAAAAAAAAAAAAAAAAAAAAAAAAAAAAAAAAAAAAAAAAAAGGCACAAGGGGGCATGGCCTCTGAATTACGTAATTGGATTGTCACACCCCCATCGTTATTTAAGACATGCAGGACATCGGCGCCGACAGGTCAGCGGGACGCAGGAGGGTCGTGAGCGGGAGCAGCGGCAGAGGAAGAAGAACACCGGACAAAGAAGACAGAAAAAGAGCGGAAGAAGAAGCAGGGGGGAGAAGGAGAAGAAGACCGGAGGATGAAGATTTTTTTCTTTTATTTTTAAATTAAAAAAAAATATAAGGACTTGTCAAAAACTGTCTACTGTATTTAGCACTACTTTTATGGGTGAATGGGTAGGGGTATCATGTACCCCATACTTATTTACTTGGGGGGCCGGGATCTGGGGGCCCCCTTATTAAAGGGGGCTTCCAGATTCCGATAAGCCCCCCCCGCAGATCCCGACAACAACCGGGCAAGGGTTGTCAGGAAAAGGCCCTTGCACCCATCCCCCCCCCCCCCATGTTGAGGGCATGCGGTCTGGTTCAGACGGGGGGCGCTCGCTCGTCCCCTCCCTTTCCTGACCTGCATGCTCGGATAAGGGTCTGGTATGGATTTTGGGGGTCCATACTAGACCCAAGGCCCCGGGGGGGGACCCCACGCTGTTTTTTTTTCACAATTTAATTTTTTTATAGCCTGCATTTTTTATTTATTTTTCCCATTGAGCGGGAAGCCAGCTGATGAAACATCGGTTGTTAAGGACGCAGCGGCCGCTTCCCGGCCCCCTCCTTACCAACCAGCTATATACAGTGTAAAAAATGTGGGTCCATTGAATTCTATTGCATGCAAAACGCTGCATTTTGCGGGAAATAAAAAAAAAAAAAAGAAGGTTTAAAAATGCATTGATGTGAACATGTTCCATAGGAACGCATGTTAAAAAAATTTCCTGCATTCCTGCAAAATGCATCAAAAAAAGCATTAGTGTGAATAGAGCCTTAGTCCATAGGGTTCAACATTGAGTTGTCCACAAGGCTTAGCAGTGTGTCTATGGGAATGTGTGACCATTCTTCCAGAAGTGCATTTGTGAGGTCAGGCACTGATGTTGGATGAGAAGGCCTGGCTCGCTGTCTCCGCTCTAATTCATCCCAAAGGTGTTCTATCGGGTTGAGGTCAGGACTCTGTGCAGGCCAGTCAAGTTCCTCCACCCCAGACTCGTTCATCCATTTCTTTATGGACCTTGATTTGTGCACTGGTGCGCAGCCATGTTGGAACAGGAAGGGGCCATCCCCAAACTGTTCCCACAAAGTTGGGAGCAGGAAATTGTCCAAAATGTCTTGGTATGCGGACACCTTAAAGCGGAGCTCCACCCTAAAGTGGAACTTCCACTCATCGGAACCCTCCCCCCCCTCCGGTGTCACAATTGACACCTTTCAGGGGGGTGAAGATACCTGTCTAAGACAGGTATTTTCACCCACTTCCGGGAGTCCTCTCTGCGGGAAGCACATCTCTTTCCGCAGAGTACCCGTTGTGTTCTGGAAGATACTCGGCTCCCAGAACACACGGGGACCAGTCAGAATGGCGCAGCGCGACTCGCGCATGCGCCGTATGGAACCGGGCAGTGAAGCCACAAGGCTTCACTTCCTGGTTCCCTCACCGAGGATGGCGGTGGGGGCAGCAGAGTGACGAGCGATTGCTCATCTTCTGCTGTGGACGTCGCTGGACTCCAGGACAGGGAAGTGTCCTAATATTAAAAGTCAGCAGCTGCTGTCTTAATATTTTATTTTCGGCAGAGCTCCGCTTTAAGATTTCCCTTCAACCAAGGGGACAAGCCCAACCCCTGAAAAACAACCCCACACCTTTATCCCCCCCTCCACCAAATGATTTGGACCAGTGCACAAAAGCAAGGTCCATAAAGACATAGATGGAGGAACTTGACTGGCCTGCACAGAGTCCTGACCTCAACCCAATAGAACACTTTTGGGATGAATTGGTGCGGAGATTGCAAGCCAGGCCTTCTCATCCAACATCAGTGCCTGACTTCACAAATGCGCTTCTGGAAGAATGGTCAAACATTCCCATAGACACACTCCTAAACCTTGTGGACAGCCTTCCCAGAAGAGTTGAAGCTTTTATAGCTGCAAAGGATGTGCCAACTCAATAGAGAACCGTACAGACTAAGACTGGGATGCCATTAAAGTTCATGTGCGTGTTAAGGCAGGTGTCACAGAACTTTTGACAATATAGTGTAGATAATTTTTGCAAGCTCATTAATGCTACCATTAACACCATCAATTAATCAGAGTACCAGCTGTTTACTAGCACCCCATTAAGACTAGCAATCGGTCACTATGGTGTAAACTACACCAGCAGGATTCAGTAGTGATCAGTCGCATACAACAAGAGCATTGTGCAATCACACAAAATTAATCACTACATTCTTTTCTTACATTCATTCTACAGCATTGCTTATAGAAATTAGAGCTTCCACCCAAAAGTAAAAAAAAATCCGCTTTAAGCCCTCCTCACCCCCTTACATGCCACATTTGGCATGTAAATGTTTTTTTTTTTGGGGGGGGGGGGGGTTCTTAGTTTTGAAGGGGACTTCCTGTCCCACTTCTGCCTAGGCAACTCCTCCTCTCCCCCTAAGCAGCCCCTCCCACTAGGCAATCTTCTGGGACACGTGACAGGTCCCAGAAGATCGCCTGTCCAATGCAATAGTGCAGCGCGACTTGCGCATACGCAGTGCACGCCCGGCCGTGAAGCCACAAGCCGTCACAGCCGAGTGTCCACAGTTCTTATGACGGTGCCGGAGAGGAGCGGGCCTCCGTATCGCTGGACTGTGGGACAGGTGAGTGGCTGTTTATTAAAAGTCAGCAGCTTAAGTTTTTGTAGCTGCAGACTTAATAAACTAAAAATAGCCTGGAACTCCGCTTTTCAGTTAAAGTTGACCTCTACTTTATGGCATTTAGTTTGCCGAGGTGCTTTGAATAAAATAGCCGTGTTTCTCCCCCCCTCTTCTTACCATTGTTACATCTCAGTGCTGTTGATCTCCAGCAGCCTCTTTGCAGCCATTTCCAGTCTGCATATACTTTAATACAGCTAAGGGGCCGTCACAGGCTCTCAAGAGACCCCCAACTATACCCGCCCTTTACCCCCAGCTGTTCCATTCATTGAAGCTGTACTACATCTATGAATGACCCAGGAGCGAAGAATGAAGAATGGATGGGTGGGTGATGACAGGTCTGTCTCCTCCATTCATAGAAGTTGTAGTAAGGCTTTTATGAATAGAGCAGCTGGGTGGAATGGGCGGTCAAAGGATCTGCCAGTTTTATTAACCCCTGCCACACCGGAAGAAGAAGACAATGGCAGCGGGGAGGGGAGGCTTGGTTGGAGGAAGATTTTATCTAAGGGGGACACGACACAGGGGACCCTCGTGCAGTCATTTTTAGCTACGCAAATTGAAAAAAATTACTTTTGAGAGTTTCTTGCTCGGATCGCTCTTCAGGGAGTATTTGACAGGTGTAGGAGAGGCATTGCACTGCCTCCTCACTGTCCACTTTAACCCCTTGGACCCCACACCAATGTAATGCAACTGCAGGTACTTGGCAGGCAATAGCACCAGCTGAAAGTGGCAGCGCGTAGAATTAGTGTCACGATTGCAAAGATATAAGGCCACAGCATGTGTAACCCCTGAACACTGCAGCTAAAAAAGGGAGGGCCGGGAGGCAGTAAAACTGCAGCTTAACTGTTTGATTTTACCGCCTTACAACCTCCTCACGTGTGAATGAGCCCAAAACATTTTATTGATAAAAAAAAAAAAAAAAAAAAAAAAAAGCCAAAATGGCTGATACACACCATTTAAAATCGAAATGGCGTTCAGTTATAATACTTTGTTGGCCCTTTAATTGACCGGCTCATACACCGCCGCTCAAGTTCAAGCTGTTCCTGTTTTCATCCAGCTTTCCTTCCTTTCAGAAAACTGCCTCTCCTGTGGTGAGGTCAGCCAAAGGATTCTAGGCACGGAAATTTACTGAACTGAAAATTTCAACATTCACATACAAGGACATATGCATCTAGAATGGAATATAAAAATGTATTGAATGTTTTTAAATGGTATAACGCACTCAGTCCAAAATATACAGTTCATGTACACACACACACACGTCTAATTCCATGGAAATGCATGTATTGGAGAGAAAAGTCTTGATAGGAAAATCTAAAAAAAAAAAAAAAAAAAACACGCACATAAGGCTCCATGTACACAGAAGCTGATAAACTGCAGTTAATGGGCGTTTTGGCGTTTTTTTTAAAAGCCCATTAACTGCACTCTGTGTTAGCCTATGTGTTCATGTACACATAACGTTTTTTAGCTTTAATGAGCAGTGGAGTTAATGGGCTTTTTTCTGAACGCAGGAAATTTGCGTTCAAAGTGCCGTTTTTCGGCAGAAAAAAAACGCAAAACGCCGAAAAACTCAAAAACGCTCAAAAACGCTGGCCGCGAGCATTTTTTAGTCCATTGAAAAAAATATATATATTTTTTTTTTTTAAAAAAGCTAAAAAAAGCTACACTGAAAAACGCTAATAAAAGCTAGTAAAAAAACGCTGATAAAAGCTAGCTTTTTCTGCTGCTTTAAAAACGGCCGTTTTTGAGCTTCTGTGTACATGGAGCCTTAAAACTGAAAAGTAAACACTATACATCAGAGATAAAATAAATGCAGCAAGCCTGTCCTAAGGAGGCCTTGGGGCTGGTTTTGATTATTATTCAGAATTTATATATAGTGCCAACAGTTTGCACCATAAAATAAATATGATCCCATTTGTGGCCATGCACATTGAATGCATTGTGTGATGCAATGTCATCCATTATGGATGGCACCACAAAGCACCTGCAATCAGACGTGTGTTGCAGCACAGCAAAGTTCAATGCAGTGCGCCATCCAAAAAATAAATAAAAAATTCTGCATGCACTGCAGCGCAAGTCAATCAGCAGACATTTTCGGGTGCCATTTATTATGTAGACTTCTAGCACACTTCAACGCACCTAAAACTGGACCTGAATGGGTAGTGTGTAATGCTGGGCATACACGGTTAGAAAATAAATAGTTTGTAGGGAAAAAAAAAAAAAAAAAAAAGAAAAAAAAGTGAGATTTCTAAAGAACTGGCAAAGTGCATATGATAACACCATCATTGTATCAATCGACATCATAAATGATAGATTTTTCATCACTTACACAATCCAGGGTGTTACATTTTAACACGCACATGCGTTAAACGATTTGTTCAAATGGTTTTAAAAATCTTTTTTTTCAGCACAAAGAAATTAAAAATAAATAAAAATCCAACATGTTGGGGTTTTTTTTTTGCCATAAAAATTATTAACCTACTAACATTTCAAAAGGTCGTACAATCTAGCATATTGAACTTTTTTTTTTTTGCACAATTTTCTAACTGTGTATGTCCAGCATTACTGTTTTGGGGTGCACAACAGAGCCGATGTCTTAGGGTGCCATTTAAAAATGACACCTCAATCCACTATCGTGTGCATGATGCTGCAGTACTATGCATTTTGGGGGCCCCCTTACACAGCTTTGGGGGGGTGCTGCTGCCGCGAATTGAGAAGCGAAAAGGGGGCCGCCGCGAATTGAGAAGCACAGGGGGTTTGGGTGTTGACGAACACAAAAAAAAAAAAAGGGGGGTTGCCATCCAGGGCCCTGGGGACCTCTAAGCCCCTTACAGAAAAACAAAATTAAAATGAATAATGTAAATAGGGAGGTTTCCATCCGGGGCCCTGGGGAACGCCGGGCCTCTGTGGACCTCTGGGCCCCCTACAAAAAAAGAAAAAGAAAAGGGGGGGCCATCCGGGCCCCTTACAGGTGTACTGCCTATACCCCCCTGATGGCGACCCTGGGCACACATCACACTAATTGCCGGTTCACACGGGCACTCCAAAGACATGTGTGCGCCTAGATGCGCTCCTATGGGAGCGCATTCGGCGCAGTACAAATCCTATATCAAATCAGTCAGGCAACTTACCTGCCTGACAAGTCGCGGTCCATTCTGTACTATGGAACCAGTCTAATAGGAGGGACTCAAGTCGCTCAGTCTTAGAAAAAGGTTCTTGTACGACTTTGGGGGCGACTTGCATTGACTTCTATACAGAAGTCATTTTGCAAGCCACCGCTGAAGTCACGTGCAGATCGCCTTGCATAGTCGCGCTGTATGGCCTCTTTCACACGGGACGGATCCGTGCAGATCCGCCCCGTGAAGCTCCGCTTGCTCGGCGGGGATCGCTCCGTTGATCCCCGCTGAGCCGACGGATGACTGGGCGGTCCCCGCACACTGTGCAGGGAACGCCCTGTCAGAGCGCCGCTCTCCCCTATGGGGGATCGGATGATGACGGACCGTAGAGTCCGTTGTCATCTGATCTGCTCCGCCGACGGAAGGAAAAATAGGGTTTTCCTCCGTCACACTTTGGCGGAGCGGAGCGGGTCGGATGTCAGCGGACATGTCACCGCTGACATCCGTGCTTCCATAGGGGTACATGGAGGATCCGTTTCAGGTCCGCCTAAAAAAACTGACAGGCGGACCCGAACGGACCTCCGTGTGAAAGGGGCCTTAGTCGGGTTGCCTGTATGCCACAAATAACAATAAACAGGTATGCTCTGCAGTTCATTAAATTTGACAACATCAGGTCACAGTTTATTAAATGTTTGCAAACAGAAGCAATTGTTTACAAACATTCAGGATTCCTTATAAGGCATCAGATAAATAAGTTAGTGCTGCTTATTTATCACATTTTCTCATAGGATCAGCGAGCACGCCTTTTTCCTTTTAACTGCGTATATCATATGACTTGCAAGCAGAGCTTATTTAGTATTTGTTGTATTCAGTAATGAGCAGCTAAAATCCATACAAGGAAACACAGCAAAAGACACACCAATGGATAAAAATACTCACACAGCAAACACCATCACCTGCCTTCTAAACAGATCTACCCAGGAAAAGATCAGATTGCTGATTTATCCTATAACCCCATTCCTGGGCTGTCATTAGGGAGGGGCCCCAAACCTTAACCTATTCATTGCCAGCTCTCTGTCAGTCATATCCTATATACCTCCAAATCAAGATGACATTTAGATAGCACAAAGTATGTAGGTGGGCACTATTATGCCCACAATTATGGGAGCCACAAAAAAGCATTGCTTAAACTCATTACTGCTTTTTTCACCACTACCTAAAAATAATATGCAAGAGGTTGCAGGAAATATTTAATGCAGTATAGGACTTTTTGATCGTTAAAGAATATTGTAAACCCAACATTCCATATTCCTGATATGTGCCTGCTCTACAGTATCCTGTTCTCTTTGTATTGCTTCCTTTGTGTGGAATCCCTGGTGTTCCTGCCAGTTCCCCTGACTTCCTATCAAAAGCTGACCACACTAGGCATGAAAGTACGACGTGGTCAGTTCTCTATTATAAAAAAAGTTTAATAAAACAAAAGGAGCTATATAGAGCCTGGTATCAGCCCACACCAAAATGGTGTGGTCCCATGTAACCCAAAATAGCCTGGCACAAAACAAATAGAATGTGTGACCAAGAATGTTCACACTAGAAAGCGGTTACCACGAGGGGCTAATGTGATATACCAGGAGATATAATGATAAAAGAGGAATTGAACAAGAACAGAAAATAGACCACATCCATCTCCTACTCTAAACAATGTTTTCCACCCCAATTAAAATAGAATTGGGGTCCTGATGAAGCTGAGAGATATACACCCCTCGGCGAAATGCGTTGACATCACAACGTCAGGTCTGGTCATGCATACCTGCAGGCACTGACTTACTGGTCCCTTGTGCAGGAATTATCGCCCCATAGTGGCCATAGGTGACGGTTATTCTATTTTAACTGGGGTAGACAACTTTGTCTAGGGTATGAGATGGATGTGGTCTATTTTCTTTACTTTTATTATTGCATTTTGGTACACAATGAAATGTATCTATTTTATAAATCTTCTGGTATATCGCATTAGTCCCTCGAGGTAACCACTTTCTGGTGTGAACCCTCTTGGTCACAGATTCTATTTATTTTGTGGTCAGTTCTCTAGCCTGCTCTCCTCCAATGATCAGACTTGATCAGGTCCTAACACACCCCTCCCTGCACAGCCTTTCACTGGGAAGCTCACTGTACTGCTGATTCTCCTTCCTCTAGCTCTTAGGCAGCTGAGAACAGGGAATGTAATCACTTGTGTAGCGGGCTGTTCAGTTTAGGGGAAGTGTCTGAGTGGTAACCAGGCTCAGACACCTTGAATTGTTAGGAGTTATGGACCATTTTTGTCCTCAGAGAATAGTGCAGGTGATGTGTTCCCTGTGGCCTGTGGGTGGCGCTGTCATTCTGGGCCAGGGTTGAACCGCGAGCGCAGTGCTGTGCCTTTTGTGACCCCTCTTGGCAGCTGTACAGTGGGGCGGGGAACCTGCCGTGCATGCCAGGAGAGGATATAAAAGGGGCAGACATCTTCTGAGAGTGGTTCGTCCACACCCAGGCACCTTCAGCCTGGGTGTGTGTGTGGTTCATCTCCGGGTGCCCTAGGCCCGGAGGCCTTGTTCCGGTTCTACCTCAGGCACCTTTAGCCTGGGGTGACGTACTACCTCACCGTTTCTGACTACCTGGGTACGGAGGCCCAGGAGCTGCAGCAACGGCCCAGGGCCCAGCAACCTTCGGCTGGGGTCCGCAAGGGATCGAGGAGTCCAGGGTGCCGCCTTGCGAGGGGACCCACACCCTAAGAGAAGGGAGGATCTGTTCCGAGGGACCGGTGCTGTGGACATGGTGAAGGAAGTGGTCTGTTGACTCTCTGGGGGGACGTCTTCTCCCTGAAAGGGGCCATGTCCTAGGAAGGAACCAATGTTCACCAGGTCAGTGGCAGTGACCTTGTTCGCCAGGTCAGTGGCAGTGACCTTATCCACCAGGTCTGTGGCAGGGACCAACCTCATGGTCTGTGGCAGGGACCAACCTCATGGTCTGTGGCAGAGACTGTGCGCCAAAACTGTTTGAGAAACCTAAAACAGTCGGAAGAGTTTGAGCTACGTTTTGCCTGGACCTCCTCCACACCTTAAGCTGTCCTGTGTCTTTGCTCCAACCTTTCTTCTATCCAAGAGACTATCTGATATTTAAGTGAGAATAAATATTGAGTTGGACTTTCAGCTGGTGTGGACATTCATGTTCCTGGGGACGTCAAGGACTTGCATCTACCCACGGTAGTCTAGAGGTAGGAAATCATTCTCAGGAGGACTTCTGAATCCGGCTGCAGACAAGGCCCAAAAACAACACCACCTAACCTCTTAACACAGGAGGGTACGGGCGTGTGGTGCGGTGTGCCTGTCTCCCCCCTGCGAGGAGCCGAGTTTAATGCAGGAGGGAGATAGGTGAGTGAGCTACACTTGTAAAAAAGGGAAAAAAGTATTTATAATGTTTTTTTATATCTATACACAAATGTTTTGCCTTTCTATTTTAAACTGAATGGGTTATTTTACAAGGTGAGGGTTTACAATCACAATCATCTCAAGCGTGTTCAGATCCAAGTTGGAACCCACCTGAGTGATTCCGCCAGGATACCGTCACATGTACTGGGCCAATTATATGCAGCCAGGGCACAGCCACACGTTTACATGCCCATTCCATATTTGTGGCTGCAGGGTGGGGAATGCCTTGGCTGCTTATGATTGGCCCACTACAGCAACAGCTCAATGGTGGGCTCACTCAGATGGGTTCGGACCCGGATTCAAACACACCCGAGCTCATCCCTATTAAATAATAATACTTTTATAGAGTTCGAAAGATCAGACCAAAAAAAAAAAGAGGGGCAACTAATGAGGACTTGAGGACAGAGGGATTTGTTTCAAATACATCAGGGACAGCTGGGGCTATGCATATACAGTGCACTGGGGATACTAATTCTGGTTGCTCTGGTGATAACCAGGGAGGGATTTCCTATTGAACATGAAGTGAAGGGACATCTCCCCAATGGGACACCGATGGCAAAAAAAGAAAACCTGACAGGGGTTAAAACCCCCCTTACTCTATCTAAAATGAACAAAAAGAAAAAGGTTTGCCTTTAGTTCTACTGTAATGGTAAGAGCCCATTCACACAGGGGCGGCACGACTCGTGCCGCGACTGTGCTGGGCGATCTGCAGACGACTTCAAAGGAGACTTCCAAAATGACTTCTGTATTGAAGTCAATGGAAGTTGACTTGAAGTCGTCTTGAAGTAGTAAAGGAACCTTTTTCTAAGTCGGAGCGACTTCAGTCGCTCCGCTTAGAACGGTTCCATTGTACAGAATGGGACACGACTCGTCAGGCAGCTGAGACGCCTGACGAGTCGCCCCTGTGTGAATGGGGTCTGAGATGTTCCCTTGCAGGTGAAAAAAATGCAGAATCTTGATCACTAGTACGGGAGCAGCAAGGGGGCAACAACTTTATATTCATGAGTGTGACACGACCCTTAAAGTAAACCTGTGCATAATACAAAAGTACTAAATTGACCATAGAGCTGCAAAGTAGACACCTGGAGTTGGCTACTCACACCAGGATAAGTAATGCTTCAGGTGATTTTTGACATCATGATTGCCTTATCAATGACAGTTTCCATATTTCAATCCTGAATGGGTTGCTTTAAAAAGAACGAGGATGACTGATTGCTCAGGGCAACACAAACAGAGCATCCTTCATCCTTTCTATCATGCGGCTTGGTGGTTCATCTGTGCTGTGCTGATTACACACAGAGCCACGCTGTATCTGCCACTAACAGAAGGGGGTGGGAGCTATTTAATTGTCCTCCCTGAGGTTTTCTGTTCCTTATTTTCTACAAAAATATAATAAAAGTTTTTTTCAGCATTGTTTTTTGTACAAAGTTATAAATAGTTTTGAGAACACATTCTGTACTTGGTCCAACGTCACCACGAGCAGCTGACTACAGCCAGGCAGGAGCTGCTAAATCCCAGCATGTCTTGTATATATTACAGTGGGTATAGAAAAAAAACAACCCCCTTTAAAATTTCACATGTGGCCTTTCTTGAGGAGTGGCTTTTTTCTTCAAACCCTCCCATGCAAGCCACATTTGTGGAGAATTTGTGATATTGTTGTCACATGCAAAATCATACTTGGATGGCACACCCTAAAATACATTCAAGATGGTGCTGCTATAAGACCAACAAACAGCTAATCAACTTCTCACACAAAGCCATTTGACTTTCAATTGTAATCAGCTGTGGTTATTTTTATTAGCTCAGCATGAAAAGAGCTTTCCTGGAGCATTTCAGTTCCTGGTAGTGTAACTGAAACAAACAATCAACTATGGGTGGCAAGGCACTGTCAAAATATCCCCCTCCTTTTTTATATGCTTAGTATAATTCAGAGGAACCACACAGGAATATTATATTTAGTACTGATTAGTTTCCTAAAACCATATTGGCTGAAAGCCGGGAATTAGGATAATCCAAATAATCAACTAAGGCAAATTCTTCCTGTGTTAATAATGTGGATGAGCTCCTTCCATACCTACCCTTTTGTTTTTTATAAACTGTCAAACTTACTGTACTTCTAGACATTGATAAAGCCTTTGAATTTTTTTTGTAACCATCTCCTGACTTGTGCCTGTCCACAACTTTATCCTGGAGATCTTTTGACAGTGCCTTGCCACCCATAGTTGATTGTTTGCTTCAGTTACACTACCAGGAACTGAAATGCTCCAGAAAAACTATTTTCATGCTGAGCTAATCAAAATAACCACAGCTGATTACAATTGAAAGTCAAATGGCTTTGTGTGAGAAGTTGATTAGCTACACCTGATTGAGTTTGCAAGTAATTTTTAGGAGGGAGGTGATCCTTTTTCCAACTCAGTGATTGTGTTTTTGATTTTTTTTTTTTTAAATGTCTGGCATGTTGGTGTTATATCTTACACTTGGATGTTATAAGTTGCACTGAGTAAATACAGGCTGGATAAAACAAACACTGTGTGTCTTCATTTCAGGCTGCAAAGAAACAAAATGTGATTCCCACTATATATATATATGTAGCGGGGTCCTCAATTTAGGGGTAGTGTTTGAGTGGTAGTTATGCTCAAACACCTAAATTGTTAGGACATTATCAACCATTTTGTCTGCAGGAAGAGTATCGGTGTACCGTTCCCTGTGGCCTGCAGGTGGCGCTGCCATAGTGGGCCAGGGTTGAACTGCTGATACAGGGCTGTGCCTTGTGTCCCCTCTCGGCAACCATACAGTGGGAGTGGTCGGCCTGCTGTGTATGCTGGGAGAGGATATAAAAGGGGCAAACGCTGCCTGTTCAGGGCGTTGGTTGGTCGTCGGGAGTCCTACTCCCAGGGAGTGTGTGTTCCTGTCCGCCCTGGGCACCTTTGGCCCAGGGGACGAGGAGGCCGGGGGACCGTTCTGAGGGACTGGTGAGAAGTCACAGTGAAGGAAAGGGCCCGGTAACTCTCTGGAGGGCTGTCTTCTCCTTACAAAGAGGCCAAGCTTTAAAGAAACCAAGTTCATCGGGTCTGTGGCAGAGACCAAGTTCACCAGGTCTGTGGCAGAGACCCGTGTGCCAGTTTAAATAGTGATTGGGTGAACAGTTCGAGTACCATTTTGGCTGCTAGTCCCTATCTAGGGAGACTATCCAAATGGGCTGAGTCTGCTTGAGAAGCCGAGCAGTGAAGTGTATTACGTTTGTGCCTGGACCTCTCCCACACCTTATGCTGTCCTGTTCTTTCTCCAACCTTTCCTATCAGAAATAAACTCTACGTTGGAGTTACAGCTGGTGTGGACATTGAAGTCATTGGGGGAAATAGAGACTTGTCTTTATTAGCTATAGAGATGAGAACCATTCGGAGGGAGCATCTGGCTGCGAAGACCCATCACAACACCGCTCAACCTCCTCACACAGGAGGATACGGGCAGATAGAGCTGGGTGTGTCCTTTCCTCCTGCAAGGAGCCGAAAGACAAGGAGGAGAGGGTGGTAAGCGCTATATATCTATATATATATGCTTACCGATTTTAAATCCGCTCTGGTCCAGTCATGTGATCCCGCAGCTCTGGCCCCCCTTTGTCAGTGGGCAGCTGCTGCAGGGGAGAGGAGAGATACAATAGCTGGGCCATGGGAGTCTATGGGTAACAACACAGCCCCTGGAATTCCCAGCTGTTGTTACGTGCTCCCGGAGCTGAAGGATCATGTGACGTCTAATTCATCCCAAAGGTGATCAAAGGTTGAGGTCAGGACTCTGTGCAGGCCAGTCAAGTACCTCCACCCCAAACACGCTTACCCATGTCTTTATGGACATTGCTTTGTGCATTGGTGCACAGTCATGTTGGAAGAGGAAGGGGCCATCCCCAAACTGTTCCCACAAGGTTGGGAGCATGAAATTGTCCAAAGTGTCTTGTTATGCTGACGCCTTAAGAGTCTCCTTCACTGTAACCAAGGGGCCAAGCCCAACCCCTGAAAAACAACCCCACACCATAATCCCCCTCCAGTGCACAAAGCAAGGTCCATAAAGACATGGGTGAGCGAGTTTGAGGTTGAGGAACTTGACTGGTCTACAAAGATAGAACACCTTTGGGATGGGAGTGGAGACTGCGAGCCAGGCCTTCTCGTCCAACATCAGTGCCTGACCTCACAAATTCTGGAAGAAGGGTCAAACAATCCCATAGACACACTCCTAAACCTTGTGGACAGGCTTCCCAGAAGAGTTGAAGCTGTTATAGTGGCAAAGGGTGGACCAACTCAATATTGAACCCTACATACTAAGACTGGGATGCCATTAAAGTTCATGTGCGTGTAAAGGCAGGTGTCCCAATACTTTTGACAATATAGTGTATATATTACAATCTGATTGTACAATGTGTTTTATATCTACCAACTACTATGTAGTACAAGAGCCTGCCTGACTGGTTACAAATAGATTGCATAGATTAGGTAGGTCCTCATATTAGTTTTAACTAATCTAAAGTTGATTGTACAAAGATAGCATGGTCAGATTGTAACATAACATGCATGGCGACTAGGGTGACCACATTTCCGAACTACCATTCAGGGACACCCTCCCTTCCCAAAAATCAGCTTGTGCTGTAAAGAATCACAGCACAGTGATTGGACGCAAGAGGTGGGATTTCTGATTTCTCCAATCACAAGCAGGGGGCGGGATTGTGCACCTCCAGGCATTCCCGGCCAGGATAAGTACTGTCAGTGAGTAAAGCGGTGATGTGGCGGCCTTTTTTGGGGGCATCAGATTGGCCCGGGGGGGGGGTGGCTGTGTCAGTTTCATTCCGGGACACTGTATTGTCCTGGAATGAATGTGCCCGGGACAGACCTGCAAAATGCGGGACTGTCCCGGGGCAATCCGAGACACGTGGTCACCCTAATGGCGACCCATACACTGAGTGACTGCAAACTAGTGAAAGCAAAAGCGACCATGGTTCATTAGTGCATCTGCACTGGTAACATCTCTAGTTGAAGTGAAGATGTTTTCCTATGACTCATAATATCAGTACAGGTAAGACTTTCAGTGCACCCTCGCCAACACCTACCCTATGTCCTATGCCTGCATACTTTTTGTAATGGGAGTCCCTCATTCCCATCTCAAAAAGTTTGGAGGTATGGAGTTGGGGACACTGGAATTTATTGCCCCTTTACCCACCTCAGTATTGGGTACTTTCACCCTCTTCCTACCCAGGCCAATTTTCAGCTTTCAGCGCTCTCACATTTTGAACGAGAATTATTCAGTCATGCTACACTGCATCACAGGCACTCATTCCGAGGGACGTTCCTGAACATCCACTCAGAACGACGAAAAGCCCATTCGGCTGTTTATGTACAGTGGCCGGGTGGGAAGTTAAAGTTCATTGCTCCCATTATAAATAAGAACTACTGGGGTCTGGAAGAGGCCCAACCAGCACCAACAGGCCCAAGGTTGACAGACACTGGCTTTTATCAATTAAAACATGAGTTTATTGAAATGTAGATGTACTGCCAAAGTCTATGCAAACCAATAAAAAGATATAGCCGGAACGTATCATACTTGAGGGCCACACACGTAGAGTACTGATTTCAGATATCTACCAGATCCTAAACACCTACTCCATACAGGACCGGGGCAAACATGCATACATGCTCCGCTGGGAGAAGGAGGTGGGGGAGGAGATTCGGGCGGTCTGGAGTCAGGCTGGCAAGAGCTCCTTATGTACCCTCTATAAAGAAAATGCTTACAAGATTCTCTTCTTTTGGTACCTGACTCCGGACGTACTCCATAGGGTTTATCCCTCCACCTCTGACCGCTGCTGGTGCTGCCAGCAAGCCAGGGGCACTCTTTTCCACATCTACTGGACATGCCCTTCAATAGTCCCGTTCTGGACCTCAATACAACAGTTACTGATTTGCCTCTTCAAGGTGCCCATACCTATGACCCCAAAACTCTTCCTGTGGGGCCTCTCTCAACCGACAGTAGCCAAACCCTATTAAAAACTGCTCAGACACATTCTCACAGCAGCAAGGTGCTTAATTGCCCTCAACTGGAAAAAAAAACTTGCCCCCATCCCAGGAAGCCCTCTACGCCAGGGTCAAAGACGTGGAGCTTATAGAGAAAATGACGGCCAGAATACGGGACAGGCTGGACGATCACAACGGAGTCTGGGAGCGGTGGCATCTTCGGGAGGACTTGTCATGAGCCGGCAACGGAGCCATCACGGTAACCTTGTGTTTTTTTTCACCATGCTTCCCTTATTCTCTTCCCCCTTTCTATCGTATCTACTTCTCTTCTTTTTGGATACTACCTTTTCAAAGTTGAGTGTGACATCAATCTCAGGGTACTGCACACTATATGTTTTTATTTTTCTTATTTTTAAGGCACTGATATCACTGTTGGAATGTGTAATGCAAATTTTGAAGAAGGTTTTTTTTTTCCTTCTTAACCTTACCATGTATACACTAGGCATTGTCCTATTCCTTTCTGTGATTATGCCTGTTCACTGCAATTGTACCTGTGTATTGCTGTTCTTTTCTCGTAAAGACGAATAAAAAAACATTATTAAAAAAAAAAAAAAAAAGATATAACCGTATGAGTGGATTTGACAAATTTAGAAATTACTTTTATGGCTGCCAAGTCGTACAGGAAATCGTAATTTCAATGGCTGTAGTGTCACACATATTCTATATTCTATGGGACTACTTATCAATATAAAAACTTTAAACAATGAACAGTAATATTAAATATTCTCATGGCACCCCACACTATCACATACATGTAGCACACCCCCGTAGGAGCTGCTGGTTTAAATTTTGGGCCTTGCACGTTACCTCAGTATTCGTTGTCTAGGGGTTGAGAGTCTACAGTAACTTCAATGTCCACACAAGTTATGAATCCTTTTCTTCAGGCTTTATTTTCCAAACAAACTTGCATAGGAAGAGGCATGGAGGGTTAAGGAAAGGTTCAGGAACACACAGCAGATCACTGGGGAAAACTCCTAATATACAAAGTCTCACTCACCACTCTCCTTCGAGTGGGTACTGCCCACCCGGATAGGCCCCTCTCACTTGGCCTAGCAGCCGGAATGATGCACGGACAGGTAAGAGATAACAGTCTCTGCCACAGACCTTTTTGATGGTTATGTGGAACCGTTCAGTTATCCTCTGCCACATGATTTTAGTACCTGGATATCCAGCCTTACAGTCTAAGAGCCTTTAGGCCAACCCGGCAGACTGTAAGGTTACTTTAGTTACGGTGCATCCCTCAATAAGGTCCCCAGGCCTTCCGCAAGACACCGGCCTTCCGCTCGGTCCTCTCCTGGACAGGTCCTCCCCTGGTTTCCTCCATTGAGTGGCTTCCTCCCTTAGGACAGACAGCACAGGATCACCTTCAAGCGTAGGCCCCAGTTAAGACAACTGGGCCTACCTGGCATAGATGCAGCCTCGGGCCAGCGTGGCTCCGAGGCTGAAATCCCAGTAAAACATGCCTCGGGCCAGGAGGGCCACGAGGCGAAGAAGAGCCCAGAATAATGGCGTCTGCCCCTTAAGTACCCTTCCCCAGCATGCTCAGCAGGTATACCACTCCCACTGAACTGTTCCCGGGGAAAGGCACCCAATGCACTTTGGCCTGTTAGTCTGCCACATTGGCCTGGGGTGGTAACGCCACCTACAGGCAAACAGTGGGAAGTCTCCCAACACAGCCATAGCCGGAACAGAGGCTGATTTAGCCTTAATTATTTACAGAGTCTGAGCTAACTACCAGCTCAGACACCCACTAAATTTAACATAGCGCCTGGTCATCAGGAGCAGGGCGCTACATACAGGAAGTGTGTTATTGGCAGAATCACCAGGTGAGAATAAAGAGGGGAAAAGTCTAAACAAAGATAACTAAAGCAGCCATCTAAGGACCAGTAAGCTGCAGCGTGTTATATTTTCCTTTTTGCGTTTGGATATGTTTTTTAATGGGCATTGCAGAGTCAAAAATGCCCAAAAAAAAATTAAAACGTCATCTTCAATTCCCAAAAAAAGATAATGTCACCACTTCCCTATCTCACCGCAGTGTTATCACACCCTGCAGACATTCTATATATATGTATTAATGGAATTTTAAAGTTCATCAATGACCCCACTTGTTAGCCTTTGTGCTCTGACTCACAGAACACTTTGTCCAATAGGATTATGTCTTCTTAGATTATATATGGAGGGCAGTCTTCTAGGGCAACCTAAGGACTCCTGGGGTCATTCCTGGCAATGGGACTGTACGCTGCAATCTGCTTTATTATATTGTCTGTGACACTGACATGGGGAGAGAGGCCGGTAAGACTTGGTCACAATTCTTTGTTTTATCTGTAATATTTATTTTGAGAATTATAGAAAGATAGGATATAGTACCATTGCCAACCTCTCCTGAAAATACTTGTTCCTTGGCTGTCATGCTGTTCTAATGGCTTTAGTATTTCACTAACCCAGAGCAAGTGTGAAGATTAGAAAATCTGACTTTCCTGACATGAACCCTCTTTCCAGGCCAGTCACTCAGAAAGTATTAAAGCCAGAAACAGCCAAGAAAATAGCTTTTTAAGGTTGAGGTCAGCAGTGGCAGTCTTCATATTTCTTCCAGCACAGGTTTCCTTTAATAAGGCAAAGAGCAATTTGGAAAATGCAGCAACCCATTGTGACCAATCAGAAATCATCTTTCATTGTTCTGATTGCTCAAAGGTGAAATATGACTGGCTGGTATGAGTTGCTTGCACATCATCTTTGCATTTTTGTAGTGTTTATAGTGAATTGGTAGTAAAAAAAAGTGTAGTTTAAAAAAGAACTTTATTGCAAATTACCTGTACTATATTAGGAAAACGTAAAAAGATCACAAAAAATCAGGGTTGGTATTGGCAGGAAAAAAAGGTGCAGGGGCTCCACAAATAAATGTGTATGTAAGGACAAAACTTTTTTTTTTTTAGTTTTGGATAGTGTGTGGTGGGGTTAGAACCCTTCTCAGGTGACTATTAGGCCTCTTATTCACGGGCGCCTCAGCCCCTGCAGAGTAAATTCTGTTGTATTTCCCCTACCTGGAAAGCCCAGATGCTGTGTACAGCCACTCATATACACAAATGGGCAGATGTATGCAGCACCTGAGCTTGCTGGATGGGGGCAATATGTTGGAATTGTCTGTCTGTCCGCTGGTCCCCCGCTGAGCAGGGTGGCCAGATGACAGGTCTGTGTCCGCTCAGTTTATGCAGAGCAAACAAGGACAGAGCCTGCTCTACTCTATGGGCAATCAGGTTTTTATCGGACACTGTCTGTTTACACCCGACTACCTTCCGATTTTGCCTAAACAGAGGAGAACAGGTCTCCTTCCATTTGTTTTCAGCAGACCGGAACGGATCAGAGGTAGGTGGGTGTAAATGGACACAAGTCAATAGGGGTAAATGGATCATCTGATCAGGTCCTCCTGAAAAACGTGCAGGTAAACCTGATCAAAACGGTCGTGTGAAAGCAGCCTTAGTCCTGGTGATCATTTTCTCCAATACAGAGGGTAATAGAAATACATTTTTTTAAATACCGGTAAATTCTTTACTCAAGAGAAAAAGACAGTCCAGAAAAATGTCAGTGACATAAAATATAATATATATAATATATTATATACATATAATATTCACAAAAGAAAAAAAAAATTCCATGGGAATACCTTAATCTCATGCTAAGCCCATTTTCTAAATATATTTGACCACCAATAGTGGTCAATTTTATGTAGATACATCTACGATGTTTGTCACATGTCTATGAACATATAAACAATGATCCTCAAACATTTTGAACAAATTTGTTATAATAATTCATTATTTGTACGATTCTAACAAAGTCTATGGCCAGTATAAAGAGTCTGCAACTTTCATTGCCCTTAGTTTAGTTATTCTTTAAAAGTAATGCCACGTACACACGGCCGTTTTTCTCGTCGAAAAAAACATTTTTCCCATTCGACGAGAAAAACGATAGTCTGTGGGCTTTCTGTCGTTTTTTTTGACGAGAAAAACGGCATTAAAAACGACGAGAAAAATTAGAACATGTTCTAATTTTTCTCGTCGTTTTTTTCGACATGTTTTCCGCGGCAGTGTTTCCCATAGGGAAACACTGCCGCGGAGCCCACAGACGGTTGTTTTTCTCGTCAAGAGAAAAAATGACGTGAAAAACGACCGTGTGTGGGGAACAAGCTGTTCCCCCGTTTTAAATGACATTATTCACAGCGGTTTTTTAACCGCCGTGAATAATGATCGTGTGTACGCGGCATTAGGAGTAGAAGGTAGAAAGAGAAAGAACATTTCCTCCAGGCTTGTAAATGAAGAGCTGTACCTCGGTACAGACCAGGAGCTGCAGAAAGAGTCTGCAGGAGCCAGAGCATTACACCCGCTGATCGCAGTTGCAATGCATTCCAGGCTACTATGCAAAACAAAAAAAACAAAAAACTGCCCATTTTTTATTTTTATTAATATTAGTGTATAGCAAGAGATGTGTATTTATTATTTTTTGTAAAAGGTGGACATAGCCTTTACATACATTAATGTTGTGAATAAGGTTCATGAGGGCAGTAATTTCAGTATGAAGCTGATAACAAACACAGGCACATGATCTCAAACTAGCTGGGGGAAAGTTCCACCCTAACTTTAGAAAGTCTTGTTTTGCCTAAAGAGTAGTTGATTCTTGGAACAGACTTCCAGCAGAGGTAGTGAGTCAGTCAACATTAAGTACTGTGGAACCTTGGATTACGAGCATAATCTGTTCCAGGAGAATGCTTGTAATCCAAAGCACTTGCATATCAAAGTGAGTTTCCCCATAGAAGTCAATTGAAACGAAAATAATTTGTTCCACATTGACTTCAATGGCATGCAATACCGCATGTGGCCAGAGGTGGGGGGCACCGGAGAGCCTCGGAAATGATGGGGGACAGCTCGGCTGACCTCGGAAAGGCTCGGAAACATCCGGGAACGGAGTATTTGCGAATGGCTCCGAATGGCTCTGAACCGTTCCGAACTGCTCCGAGTGTCACCGGTGCCACCGCACCTCTGGCCAAATGCGGTACTGCATACCCCATTAGCTTGAATTCTGCTCGTCTTGCGAGACAACACTCGCAAATCCAGTCAGAATTTTTTTTTAAAAGTTGCTCGTCTTTCAAAATGCTCATTAACCGCGTTACTCGTAAACCAAGGTTCCACTGTGAATGCAAACATGCATGGGACAATCATAGACCTATACTCCAGACAAAAAGGTTAAAAAAGTGTGTTTTTCTATTTTCAGTGAGAAATCAGCCAGCTCATGTTGAGCTTACAGAGGAACTTCACAAAAAACAGGTGTACTGGAGACTAAAGTCTTTCCTTTTTCTTCATTCATTAGGAATGTCCTCAAGTTTGCAAATGCCCTGAAGACCCCACCTGCCCTCTGGGAACAGCCCAGGACACTTGCGGCTGCGGATGCAATGTGTGCGTCCAGGATATTGATGCTGAGTGCGATGGATTCAGACCCTGCAACAACATGAAAAACCTGACCTGTGATTATCAACTGGACCCTATGAGAAGGCAAGGAGTGTGCAAAGGTTGGTGAATATCAGTTTTTACCAGAAAATTTTTATGTAGACCTGCTTATGATTTTAACTATTTCTTATTTCATTCTGATTTTATTATGAGATTATAAGTTATAATACAAACATTGATAAATTCGTACATATTTAGATAGTTATTTCATCTAGCCAATTTCGAATACATTCTCACATGTAACTCAAAGGGCAAAACAATATAGTACATATTAAGACAATACATGACAAAACACAACAAGACAAAGACGGGACAAAACAAAACAGGACAAAGTAAACACAAAAATAAAAAAAATTGGAAGGGGGAAAATGGGAGGAAAAATAAATAGAGTAAGGGAAAGGGATGGCAGCAAAAGACCCTTGCCTGTCACAACTGTTTTCCTTACTTTGTTTTATTTCCCCAAGAACTTTCTACTTTCTTGTTATTTCCCTATATACCCTCCAGGGGGCCCAAGTCCGGTGGTGCTGCTCGTGTGTATCTAGTTCATATGCTAGGAGTGATTCCATCTTCTCTATACAGTCCATTTAACTAACCCATTCATTAACTGATGGAGTTTGTATTGAGTGCCAGTGCCGTGGTATGACTAGCCTCGCTGCTATCAACTAGACATGTGCGATTAGTTTGGTACGAATCGGAAATTCGTACGAATTTTTCGAAATTCGTACATTTGTACGAATACGAATTACGAATTTTTATGAATACGAATTCTGTACGAAATACGAAATTTCGTTTACGAATTTCGGATCCAAATTATCCGAATCCAAACTACCAAATAACAAATTTCAACTAATACGAAAGAAACAAACAAAAAAAAAAGTTACGAAAGTAGGAGTTGTGTCCAGATTCAACGAAAACAATGTACTCTACCCCGTCCGAATGTACGAATTATGGTATTGAGCTTCCCTTAATAGTGCTGTTGTACGTCTTATACGTCACTGTTTTCTTGGCGTTCGGAATTTCCGACAACATTTGTGCGACCATGTGTATGCAAGACAAATTTGAGCCAACATCCTTCGGAAAAAAAATACACGGTTTTGTTGTCAGAATTTCCGATCATCTGTCATGAGTCCGTAGAGTTCAATATTAACGATTCGTACGAAATTCGTATTTCGTACGAATCCGAATTAAATTCCGTACACGAATTGAGAATTACGATTTTTTTTTTAATACGAAACGGAACGAAACAAAACAAATTTTTTGACGGCTCCCATGTCTACTGTCAACCAGTGTCTCAAAAGACCCTTTTTGATGTTTTTATATGATCCTGGTAGAATTGAGAGCAAGGTCATTTGTGGCGTGTTTGATATTAGTTCCCCAGTAACTGAGTTGTATAATTGCATATTTTTTTCCCAAAAATTTAAAATTTGAGGGCATTCCCACCAAATATGGAACAATGAGCCTTTGGACACATGACACCGCCAACATATATCTGATTTATCTGGGTATATACGCTGTAAGCTCCCCTATTTCTGCTCAGAATGTCTTGGCTTTTTAATTGGGCACTATTATAGTTTTGGGCCAATTAGTGCATTATATATACACATTTTACTATGTATATAAAATCTTTATCTTACGAGTTAACATTTAAAACAAGGCACGGACATGGGATTTGATGAGCAGTGGGGCCTAGTTTCTTCTGACCCGATCAGATGTGCATGTAACCTGAGCTTTAGTTATAAAACTTTGTTAACGCCATTTTTTGGTGCACGATCATGCTCCTCATTTTGCTAATACAGTGGAACCTTGGTTTACGAGTAACGCGGTTAGCGAGCGTTTTGAATAATGAGCAACTTTTTTTTTTAATTCTGACTCGGTTTGCGAGTGTTGTCTCGCAAAACGAGCAGAATTCAAGCTAATGGGGTGTGCAGTGCCGCATTTGGCCAGAGGTGCAGGGGCACCGGTGACACTCGGAATGGTTTGGAGGCATTCGGAAATACTCGGAATCACTCGGAAATACTCAGTTCCGGAGTGTTTCTGAACCTTTCCGAGGGTTTCCGAGATCAGCCAAGCTGTCCTCGAGTATTTCTGAGGCTCTCCGGCGCCCCCTACCTCTGGCCACATGCGGTATTGCATGCCATAGAAGTCAATGCGGAATGAATTATCTTTGTTTCCATTGACTTCTATGGGGAAACTTGCTTAGATATGCAAGTGCTTTGGATTACACGCATTCTCCTAGGACGGATTTTGCTCGTAATCCAAGGTTCTACTGTACGTACGAAGATACATTCACTTGCTGGGAAGAAAAGCTTCTCTTTGAGATCGTGTGAGGGTTTTTTTCTCAAGAGATGCAAGTAGTGTAGTACAGCGCATGGGCAAGATGAAGTGCATGACCTCATGATCTCCAATTCACTCATGCACAGTATCATGTAAATTTTCAAAATGGCTGCACAGGAACGGGGGACCCAGGCAGAACAGAGGCAGGACAAACATTAGGTAAATATGAAGAAAAAGTCACAGTGATACGGTATATAGTAGGCAAGTATAATAATTTTGTCCCCCCACCCCTATTTATTATTGACAGATTTCTAGAGTTATGGGGAAGGTTAGCCAGATAAACATGTTAAAAAAGGATCCTAGAGCTGGCTGTATATTGTAGACTTTGAAAAAAAAAATATATATATACAGGTCCTTCTCCAAAAATTAGCATATTGTGATAAAGTTCATTATTTTCTGTAATGTACTGATAAACATTAGACTTTCATATATTTTAGATTCATTACACACAACTGAAGTAGTTCAAGCCTTTTCTTGTTTTAATATTGATGATTTTGGCATACAGCTCATGACAACCCAAAATTCCTATCTCAAAAAATTAGCATATTTCATCCGACCAATAAAAGAAAAGTGTTTTTAATACAAAAAAGGTCAACCTTCAAATAATTATGTTCAGTTATGCACTCAATACTTGGTCGGGAATCCTTTTGCAGAAATGACTGCTTCAATGCGGCGTGGCATGGAGGCAACCAGCCTGTGGCACTGCTGAGGTGTTATGGAGGCCCAGGATGCTTCGATAGCGGCCTTAAGCTCATCCAGAGTGTTGGGTCTTGCGTCTCTCAACTTTCTCTTCCCAATATCCCACAGATTCTCTATGGGGTTCAGGTCAGGAGAGTTGGCAGGCCAATTGAGCACAGTAATACCATGGTCAGTAAACCATTTACCAGTGGTTTTGGCACTGTGAGCAGGTGCCAGGTCGTGCTGAAAAATGAAATCTTCATCTCCATAAAGCTTTTCAGCAGATGGAAGCATGAAGTGCTCCAAAATCTCCTGATAGCTAGCTGCATTGACCCTGCCCTTGATAAAACACAGTGGACCAACACCAGCAGCTGACATGGCACCCCAGACCATCACTGACTGTGGGTACTTGACACTGGACTTCAGGCATTTTGGCATTTCCCTCTCCCCAGTCTTCCTCCAGACTCTGGCACCTTGATTTCCGAATGACATGCAAAATTTGCTTTCACCTGAAAAAAGTACTTTGGACCACTGAGCAACAGTCCAGTGCTGCTTCTCTGTAGCCCAGGTCAGGCGCTTCTGCCGCTGTTTCTGGTTCAAAAGTGGCTTGACCTGGGGAATGCGGCACCTGTAGCCCATTTCCTGCACACGCCTGTTCACGGTGGCTCTGGATGTTTCTACTCCAGACTCAGTCCACTGCTTCCGCAGGTCCTCCAAGGTCTGGAATCGGTCCTTCTCCACAATCTTCTTCAGGGTCCGGTCACCTCTTCTCGTTGTGCAGCGTTTTCTGCCACACTTTTTCCTTCCCACAGACTTCCCACTGAGGTGCCTTGATACAGCACTCTGGGAACAGCCTATTCGTTCAGAAATTTCTTTCTGTGTCTTACCCTCTTGCTTGAGGGTGTCAATGATGGCCTTCTGGACAGCAGTCAGGTCGGCAGTCTTACCCATGATTGCGGTTTTGAGTAATGAACCAGGCTGGGAGTTTTTAAAAGCCTCAGGAATCTTTTGCAGGTGTTTAGAGTTAATTAGTTGATTCAGATGATTAGGTTAATAGCTCGTTTAGAGAACCTTTTCATGATATGCTAATTTTTTGAGATAGGAATTTTGGGTTGTCATGAGCTGTATGCCTGTCACGTACCTAGCGGTGATGAGCCCAGACTTGCAGAGGAAGGCCTCCCTTACGGCTCCCACCAGCGGCCCCTGGTAAGGTAACAGCAGGCGCGGAGGTAGGAGGGGTACGAGTGCCTGGCAGGATCAACCAAGGTGAAGGTAGGTATGCAGACTTGGCAGGCACACCGGAACACAGCAGGTCGAACTGGAATCAGGAACACTCAGCAAACTGGAATCGTTCAGCAGACGGGACCGGAACCAGGAACACAGGAACTCAGCAAACTGGATCAGCTTAGCAGACTGGACCGGAACCAGGAACACAGGAACTCAGCAGACTGGATCAGCTTAGCAGACTGGACTGGAACCAGGAACACAGGAACTCAGCAAACTGGATCAGCTTAGCAGACTGGACCGGAACTAGGAACAGTGAGCTTGGTCAGACAAGCCGGGTCGGTTAACTGGCTGGCAGCAAGGTACAGAGGGATCAGACAGAGGAGAGGTCACAACAAGCCAGGGGTCGGATGCAGGCAGAAAACTGGAGAAGTCGCAGGCAGGCCGGGTCAAACACAGGTAAGTCTTCAGATCAGGTTTTCAGGTACTCAACGCTGTAGAGCAGACAGCAGGGACTGTCTGCGATTGACAGGTTTAAATAGCCCCTCTGGCGCCACCTGCAGGGCGGAGCATGCGCAACTGAGAATCAGGAAGACCAGGACGCCTGCTTCTGGCAGGACCTCCATGACATTGCCCCCCCCCAAGGGGCAGCCTCCGGATGCCCATCCGGGCAAACTTCTCAGGGTGAGATCTCTTGAAGGACTGCACCAGGCTTCTAGCATGGATGTTCTCCTCAGGCTCCCAAGAGTTTTCTTCGGGTCCGTAGCCCTTCCACTTAATCAGGAATTGGTTCTGGTTATTCCTTCTTCTAAAATCCATAATGGCTTCCACTTCAAATTCCTCCTCCCCGTCTACAATGACAGGATCAGGGAGAGCCGGACTTCGGCCTGGAAATGGGTTGGGAACCGAAGGCTTCAGCAGAGATACATGGAAGACCGGATGGATCTTGAGGGAGTCAGGGAGCTCCAGTTCATAAGCCACTTCATTGATTTTCCTTTTGACTGGAAACGGCCCTAAGAATTTGGGGCCCAGTTTCTTAGAGGGGCATGCCATCCTCAAGTTTAAAGTGGATAACCATACTTGGTCGCCGGGTGCCAGCATTAATTCACCCCGTCTCTTCCTGTCAAAAATTGTTTTGTTGTGTTCCTGAGTCCTGGTCATGGTTTCCTGCAGAAGTTGGTTGTTGGATGAAAAGAAGTTCAACTTTTCCTGGACTGCGGGCACCGTACATTCAGGAAGGGAATTGGGCAGGAATGTAGGATGGAAACCGTAGTTTGCGAAGAATGGGGACTGCTTGGTAGCGGAATGCGTAGATTTGTTATAGGCAAACTCGGCCAATGGGAGCAGGGAAACCCAGTCATTCTGAGCGAATGAAGAGAAGCAGTGCAGGTACTGCTCAAGGGTCTGGTTAGTCCTCTCAGTCTGTCCATTGGTCTGGGGATGGTAAGCAGAGGAAAGTGACAATTCTATCTCCAGAGCCTTGCAGAGGGATCTCCAAAACCGGGAGGTAAATTGTACCCCTCGGTCGGAGACAATATTGGCTGGTACCCTGTGGAGTCTGACGACCTCTCTGATGAACACCTGTGCAGTTTCGGGAGCTGAGGGAGTCCCCTTCATGGGAATGAAATGTGCCATCTTGGATAGACGGTCTACTATCACGAAGATAATGGTGTGACTCTCAGCCGGAGGCAACTCGACGATAAAGTCGATGGACAGCATTTTCCAGGGTCTGTCTGGGACGGGTAGGGGTCTCAGTAGTCCCCAGGCCTTGGATTTGTAACCCTTGTTTCGGGTACAAACTATGCAGGACTCCACAAACTTCCTACAGTTCTCGCGGAGCCGAGGCCACCAAAAGGTACGCTGTACCAAGTCGGTGGTCTTGGCAACGCCAAAGTGCCCGGCAAGGGCATGGTCTTGGCAGAGTTCCAGTACGGTTATTCTCAGCTCTTCAGATACGTAGATCCTGTTCTGGTACCAAAACAGCCCATCTTTGGCCTGCAATTCCGGTTCGGAGGGGGGTCTCTGCCCAGTGGAGGCTTGCTTGATCCGGGAGAGTAGGTCTTCCTGAAGCAGAAGGAAGTTTCCAGGAGCAAGAATGGTGTCTGGAGGAGAGGTTTCCTTAGACTTATGGAACATCCGAGAGAGGGCATCGGGCTTAATGTTCTTGGAACCGGGACGGTAAGTGACATGGAAGGAGAACCGGGAGAAGAAGAGCGCCCACCTGGCTTGTCGTGGTTTTAGCCTTTTCGCTGCCTTCAGGTACTCCAGGTTCTTGCGGTCGGTGAATATCAGAATCGGGTGGGCAGCCCCCTCCAACAGATAACGCCACTCCTCTAATGCGGACTTGATCGCCAGCAATTCCCGATCCCCCACGTCGTAGTTCCTCTCTGCCGCAGATAACTTGCGAGAGAAAAAAGCTACTGGGTGGAGCAAGGCTCTGGTCCCCTGTCTTTGGGACAGTATTGCTCCTACCGCAATTTCCGAGGCGTCTACCTCCAGGACGAACGGTAATGAGGAATCTGGGTGCTTCAAGATAGAGGCAGAGGTAAAGAGACCCTTCAGGGCCTCAAAGGCCTTTTGGGCCTCAGGGGACCAGTGGAAACGGATCCCTTGTTTGGTCAGCTGGGTGATGGGTGCGATGATGGCTGAGAACCCTCTGATGAATTTGCGGTAGAAGTTGGCGAATCCAACGAAACGTTGGATCCCCTTCTTGTCCGCCGGGACTGGCCAGTCCAGGATTGCAGCAATCTTTTGAGGGTCCATCTTGATGCCCTCGCTGGAGATAATTAGTCCCAAGAACGATATACTTTCCAGCTCAAATTCACACTTCTCGGCCTTCGCATACAGGCCGTGCTGGCGAAGCCGAGCCAACACACTTCTGACGTGCCTGCGGTGGGAATCAAGGGAGGAAGAAAAAATTAGTATATCGTCTAGGTAGACAATGACAAAGAGATCTAGGAAGTCCCGGAGCACATTGTTAATGAAATACTGGAAAGTGGCAGGGGCGTTGCACAACCCGAAGGGCATTACCCGGTACTCGAAATGTCCGAATCGGGTGCGGAAAGCGGTCTTCCACTCATCCCCCTCCTTGATGCGGACCAGATTGTAGGCTCCGCGGAGATCAAGTTTGGTAAAAATGATGGCTGTTCCCAGTCTCTGAAATAGTTCCGGTACCAAGGGGAGAGGGTAGCGTTTTTTTACTGTGATTTTATTTAATTCACGATAGTCCACACAGGGTCGAAGGGTATGATCCTTCTTCTCTACGAAAAAGATGCCTGCACCAGCTGGAGATGTAGACGGACGAATGAACCCTTTCTGTAGGTTTTCATCGATATAGTCTTTTAGTGCCCCCTGTTCTACCTCTGTTAACGGGAAGATCCTGCCAAACGGAATTGCCGCTCCGGGAAGTAGGTCAATGGGGCAATCATAGGCCCGATGAGGTGGTAGAGTCTCTGCCCCTTGTTTGCTAAACACATCAAGAAAGTCATGGTAGACCTCAGGGATGGATTGCCGTATTCCAGCCTCCGTATTGATACATAAGAGGGTGGCCGGCCCAGGGGTTTTGAGTGTCCCGCAGGATTGCTGGCAGTAAGGAGAAGAAAAGGTCACCAACCCCGTGGCCCAGTTGATGGTAGGGTTGTGGACCTGTAGCCAAGGTATACCAAGGATCACAGGGAACAATGGGGAAGAGATAATGTCCAGGCGTAAGTATTCTTGGTGGGTTCCGGAGATGGTGGAGATGGTAGCGGGTAAAGGGGCGGTCTCTTGGACCACTGGTCCAGACTTAATGATGGACCCATCAGTCAAATGCACACATAGTCCATGGGTCTTGGTGACAAGAGGGATCTGGTGCTTGATGGCAAAGGCTGAGTCCATAAAGCAGCTGCAAGCCCCGGAATCAATAATAGCGGGCACTTGCAGAGTCCTTCCTGGGAGCTGTAACGAGACAGAGAGAGCAAGGTGAGATGTGGACTTGGCCTGTGGGTTGGTAGTGTCAGAAGATACTGAAAGACACTTACGAAGTTTCAGGGGACAATTTATAACGAAGTGTCCGGGTTCCCCGCAGTACAGGCACAGATTGTTCACTTGGCGACGTTGGCGTTCCTGTTGGGAGAGGGAAGGACGAAGCACTCCGAGCTGCATGGGCTCGGGTATGTCAGATGTAGCGGCTGGAGGTGCAACAGGTGCTGGGTGCAGATGGCTGGGAGCCCGGGGAAGCATCCAGGTCGGGCGGAAGAAGCCCGTGGACCTCTCAGCCCTTCGTTCCCTGAGACGTCGGTCGATCTGGATTGTTAAGTCAATTAGTGAATTCAGGGTTGGTGGTATGCCAACCCTAGCGAGCTCGTCCTTCAGAGGGTCGGACAGACCTATGCGGAACTGATGGCGGAGGGCGGCGTCATTCCAACTGGTATCTGCGCTCCACCGTCTAAATTCCGCTACGTAGTCCTCTGCTGCTCTGCGCCCCTGCTGAAGGGTGCGCAAGGCGGTCTCTGCGGTTACTGAGAGCTGGGAATCTTCATATAGCTGAGCCATGGCGTCGAAGAAGGCAGTAAGGTTGTTTAACGCCATATCTTTCCGTTCCAAGAGACGGTGGGCCCAGCTCTGAGGGTCTCCGGAAAGCAGGGACATCACAAAGCCCACCTTGGTGGCTTCCAAGGAGAAGGTGCGAGGCTGCAGAGCGAAGTAGAGTTCGCAGGAATTACGAAAAGCCCTAAACTTGCTTCGATCCCCGGAGAATCTTTCGGGTGTAGGGACCCTGGGCTCCGGAGGAAGCATGACAACTGTGGGTGAGGATCCTGCCCCAGCAGTGGAGGTAGAGGTATGGGATCCCCCTTGGGCTCCAGGGGGGTTGGAGAGGACCTGCACTTGTTCTTCCAGATGGGTGTAGCCTTGCTGGAGGTTCTTGACCGCTTCAGCCAATCCTGCCAGGTGCCGACATAGTTCCTCCATAGGTGAGGCTCCCTGCTCGGGCTCAGACATGGCTGTCTGCTACTGTCACGTACCTAGCGGTGATGAGCCCGGACTTGCAGAGGAAGGCCTCCCTTACAGCTCCCACCAGCGGCCCCTGGTAAGGTAACAGCAGGCGCGGAGGTAGGAGGGGTACGAGTGCCTGGCAGGATCAACCAAGGTGAAGGTAGGTATGCAGACTTGGTAGGCACACCGGAACACAGCAGGTCGAACTGAAATCAGGAACACTCAGCAAACTGGAATCGTTCAGCAGACGGGACCGGAACCAGGAACACAGGAACTCAGCAAACTGGATCAGCTTAGCAGACTGGACCGGAACCAGGAACACAGGAACTCAGCAGACTGGATCAGCTTAGCAGACTGGACTGGAACCAGGAACACAGGAACTCAGCAAACTGGATCAGCTTAGCAGACTGGACCGGAACTAGGAACAGTGAGCTTGGTCAGACAAGCCGGGTCGGTTAACTGGCTGGCAGCAAGGTACAGAGGGATCAGACAGAGGAGAGGTCACAACAAGCCAGGGGTCGGATGCAGGCAGAAAACTGGAGAAGTCACAGGCAGGCCGGGTCAAACACAGGTAAGTCTTCAGATCAGGTTTTCAGGTACTCAACGCTGTAGAGCAGACAGCAGGGACTGTCTGCGATTGACAGGTTTAAATAGCCCCTCTGGCGCCACCTGCAGGGCGGAGCATGCGCAACCGAGAATCAGGAAGACCAGGACGCCTGCTTCTGGCAGGACCTCCATGACAATGCCAAAATCATCAATATTAAAACAAGAAAAGGCTTGAACTACTTCAGTTGTGTGTAATGAATCTAAAATATATGAAAGTCTAATGTTTATCAGTACATTACAGAAAATAATGAACTTTATCACAATATGCTAATTTTTTGAGAAGGACCTGTATATATATAGGTAGGGAGACCTCAGGCACCATTTGAGGAGGCCACGAGGATGGTGAGCAGTGACAGTGCATGCATCAGTGACACTGTCCCTCTTGTCCACCTGTTGGAGCATACGCTGCGTGGAATAATGGACAGGGCACTTGAGGCAGAACAGAGGCAGAAAGAGGAGGACTTCCTTACCTCTGAAGGCCCCCTTTATCCAGACAGTGTTCCTGCTGGCCCGGCTATCACAAAGGAAGAGGACGAGGAGGAGGATTATTGTGTCAGCATGGAGGTGGAGCCTAGCACTCAGCATCAGCAGCAGTCTTCAAGGGATCAATTACAGTCCCAAGACACCCATGGACTTGTACGTGGCTGGGAGGAGGTGGCTGCGGATCATGTCGTCCTCAGTGACCCAGAGGACTCCGCACCGAATGCCTCAGCAAACCTACGCTGCATGGCCTCCCTGATCCTGCAAAGCCTGCGAAAGGATCCTCGTATTCGTGTGATCAAGGAGAGGGATCATTACTGGCTGGCAACCCTCCTTGATCCACGTTACAAGGGTAAGGTTGCGGACCTTATCTTGCTGTCGTAGAGGGAACAGAGGATGAAGCATCTTCGGGAGGCCTTGCAGAAAGGTCTGTGCAACGCGTTCCCAGAGACTGGGAGGTTACAAATTCCTGGTCTTGGACAACGTGTTGCTGAGGCTTCGGTTCAGACAATTTTTTAGTACTCAGCCCCAAGGTATGATCGGTTCAGAAACCATCGCCAGCGTCTGGTTTACATGGTGCAGGAATACCTAGGGGCAAGATCAGACTTGGACACCTTTCCCACCGAAAATTACTGGGTCTTGAGGATGGATCACTGGCCAGAGCTTGCACAGTATGCAATTGAGCTACAGGCCTGTCCTGCATCCAGCGTTCTTTTGGAACATTCAGTGCTGCTGGAGGCTTTGTAACCGATCACAGGGTTGCGCCTGTCCACCGACTCGGTCGATCGACTGACCTTCATAAAAATTAATCAGTCTTGGATCACCACCAGCTACCAAGCACCTGATGCTGATGTAACTGAATATGTTTTTTTGAAATGTCAGATCCTTTCAAGACTGCCTATGCTGATGCTGAGTGACTATCCTGTTATGCTGAGTGACTATCCTCTTCCTCCTCAATGATCATGCTGATAGCTTGAAAGAACATTTTTGGTTCTGGGCACCGCCACCAATGGCTAAGGCCCTATTTTTCTGCCCCTGTTTAACAGGGGCGTGTATTTACAATTTTTGATGCAATGCTTTGCAGCAGGGCTCATTGCTATCGCTCCAACTACAGTATCTGTGAGGGGTTGCAGAGTTGTGGCACCAGTGCCTCAGGCCCAATTTTTCTGCCCCTGTTCAACAGGGGCATGTAATTACAACTCTTGATCTAACAATTCACAGCAGGGCCCATTCCTGCGCCCACCAAGAGTAACTGTGAGGGCTTACAGTGTTGTGCCAACACCACCACCACCGCCACCACCACCACCACCACTAAAGGCCCAATTTTTCTGCCCCTGTCCAACAGGGGCATGTAATTACAATTCTTGATCTAATAATTCACAGCAGGGCCCATTCCTGCGCTCACCAAGAGTAACTGTGAGGGCTTACAGTGTTGTGGCAACACCACCACCACCATCACCAAAGGCCCAATTTTTCTGCCCCTATTCAACAGGGGCATGTAATTACAATCCTTGATCTAATAATTCACAGCAGGGCCCATTCCTGCGCCCACCAAGAGTAACTGTGAGGGCGTACAGTGTTGTGGTAACACCAACACCTAAGGGCCAAATTTCTGCAGAGAATATACGGCAGGCCCCTACTTTCAAACATTCAACTTACAAACGACTCCTACTTGCAAACGGAAGGAGACAACAGGAAGTGAGAGGAAATCTACCCCTAGGAAGGGAAATTCTCTCCTGTAAGAGTTAATATGGGAAAAAGGCGTCTCCTCTCCACTGATGCTTTATCACCAATCCTTGTTTCAATAAAAAAAACAAATTTTCAAAAAACATTTGTCATTGGGACGGAAAGTGAGGTGAAATGTTCTGAACAGGTGCACAGACAGCAAAACAAATGTTAAAGGGGTGATAACCCTTCCCTATGTTTTCTAAAAAGCTTAAAAATAGATTTTTTTGGCTGGAGCTACATTTAAAAAATGTACCTGTTCCAAATTAAAAACAGATTCTACTTCAGAACAAACCTACAGTCCCTGTCTTGTTTGCACCGCCTGTATACTGCTGTTCAGAGTATATGGGGCCTTTTTTAAATTTGGGTGCGGGGTTCCCCTCAATATCCATACAAGACCCAAAGGGGCTGGTAGTGGGCTGGAGGGGGGGGTATGCTTTTCATCCATATTGCCGGTGTCTTATCGACCTAGTTCCCCTATCGATATGGTTCTGAGCGCGTCTGCGCATGCGCACTCGGAACACACGGAAATCTACGAACATCTACAGCTGTTCGTCAGCTGTAGATGCGCTCGTTCCCGAGGATACACGCCGCGCAGAAAGCGGCGGGCGCTGAGACTGGGACATGCCGCTCTATAGGGCGCCATTAAACAAGTTGATGGCCGGGTGACACGCCGCTCTGTATTTTTTTAAATGTGTACAGAGCGGCGTGTCACCTGGCCATCAACTTGTTTAATGCTGCCCTATAAGGCGGCGTGTCCCAGTCTCCGCCCCCGCCGCTTTCTTGTCGAGCTGGTTCCCCTAGCATCGGGAGCGAGTGCGTCTACAGCTGCCAAACAGCTGTTCACGCTCAGAGAATTCCGTCGCCTCGGATTGCGCCTGCGCAGTCGAGCTCGGAACCATACCGATAGGCGGAAGCAGCTCGGCAGAACACCGGGACCAGACATTGCATTAAAGCCGCAAGCAGTTTTAAATGACTTTTTTTCCTTTAGAAATGTCATTTTGTGCAGGGACAGTTCTAAACACGGGAAACATGTGCGACTTCACAGGCATACTTTAGACACCCCCCAGGTACGATATTTAAAGGAATATTTCACTTTTTTTTTCACTTTAAGCATCATTAAAATCACTGTTCCCGAAAAAACTGCAGTTTTTAAAAAAAAATTTGCATTGATACAAACCCTTTTTAGGACAATAACTTGCATATTAGCCGTTATAATTAGCACTTTTGATTTCGAACATTCGAGTCCATTGTATTTAATAGGGTTCTAAAGTTCGCGCAAACTTTCGGTCCGTTCTCAGGTTCTGGTGCGAACCGAACCGGGGGGTGTTCGGCTCATCCCTAGTTAGCCCCAACACATAGTCTTTTTTTCCAATGGTTTTATTCAACAAAGTCAGATAGAGGGATGGAGGGTTGGGGGAGATTCAGGCACCTTGTATTTGCGGATCACGGGTACTTCTCTAATCCAGAGGACAAACAGTTTCCACCCTGGATATAGCAACCACCGGATAGGCCTCTCTCACTGACCTAGCAGCCGGTGCGGTGCTCGGTCATAGTCTCTGCCACATACTTGAAGAATATCTTAGAGTCATTAGACAATCCTCTGCCACAGGATTGTATAACAAAGAACTTTCTGTAAAGTCAAAGTACAGTCACACAGTACCAGTTTCTTTCAGCCGATCCGGCAACACTGTGAGGTAGATGGGTCAGGATGCGTCCTCCAATTGAGTCTCCAGGCTCTATCTGAGATACCAGTCCTTTTTGCTCGGTCCTCTCCGAGAAAAGTCCTCCCCTGGTTTCTTCAATTGCTCGGCTTCTCCCCACAGGCAAGACAGCACAGGACCACCCCTGACTAGTAGGCCCCAGAAACTCCTGGGCCTACTTCCAGTAACAAGGCCTCGGGGCCAGCCGGCCCAGAGGCAGGAAAACTGCTACAGCACACCTTAGGCCAGGAGGGCCATCAGGTCAGAGAGACCCGGAAGACGGTGTCTGTCCCTTAAGTACCCTCTCCCAGAATGCACAGTGGGGGGACCAATCCCACTGATCTGTTTCTGGGCAAGAGGTACCCAATACGTCCAGCCTGCTGCATTTCCAACCTTGACCTGTGGTGACAGCGACACCCACAGCCAAGTGGAAAATGCACAACACAGCTGGACTGGAACAGAAACCAGCAATTTACCACAATTATTCTGAGCTAAACTACAGCTCAGACAACTAAATTTACAAATAGCGCCTACCCAATAGGAGCAGGGCGCTACACAGGTATCTGCACCCCCCTCCCCCCTGAAAGGTGCCAAATCTGACACCGGAGGGGGGGAGGGTTCCGAAAAGCGGAGGTTCACTTTTTGTGTGGACCTCCGCTTTAACCACTTCAGCTCTGGAAGATTTACGCCCTCCTGAACAGGCCATTTTTTCTGCGATACGTCACTGCGTTACTTTAACTGACAATTGCGCGGTCGTGCGACACTGTACCCAGATAAAATTTATGTCCTTTTTTTCCCACAAATAGAGCTTTGTTTTTTTTGCGCTATAAACAAAAAAAGAACGACAAATTTGAAAAAAACAACAATATTTTTTACTTTCTGCTATAAAACAGCCAATAAAAAAAAAATCGAATTTCTTCATCAATTTAGGTCAATATGCATTCTGCTACATATTTTTGGTAAAAAAAAAAATCTCAATAAGCGTATATTAATTGGTTTGCTCAAAAGTTATAGCGTCTACAAACTATGGGATATATTTATGGAATTTTTATTTATTTATTGTTTTCTACTAGTAATGGTTGCTTTTTTCTACTAGCAATCATCAACTTTTAGTAGGACTGCGATATTGCGGCGGACAAATTGGACACTAACTGACACTTTTTTGGGGACTAGTGACATTATTACAGTGACAGTGCTAAAAATATGCACTGTCACTGTACTAATGACACTGGCTTGGAAGGGTTTAGGATCAGGGGCAATTAAAGGGCTAAATGTGTGCCTAGTTGGTGTTTAAGTGTAGTGGGGGAGATGCTTTTACTAAGGCATGGATCGGTGTTCCTGCTTTACAGGAACACAGGATCTATGCCTTCTGAACTGACAGAATGGCAATCTGCCTTGTTTACATGTGTACAGAAAGATCAGAGGGAGCCGGTGGACATCGGGTGTAGATTCACAGGGGAAGCTAGCCGCTGGCGGCGCACACTCATGCCCAAAACCCAGAAGTGCAGAATCGTGTATATATACATGATCCTGCGCAGCGTGGCTGCCCTGTAGTAGTAAAACTTCTATGAGGCGGTCGGCAAGTGATTAATATTACTAAATGTTCCCCATAGCAAACCTTTACTTACCTAGGTGAATGCAGCATCGGTCCGAAGCTGCATCTGTCCCCCGGCGCCTCTATACTGAGAACCGAGTGATCAAACACCACCGATGGCTCGGTTTTCACAGCTTCCCGAGCAGAGAGCTGCTGACTGTCAATCAGAAGCTCTCCTCTGTTCCTCTCCGCTCACTGGAGCACTGAGATGTGGAGGGGCTGGCCACCAGCTGTGGCCAGTTTAAAAAAAGGTTGAATCTTCAGGGATCACTATGGGTTATTGCACTCTGCATGTTGGTGTTCGTTCTATGTAGCTCCTTGTCCTTGTTCTTTGTCCACAGATCCAGAAGATTCTGAACCAGTGTTGGACTCACCTACCTGTAAACCTGCCACTGAGTGGACCCCCTGTTCGAAAACATGTGGATTTGGGAACTCCATACGTATAACGTATGAAGAAGAGACCTGTGTTCCAAAGGCTGAGCGGAGGCTGTGTATGATCAGACCCTGCAAGGGACAATATACCAGAGCCAATTACACGGTGAGAAGTGGATGGTGGAAATGTAGAGTGTAGAAATTTCTGGACCCAGAAAGTCTGCTGTAGGGGCCTGCAGGCCTCTAAACATTGTTCCTGTAGGCATGTCCAAAGTCTGGCCCGCAGGCCAATCGCGGCCCGGTTTTGAATGGCCCGCCTGGTTCACACTGGTGTGCCGTCAGAGGTTCTCAGGTGTGCCGCAGGATTAGGGGACAGAAAGGCCTGTCAGATGAGCCCGATCTCCAGATCCCCTGCCGAACTGTACATCGGCTCTGTGAGCAGCTCCGTCAGCCTCAAAAGTGAAAGTAAAGTGCAGGGGACTGTGCTGTACTCTCTGCTTCCCCCTACAGTGCAGTACCAGGCTGAATGAGGAAACTGGAAGGTACAGCACTGTGCTAGAAGCTAGATTAGTTTTAAAAGGGCTTTATACATGTGTCTTTATACATGTATCATGTGCATGTGAGTGTATGTGTGTGTGTATGTGCATGTGTCTCATAGTTGCCAACAGTCACGGATTGGCCGAGACATTCCCGGGATTCAAACCCTATTCCCGGATTTATTTTGTCCCGGCCAATGTCCCTGCCAATCCCTTTTTTCCCGGTTTCCACGACTTTGTCCGCCGCGGGCCGACGCCGCTAGAGGTCCACGGCCGGTGGAGACAATGTCTCCGCCGGCCGCCATTTTAAAGAAGACCAAAACCAGGATGTAGTACAATAGAAAATAAAGCTGCTGCGGCGCCGCCCATACCCCGCGTCTCCCCGGGGGTGGGCGGCGCCGCAGCAGCTTTATCTTCTATTGTACTACAGCCGTGTTTTGGCTGGCCGGCCGGCCACCCCCCCGCCCCGCCCCGCCCCGCCCCGCTCCGCTGCAGGTCTGTCTGTAATGGAAAGGGGCGGGGGTGGGCGGCGCCACAGCTTAATTTTTTGTGCAGCCATGCGGTCGGCTCCGCCTCTATTTTGTTCCCCCTCAGGGAAGGGGAAACAGTAATGGCGGTCGAGACAGGAGACACCTGGTTAAGGGGGGACTCCGCTGGGGACGCCTGTTGTAAGGGGGGACTCCGCTGAGGACACCTGATGTAAGGAAGGACTCCGCTGGGGACGCCTGACGTAATGGGGGACTCCACTGGGGACGCCTGATGTAAGGGGGGACTCCACTGGGGATGCCTGATGTAAGGGGGGACTCCACTGGGGATGCCTGATGTAAGGGGGGACTCCACTGGGGACGCCTGATGTAAGGGGGGACTCCACTGGGGACGCCTGATGTAAGGGGGGACTCCACTGGGGACGCCTGATGTAAGGGGGGACTCCACTGGGGACGCCTGATATAAGGGGGGACTCCACTGGGGATGCCTGATGTAAGGGGGGACTCCACTGGGGATGCCTGATGTAAGGGGGGGACTCCGCTGGGGACGCCTGATGTAAGGGGGGACTCCGCTGGGGACGCCTGATGTAAGGGGGGACTCCGCTGGGGACACCTGATGTAAGGGGGGACTCCGCTGGGGACACCTGATGTAAGGGGGGACTCCGCTGGGTACGCCTGATGTAAGGAAGGACTCCGCTGGGTAAAGCTGATGTAAGGACGGACTCCATTGGGGGCACCTGATGGCATCTGGTGGCAGGCGACGTGGCAGGTGACACACTTGGGGCTTACAGTGATTCGGCATTATGGTGAGTTGAATGATTTAATTTTATATTACAATGTAATAATAGAAATAATGCGCTTCAATCATCCTGACACCATAACAAACATGGTGTCGGGATGATTGAAGCGCCAACAGGTGTTTTGGAGTATACTTATCTGCCAATTTTGTTACACATTTCTATTGTGGTGTAGGATCTGGCTTCTTTCTTTCTATTTCTTTCTCTCTCTTTCTCTCACCTCGGACTGTAGCCACACCCCTTTGAACCACGCCCATTTAAGCCACACCCACTATCGTGTGTAAACCACGCCCATTTTCCGCCGCGACGCGCTTCGCGCGGCGCATTTTTCATTTCAGCATGACACGCCTACAAACGAATGCCCCGCCCCCTAATTATAACAAGGCTCCGCCTCAATGCAAAAAAAGTGTCCCAGATGTTTTTTTTCCAATGTTGGCAACTATGGTGTCTGTGTGTGTGTGCATGCATTTGTCTGTTTGTGTGTGCATGTGTCTGTATGTGTGTCTGCGTGTATGTATATATGTGTGTGTGTATGCTACTTTTAATCCTGACCCCCCCCCCCATTCCTGTACCATCAGAACTGCTTTTGTAGGGCTTGTTTGTGATAGCAGCCAGGACTGCTGAACCTCTGAAAAGCAATCCATGCACAGATCACTTTTCAGAGGCATTTGACAGGCGGTAAAGAGGCATTATGTTGCCTCCTCACCACCTGTTTTAAGCCCGTAAATGCAGCATCACTATACCGCAACCATTCACCCTGGGTATACCTCCAGCTGCAGCCACAGCATGTGTACACCCCCAGCTCCTGCCTCTGCAGCTAAAGGGGGAGAAGTTGGGGGTGGTAAAAACAGCTCAACCATGTGGTTTTACCGCCCCTCCAACTTGACATGTGAACAAGCCCTTGGTTCACATCTGTGTGGCTGTGTGCTGCGTGTAGGGCAGCCTATTAATTTCAATAGGCTTCCCTACCCACAAAAATGCAGGGAAAGAAGTCCTCAACCTTTTTTTTTTTTAAATTGCACTGCACCAAAAGCACCCACGTTTTCCAATGTGTGGGGTACCATTAAGAATTACCGGTACCCCTAAAGAGCAGAGCATTCGTCTGTGTGTCGGGAGTAGTGATGAGCCGAACACCCCCGGGTTCGGTTCGCACCAGAACCCGCGAACGGACCGAAAGTTCGAACGAACATTAGAACCCTATTAAATACAATGGATGCGAACGTTCGAATTCTAAAGTGCTAATTATAACAACTATTATGCATGTTATTGTCATAAATAGGGTTTGGGAACCCGGGTTGTGCACCAGGGGACATGTATCAATGCAAAAAGAAGTTTTAAAAACGGTCGTTTTTCGGGAGCAGTCATTTTAATGATGCATAAAGTGAAAAAAAAAAAGTCAAATATTCCTTTAAATATCGTACCTGGGGGGTGTCTAAAGTATGCCTGTGAAGTGCCACGTGTTTCCCGTGTTTAGAACTGTCCCTGCACAAAATGACACTTCTAAAGGAAAAAAAAGCCATTTAAAACTGCTTGCGGCTTTAATGTAATGTCTGGTCCCGGTAATATGGATGAAAATCTTTAAGAAAAATGGCATAGCTACCCCATGACCCCCCCCCTACCCCAGCCCATTACCAGCCCCTTTGGGTCTTGTATGGATATTAAGGGGAACCCCGCACATAAAATAAAAAAGGCCCTATATACTCTGAACAGCCGTATACAGGCGGTGCATACAAGACAGGGACTGTAGGTTTGTTCTTATGTAGAATGTGTTTGTAATTTTGAACAGGTACATTGTTGAAGTGGAGCTCCAGCCCAAAAATCTATTTTTAAACTTTTTGGGAAACATAGGTAAGGGTTATCACCCCTGTAACATTTGTTTTGCTGTCTGTGCCCCTGTTCAGAACATTTCACCTCACTTTCCGTCCCAATGACAACTGTTTTTGAAATGTGGTGTTTTTCTTGAAACAAGGATTGCTGATAAAGCATCAGTACAGATGAGACCCCTTTCTCCCATATTTATTCTTACAGGAGAGAATTTTCCTTTCTAGGGGTAGATTTCCTCTCACTTCCTGTTGTCTTCTTTCGTTTGCAAGTAGGAGTCGTTTGTAAGTTGGATGTTTGAAAGTAGGGACCTGCCGTATATACTCTGCAGAAATAGGCCCCTTAGTTGTTGGTGTTGGCACAACACTGTAAGCACTCAGTTACTCTTGGTTGGTGCTGGAACGCCCTGCTGTCAACTATTATATCAGGAATTTTAATTACATATAATTGTTGAACAGTGGTAGTAAAAATTGGGGCTTTGATGGTGGTGCTGGTGCCACAACACTGTAAGCCCTGACAGTTACTCTTGGTGGGTGCAGCAATGGGCCCTGCTGTGAATTATTAGATCAAGAATTGTAATTACATGCCCCTTTTGAACAGGGGCTGAAAAATTGGGCCTTTCGTGGTGGTGGTGGTGGTGGCGTTGCCACAAGACTGTAAGCCCTCAGAGTTACTCTTGGTGGGTGCAGCAATGGACCCTGCTGTGAATTATTAGATCAAGAATTGTAATTGCATGCCCCTGTTGAACAGGGGCTGAAAAATTGGGCCTTAGGCACTGGTGGCACAACACTACAACCCCTCACAGATACTGTACTTGGAGCACAGCAATGAGCCCTGTTGCAAAGTATTGCTTCAAAAATTGTAATGACACGCCCCTGTTAAACAGGGGCTGAAAAATTGGGCCTTAGGCACTGGTGCCACAACACTCCAACCCCTCACAGATACTGTACTTGGAGCACAGCAATGAGCCCTATGGCAAATTATTGCTAAAAAAATTGTAATTACACGCCCCTGTAAAACAGGGGCTGAAAAATTGGGCCTTAGCCACTGGTGGCGGCACCCATAAACAAAAATGATCTTCCAAGCTATCATCATCAATCGTATCATTGAGGACTCGGAGGAGGAGGATAGCCAGTCAACATAACAGCACAGGCACTCAGCATCAGCATCAGTCTTGAAGGGATGTGACATGTTAAAATCAATTAGTCTGTTATATCAGCATCAGGTGTGTGGTAGCTGGTGGTGATCCAAGACTGGTTCATCTTGATGAAAGTCAGTCGATCAACCGAGTCGGTGGACAGGCGCACCCTGTGATCCGTGACAAATCCTCCAGCAGCACTGAATGTGCGTTCCGAAAGAACGCTGGATGCAGGACAGGCCAGTAGCTCAATTGCATACTGTGCAAGCTCTGGCCAGTGATCCATCCTCAAGACCCAGTAAGCCAGAGGATTTTCGGTGGGAAAGGTGTCCAAGTCTGAGCTTGCCCCTAGATATTCCTGCACCATGTTTATCAGACGCTGGCGATGGTTGCTGGAACCGATCATACTTTGGGGCTGCGGACTAAAGAATTGTCTGAACGCATCGGTCAGACGGCCACCTTCCCCACCGCTCCTTCTTTGACTGGCCGAAGCCTCAGCAACTCGTTGTCCAGGACCAGGAGTTTGTAACCTCCCAGTCTCTGGGAACGCGTTGCACAGACCTTTCTGCAAGGCCTCCCGGAGTTGTCTCATCCTCTGCTCCCTCTGCGACGGTAACATAAGGTCCGCAACCTTACCCTTGTACCGTGGATCAAGGAGAGTGGCCAGCCAGTAATGGTCCCTCTCCTTGATCCGAAGAATACGAGGATCCTTCCGCAGACTTTGCAGGATCAGGGAGGCCATGCAGCGTAGGTTTGCTGAGGCATTCGCTCCGGAGTCCTCTGGGTCACTAAGGACGACATGATCCGCAGCCACCTCCTCCCAGCCACGTACAAGTCCACTGGTTTCTTGGGACTGTAAATCATCCCTAAAAGACTGCTGCTGATGATGCTGAGTGCCAGCCTCCACCTCCATGCTGACACAATCCTCCTCCTCCTCCTCCTCCTCCTCCTCCTCTTCCTGTGCGATGGGTGGGACAGAAGGAACACTGTCTGGGTAAAGGGGGCCTTGAGAGGCAAGGAAGTCCTCCTCTTCCTGCCTCTGTTCTGCCTCAAGTGCCCTGTCCATTATTCCACGCAGCGTGTGCTCCAACAGGTGGACAAGAGGTACAGTGTCACTGATGCATGCACTGTCACTGCTCACCATCCTCGTGGCCTCCTCAAATGGTGCCAGGACAGTGCATGCATCCCTGATCATGCCCCACTGGCGTGGAGAAAAAAAACCAAGCTCCCCTGACCCTGTCCTGGTGCCGTAGTCGCACAGGTACTCATTGATGGCCCTCTGCTGCGTGTGCAGCCGCTGCAGCATGGCCAACGTTGAGTTCCACCTGGTGGGCATGTCACATATAAGGCGGTTCTTGGGCAGGTTCAACTCCTTTTGCAGCTCAGCCAGGCGAGCACTGGCATTATAAGATCTGCGGAAATGCACACAGACTTTCCTGGCCTGCCTCAGGACATCCTGTAAGCCCGGGTACCTGCCCAAGAACCACTGCACCACCAGGTTAAGGACGTGAGCCACACAGGGCACATGGGTCAGTTGTCCCTGTCGGAGGGCGGAGAGGAGGTTGGTGCCATTGTCGCAAACCACCATTCCTGGCTTAAGCTGGCGTGGCGTCAACCACCTCTCGGCCTGGCCCTGCAGAGCAGACAGGACCTCTGCCCCAGTGTGGCTTCTGTCCCCCAAACACACCAGCGCAAGCACGGCATGGCATCTTTTTGCCTGCGTACTTGCGTAGCCCCGTGAACGGCTACGGAGCACCGCTGGTTCATAGGACAAACCACAGGAAGAGGCCATGGAGGAAGAAGAAGAGGAGGGGGTGGAGGAGAGAGGTGTGTCACAACCAGCAGTAGCATTTTGGAGGCGTGGCGGTGGGACAACCTCCAACACTACTGCACCTTGTCCTGCATCCTTCCCAGCTGCCAAAAGAGTGACCCAATGGGCCGTGAAAGAAAGGTAACGTCCCTGTCCATGCCTGCTGGACCATGAGTCAGCGGTAATATGCACCTTACCGCTGACCGCCCTGTCCAGCGAGGCCAAGACATTGCCTTCCACATGCCGGTAGAGAGCCGGAATAGCCTTCCGTGAGAAAAAGTGGCGTTTGGGAACCTGCCACTGAGGAACCGCACATTGCACAAACTCACGGAAGGGGGCCGAGTCTACCAACTGAAAAGGCAGCAGTTGAAGCGCTAGCAATTTAGCCAAGCTAGCATTCAACCGCTGGGCATGTGGATGGCTGGGAGTGAACTTCTTTCGACGGTCCAGCAGCTGGGGCAGGGAAATTTGCCTGCTAGAATCGGACGTCGGTGTACTGCTAGCAGAGTGGCCGCAAGTACTTGGCTGTGACACACCTAATTCTACACCTTCATTCCTCTCAGTGCATGTTTCAGAGAGGACTGAAGTTATAGTGGGGTTGGAGATCCCAGCTGATGCGGTGCAAGGAGAGGTCCGCTTTGTTCTTTGGTGTGGGTCTTTGAGGTAGGCTTGCCAACGAGCTGCATGGCAGGTCAACATATGTCTGGTCAGGCATGTGGTACCCAAGCGGCTGATGTTTTGGCCACGCGATATACGCTTGAGACATATGTTGCAAACAGCAGCTGTGCGATCTGATGCACTAGCCTCAAAAAAGGCCCACACCAAAGAACTTTTTGAATGACGGGCAGAGGCAGCGCCCTGCACAGGCGGAGCTCTGCGGTGTGATTCCGTCGGTGTACTGCCCTTACGCTGGCCACCAAAGGGCATCCTGCCTCGTTGGAGATGTGCCTCCTCCTCATCCTCCTCCTCCTCCTCTCTCCTATTAGGCACCCACGTGGAGTCAGTGACCTCATCATCCCCTCCCTCCTCATCACTGGAGCCAATCTGGCAGTATGCTGCAGCTGCTGGAACATGACTGCCAGATTGGTGTCCTTCTTGAGCATCCCCTCTGTCTGCTCTCACGCTACTGCCTTCCTCTAGCTGGGTTTCATCATCAGACCCTTCGAAACGCTGGGCATCCTCCTGGAGCATGTACCCAACACTGTGCTGAAACAGTTCGGGGGACTCCTCAGGAGGAGGACATGGTGGGTCTAGGGAAGGAGTGACTGATGATTTGTCTGACATTGATACCAGGGAAGACGACGCTTTGGCAGCTGCTTTTCCAGTACCCTGAGCCTGGGTGAGAGAGGATGAGGAGGAGGAGGAGGGCTTGGTCATCCACTCTACCAAGTCTTCGGCATGATGTGGCTCAACATGTCCAGCTGCCGAAAAGAAGGACAAGCGTGTCCCATGGCCATGTGCTGATGACAATGCACCGCGTCCACGACCAGCACTGTTGCCCCCAGACACAGAGCCTGCTTGCCCTCTTTTATTGCCTCCTGACTGTCTGCCTCTCCTTGTTTGCCTTCCAGACATTCTAATAGATGGCCTGCAGGGAGATGGGAAAAAAGCAATAAGGGCTACCTTCAGGTGTCCTTCTCTGTCCCTTGAAACAAGGACTTTCACAGTGAAAGAAACTGACACTCTCCCTACCTACAGTTTTCTGTCCCTAGAATAAATGTTTTTTTTAAGCACAATATAGCACAAGGACAATTCACTCACTGTCCTTCCAGGTCCCTGGAAACAAGGACTTGCAGAGTGAAAGAAAAAAAACACTCTCCCTACCTACAGTTTTCTGTCCCTAGAAAAAATGTTTTTTTTAATCACAATATAGCACAAGGACAATTCACTCACTGTCCTTACAGGTCCCTGGAAACAAGGACTTGCAGAGTGAAATAAACTGACACTCTCCCTACCTACAGTTTTCTGTCCCTAGAATAAATGTTTTTTTTAAGCACAATATAGCACAAGGACAATTCACTCACTGTCCTTCCAGGTCCCTGGAAACAAGGACTTGCAGAGTGAAAGAAAAAAAACACTCTCCCTACCTACAGTTTTCTGTCCCTAGAAAAAATGTTTTTTTTTAATCACAATATAGCACAAGGACAATTCACTCACTGTCCTTACAGGTCCCTGGAAACAAGGACTTGCAGAGTGAAATAAACTGACACTCTCCCTACCTACAGTTTTCTGTCCCTAGAATAAATGTTTTTTTTAAGCACAATATAGCACAAGGACAATTCACTCACTGTCCTTCCAGGTCCCTGGAAACAAGGACTTGCAGAGTGAAAGAAAAAAAACACTCTCCCTACCTACAGTTTTCTGTCCCTAGAAAAAATGTTTTTTTTAATCACAATATAGCACAAGGACAATTCACTCACTGTCCTTACAGGTCCCTGGAAACAAGGACTTGCAGAGTGAAAGAAAAAAAACACTCTCCCTACCTACAGTTTTCTGTCCCTAGAAAAAATGTTTTTTTTAATCACAATATAGCACAAGGACAATTCACTCACTGTCCTTACAGGTCCCTGGAAACAAGGACTTGCAGAGTGAAATAAACTGACACTCTCCCTACCTACAGTTTTCTGTCCCTAGAAAAAATGTTTTTTTTAATCACAATATAGCACAAGGACAATTCACTCACTGTCCTTACAGGTCCCTGGAAACAAGGACTTGCAGAGTGAAATAAACTGACACTCTCCCTACCTACAGTTTTCTGTCCCTAGAATAAATGTTTTTTTTAAGCACAATATAGCACAAGGACAATTCACTCACTGTCCTTCCAGGTCCCTGGAAACAAGGACTTGCAGAGTGAAAGAAAAAAAACACTCTCCCTACCTACAGTTTTCTGTCCCTAGAAAAAATGTTTTTTTTAATCACAATATAGCACAAGGACAATTCACTCACTGTCCTTACAGGTCCCTGGAAACAAGGACTTGCAGAGTGAAAGAAAAAAAACACTCTCCCTACCTACAGTTTTCTGTCCCTAGAAAAAATGTTTTTTTTAATCACAATATAGCACAAGGACAATTCACTCACTGTCCTTACAGGTCCCTGGAAACAAGGACTTGCAGAGTGAAATAAACTGACACTCTCCCTACCTACAGTTTTCTGTCCCTAGAATAAATGTTTTTTTTAAGCACAATATAGCACAAGGACAATTCACTCACTGTCCTTACAGGTCCCTGGAAACAAGGACTTGCAGAGTGAAAGAAAAAAAACACTCTCCCTACCTACAGTTTTCTGTCCCTAGAAAAAATGTTTTTTTTAATCACAATATAGCACAAGGACAATTCACTCACTGTCCTTACAGGTCCCTGGAAACAAGGACTTGCAGAGTGAAATAGACTGACACTCTCCCTACCTACAGTTTTCTGTCCCTAGAATAAATGTTTTTTAATCACAATATAGCACAAGGACAATTCACTCACTGTCCTTACAGGTCCCTGGAAACAAGGACTTGCAGAGTGAAAGAAAATAAACACTCTCCCTACCTACAGTTTTCTGTCCCTAGAATAAATGTTTTTTTTAAGCACAATATAGCACAAGGACAATTCACTCACTGTCCTTACAGGTCCCTGGAAACAAGGACTTGCAGAGTGAAATAAACTGACACTCTCCCTACCTACAGTTTTCTGTCCCTAGAATTAATGTTTTTTTTAAGCACAATATAGCACAAGGAGAATTCACTCACTGTCCTTCCAGGTCCCTGGAAACAAGGACTTGCAGAGTGAAAGAAAAAAAACACTCTCCCTACCTACAGTTTTCTGTCCCTAGAAAAAATGTTTTTTTTAATCACAATATAGCACAAGGACAATTCACTCACTGTCCTTACAGGTCCCTGGAAACAAGGACTTGCAGAGTGAAATAAACTGACACTCTCCCTACCTACAGTTTTCTGTCCCTAGAATAAATGTTTTTTTAAGCACAATATAGCACAAGGACAATTCACTCACTGTCCTTCCAGGTCCCTGGAAACAAGGACTTGCAGAGTGAAAGAAAAAAAACACTCTCCCTACCTACAGTTTTCTGTCCCTAGAAAAAATGTTTTTTTTTAATCACAATATAGCACAAGGACAATTCACTCACTGTCCTTACAGGTCCCTGGAAACAAGGACTTGCAGAGTGAAATAAACTGACACTCTCCCTACCTACAGTTTTCTGTCCCTAGAATAAATGTTTTTTTTAAGCACAATATAGCACAAGGACAATTCACTCACTGTCCTTCCAGGTCCCTGGAAACAAGGACTTGCAGAGTGAAAGAAAAAAAACACTCTCCCTACCTACAGTTTTCTGTCCCTAGAAAAAATGTTTTTTTTAATCACAATATAGCACAAGGACAATTCACTCACTGTCCTTCCAGGTCCCTGGAAACAAGGACTTGCAGAGTGAAAGAAAAAAAACACTCTCCCTACCTACAGTTTTCTGTCCCTAGAAAAAATGTTTTTTTTAATCACAATATAGCACAAGGACAATTCACTCACTGTCCTTACAGGTCCCTGGAAACAAGGACTTGCAGAGTGAAATAAACTGACACTCTCCCTACCTACAGTTTTCTGTCCCTAGAATAAATGTTTTTTTTAAGCACAATATAGCACAAGGACAATTCACTCACTGTCCTTCCAGGTCCCTGGAAACAAGGACTTGCAGAGTGAAAGAAAAAAAACACTCTCCCTACCTACAGTTTTCTGTCCCTAGAAAAAATGTTTTTTTTAATCACAATATAGCACAAGGACAATTCACTCACTGTCCTTACAGGTCCCTGGAAACAAGGACTTGCAGAGTGAAATAAACTGACACTCTCCCTACCTACAGTTTTCTGTCCCTAGAATAAATGTTTTTTTTAAGCACAATATAGCACAAGGACAATTCACTCACTGTCCTTCCAGGTCCCTGGAAACAAGGACTTGCAGAGTGAAAGAAAAAAAACACTCTCCCTACCTACAGTTTTCTGTCCCTAGAAAAAATGTTTTTTTTTAATCACAATATAGCACAAGGACAATTCACTCACTGTCCTTACAGGTCCCTGGAAACAAGGACTTGCAGAGTGAAATAAACTGACACTCTCCCTACCTACAGTTTTCTGTCCCTAGAATAAATGTTTTTTTTAAGCACAATATAGCACAAGGACAATTCACTCACTGTCCTTCCAGGTCCCTGGAAACAAGGACTTGCAGAGTGAAAGAAAAAAAACACTCTCCCTACCTACAGTTTTCTGTCCCTAGAAAAAATGTTTTTTTTAATCACAATATAGCACAAGGACAATTCACTCACTGTCCTTACAGGTCCCTGGAAACAAGGACTTGCAGAGTGAAAGAAAAAAAACACTCTCCCTACCTACAGTTTTCTGTCCCTAGAAAAAATGTTTTTTTTAATCACAATATAGCACAAGGACAATTCACTCACTGTCCTTACAGGTCCCTGGAAACAAGGACTTGCAGAGTGAAATAAACTGACACTCTCCCTACCTACAGTTTTCTGTCCCTAGAATAAATGTTTTTTTTAAGCACAATATAGCACAAGGACAATTCACTCACTGTCCTTACAGGTCCCTGGAAACAAGGACTTGCAGAGTGAAAAAAAAAAAACACTCTCCCTACCTACAGTTTTCTGTCCCTAGAAAAAATGTTTTTTTTTAAGCACAATATAGCACAAGGACAATTCACTCACTGTCCTTCCAGGTCCCTGGAAACAAGGACTTGCAGAGTGAAAGAAAAAAAACACTCTCCCTACCTACAGTTTTCTGTCCCTAGAAAAAATGTTTTTTTTAATCACAATATAGCACAAGGACAATTCACTCACTGTCCTTACAGGTCCCTGGAAACAAGGACTTGCAGAGTGAAAGAAACTGACACTCTCCCTACCTACAGTTTTCTGTCCCTAGAATAAATGTTTTTTTAAGCACAATATAGCACAAGGACAATTCACTCACTGTCCTTCCAGGTCCCTGGAAACAAGGACTTGCAGAGTGAAAGAAACTGACACTGTCCCTACCTACAGTTTTCTGTCCCTAGAATAAATGTTTTTTTTAAGCACACTATAGCACAAGCACAAAACACACTGACACTCTCCCTACCTATCCTTCTCTTTCCCTAAACTAAAGGAATCCAGGTTAAGCAAGAAAGAAATAACAGTCACTGTCCCTGCCTATGCTGCTCTATCCCTGCTCCGGAACACACTACACTAGGCCGCCGTGCTGGCGGCCTTTTATAGTGTGGGGCGTGTACTAAACACCCTCAGCAATAATTGGCCACAGGCATCCTGCCTGTGGCCAATCATTGCTCTCCTCGCTGCCGGCGCTGTGATTGGCCAAGCATGCGGGGTCACAGTGCATGCTTGGCCAATCACAGCGCCTGGATGACACTGCGATGGCGTAGTGCATTGTGGGCCGTTTGCGTCACTCGAATTTGGCGCGAACGGCCCAAATCGTTCGATCTTCGTCGAACGATCGAACAGCCGATGTTCGAGTCGAACGTATGTTCGACTCGAACACGAAGCTCATCCCTAGTCGGGAGCAAGCGCGATTTTGCACGTGTTCCGTGACACACAGTAACGTAAACCAAGTCTTGGACTGGGGTGCCTCAAGACTGAAAATACTTTTTAATGGCGCCCCGACTGGAAAAAGGTTGAGAAACACATATATCTTTTGTGGCCCCCGACAACCTCCCAGTGCCGGGACCACAAATATATATAGGCTGGCTGCCTTGGAGGGGACAGGGAGGAGGCGGGACGAGTGTTGTGCATACAGGAGGAGAATTTCCTGTTTACAGGTGGCCTCTGTAATAGGAAGTCCCATCTCCGGCGCTGCCATTGGATAACTGTTCTGTCCATCAACGGAGGCGGGGCTTTCTATAAAGAGACCGCCATGTAAACAGGAGATTCTCCTGTAAGTAATCTTTAGCACTCGTCCTGCCCCCTCCCTGTAACCTCCAAGGCTGCACTGATGGCAATGGTGGGTGCTGCATTCCAGGCAATGGTGGGTGCATTCCTAGCAATGGTGGGTGCTGCATTCCTGTCAATGGTGGGTGCTGCATTCCTGTCAATGGTGGGTGCTGCATTCCTGGCAATGGTGAGTGCATGTCTGGCAATGGTGGGTGCTGCATTCCTGGCAATGGTGGGTGCATTCCTGGCAGTGGTGAGTGCATGCCTGGCAATGGTGGGTGCAGCATTCCTAGCAATGGTGGATGCTGCATTCCTGGCAATTGGGGGTCTGCAGATGGGCACTGACCCTTATTTTGCTTCACAGTTCTTTATTTAAAATGTATTTATTTTTCCTGAAACTTCCCTCTTAAAGTGAAGGTGCGTGTTATACGCCAATAAATATGGTACATCCAAATAATACGCCTGAGCTCATCTCTTTACTCACACACAGCCACAAAGGCAAGAGAATTCTTGTTGGGCAGTGTATTAGTGCTCAAACTAACACACTTAGACCGAATTTTAATGGTTCAAAGAATGTCAGGCAAAATGGTCGGCCCTCACGCATGTTCACTTCATCAAATCTGGCCCTCTTAAAAAAAAGTTTGGACACCCCTGCTGTACGTGGACAGTCTCTTCATTGTGCCTCCGTGAAGAAGGAGATCCTGCAGCCTCCCCACACACAGAGGGTATCCTCATACATGGAGAGGTTCCATTTCACTCAAAAATAGTTGACTTCACATGCCAAAAGATATAGCAGAGAAATTTACCACTACAAAATGTAGCTGTGTCTTACTGTACTCTGTAGCTCTTCAGTCGTCAGCAGTCAAAAATATAAAAATGTCGTTGATGATACTATGTGATTCACACCTGAATAAGAATGACCCATCTAAGATTTTAAAGCCCACTTCCAGACAAAATGGGATCTTGTGTAATAGTGTGGAAAAGGATTAGAACCATTTTTTATTGATCATAAATCAGCAAATGAACATAGACTGAACGCAGTAATGCACAAAAATCGCTAAAGCAACAATCTAGCCAGTGTTTACATTGTATCAGCACATGACATTGAGATTGGTAAATAATCATAACTGAGAGACTGCATATGATAGTAATCAAGAAATACATGCCACAGACCTCTAAAAGGCCAGAGAAAGACAGAGAAAAAGAAAGAAAAGAGCAAGATAGACAAGTGAGAAAATGAAAAAAGAAGAAGAAAAACTGAGAGGGGGGTAAGGGGGGCGGGTAAGGGTAGGGGGAAATGGGGAGCGAGGATTGGAGCTCGACCTTCAGCTCAGGGCGGGTCCTCCCGGCGGTGCCACTCCTCCCAGACCTGATCGTGTATTTCTAGCCTATCCTGTAGTCTAGCTGTCATCTTTTCCATAAGTTCTACATCTTTTATGCCGCGTACACACGATCGGTTTTACAGATGAAAACAGTCTGATGGACTTTTTTCACCGGACAAACTGATCGTGTATGGGCCCCATCGGTCTTTTTTCCATTGGTGAGAAAAAATAGAACATGTTTTAAATTTATCCGATGGGAAAAAAAACGATGGCAAATGTCGATCGTCTGTGTGGAACTCCAACGGACAAAAAACCCACGCATGCTCAGAATCAAGTCGACGCATGCTCAGAGGCATTGAACTTCATTTTTCTCGGCTTGTCGGAGTGTTTTACGTCACAGCGTTTGGGACGGTCTGATTTTTGACTGATGGTGTGTAGGCAAGACTTATGGAAGTCAGCTTCATCGGATTAGAATCCATAGGAAATCTGAGCGTGTGTACAGGGCTTTATTCTAGAGTACAGGTCTTCCTGGGAGGGCGGGGAGCGCTGTTTCCAGTGAAGGGAAACCAGGCATCGGGCAACTGTGAGTATGTGTCTAAGCAATTTTTTGGATGATTTGGAAATCTGTAAGGGTGATCTGTCAGATTTTTATTGCAGTGGCCAGCACTGTGCTTCATCACTCGGTTGGTTAAAGAACCATATACATGGTATCTTTAATCCAATCCATTTAAATTGTTTCCTATTGTAGCGCTGCCCCTAGAGAGCGACTGGTAGTGTGGGTCTATTTCCTCCCCTTTGTGCACACACAGGCAGGCACATAGCATTTTCAGCAGTCTCTTTCTGGTTTAAGAAGCAGTCTAGGGGTTTCTTTTTTTGTTTTATTTATTAGGGAACAATACATTTGGATGGGAACATAGAGCATGGGTTACTCCGGAACTGTAGAACTTGAACAGATTGTGGACTACTAACTTTTTGGCTGCACTTGTCCACTCCTTTGCAAAGTTGCTTGTACACCTTCAGCTGCACCTGTACAACACCCAACAGTACTGCAACCCTACTTAGCTGAACTGGCACACTTTAGGCTGTATTTCTTTCAGCAAACGTCCCACAGAATCTCTATGTTAACCATGATCTGTCTTCTTCTTTCCAAAGACTAAATTACCACACAGTCACTCTTATACTGGGGTCTTGTACTCACTCAACCACTGGAATATCAGTTGCCTCCTTCCAACAGCCACCAGGCTCCTTCCTTGTGAGGGAGCTACAGACTTACTTAGACTCTCTCCCACAGCTTCCTTTCCTTCCCAGCTCTTCTCCTGTAAGCTCTCTCCTGACCCCTCCTGACCCCTTGGATTCCTGGGATGCTCTTCATCTAGGCCCTACAGCTAAGCCTAACCTATTGTCTTCCACTGGCTACTCTGCTGGCTTCTGCCCAGGATGGCAAGCCCTCTCAGCAGGGGTACCCTTAAGGCTGGACTCTGGAACTCTGCCTCACGAGCATGCTGTAATTGCCCCTCTTCTACTCAAGCTCTTCTCTATTTATGGGCTTGTTTCCTTATGGGATATGTATAATTTCCATTTAATCGCTGTAAAATATTGTAAATATGAATATATTTCAAATAGCTTGCTGTACATATATTTCATTTAGCTAACTGAATATATTTCAATTAGCACCCATGAAAGCCCTTTTGTTAACAGCTAGACATTGCGGAGCCCCAAGCTTTGAGAGACAATTCCATTGTGTTAAACCCACTCTCGTCAATGAGTTCCATGCTGGGATTTACAATAGAGAGAGCCTCACCTATAGTCCAGAGAAAATTAAATTTGGAAGTCTCCTTCCCAGATAGAGTCACCAAGATTTGCATGAAAGGGGGCTGACTTATGGAGTAAGCCCTCCAATCATGACCCAAGCTAGGCCAACCTATGGGGTATCAGGATAGAGAGATATACTCAGAGGGCAGGGAGAAGGGAGCTCTCTTTTTTTTAATGGAAGGATAGCCTGAAGGATGGGTCTAAAGGTGTAACTATACGAAAAGTCTGTTTGACCTGTAACTACACATGCTTGTACTATAATGTTTTAGAGGAATAGACTCTATGTTCCTCCATGTAAATACTTTGCATATTTTAACCTACTATTTCCTGCTTGTCTAAGACTATATAGATAGTTTCTGTGTATTAGATTAGACTTTAACAAATACATAATAAATGTTCATTATGTTAAAGCTTTCACTTCTGGTCAAAAGAACTCTTATTTAACCCATATCATATCTTTGAGATATTAAATCTTAAATATAGATTTTAAACCGCAAGAGGCTCTTCCCCCTCCTTCTGGGCCCACCTCCACAGGAATTGGTGGAAATCCCATATTTATTTAGACTGCAGTCTCTGCCTTCCCTTCCACTATGTTTTAGAACTCTTCAGAATACGGTGGGAAGTAGCAGAGCGGCAGCCTGTAAAAACCTGAGCAGCACTTATCAATCAACCCCTGCTACACTGATCCACCAAACTAAATTTACCTAGCAACCTAAACCCAAGAGGGTGCTACAGTATCCCAGATAGCAAGGATAACTTGCCACAAGTTTGTGGCACTGTTGGATTGTAAGTTTTATTAACTTGCTGCACATTTCTACTGGAAAGTTGTACGCTTGCAGAGCACTTGAAGTTCTAGTTGACAATTTTCCAATTTGTAGCAAATTTGCTTGGCAAGTCTTTAGCAAGAGCAAAGTTGCAGTGGTGAGTCTACAGCAAGAGCTCTGCAAGTCTACAGCATGAAAATTCAGCCACAGTGCCCCCTGTGGTGGGATGACTATTGCACAACATAACTGAACCAGAATTTGCAGCAGAATGTTTGCAAAGAAAGTTGATCTGGAGTCATGCAATGCGGACTTGCTGCAATTGTGCAACAAACTTATGAAGCCGGGCAAGTCTAGCAATAGCTTAGCAAGTCATTTTCAAACTTGTAACACAATTGCTTGCTATCTGGGATCCTTAGGCCATGATTAAGGGGGCAAGTTTTGTCCCCCACCACGTGTTGGATTTATTTCATGGTCCTCCTCCTGAATTTAAATTGTAATAAATTTGTATCTGGACTAATAACTTGTGGTGTAGCAGTTCAGTATCAGATAGATTTGTGGGAAATCTCTGCTGTGTAGAAGTCACCAGACTGAAATCAAGACACATTGTATAAACCAGGGGCCACATCTTGGGTGTGGTCATGGCACTGCCTTCATGGCTTGAGAAATCCCAATAATTTGTACATAGGCGTGTGCACAGGGTGTGCCAGGTGTGCACACCCTAATCACCCTGTGTGGTGCAGATTCCCCCTGTTTAGACCCCTGATCCCCATACCTAACAGGGCTCCTAAACAAATTGTAATAAAAAAAGAAATAAAAAAAATAATAAAACAATAAAATAATAAAACTAAAAACTACCGACACTGTCCACTGCCTTGGCGAAACCAGTCTCTGCCCTACTCACACTGTCCATTGCTCTACTGACACTGTCAATATGTATACACATGCACACACACGCATGTGTGTTTGAGCTTTGGGGTGCACACCCTAATGCAATAGGCTGCGCACATCTATGAATTTGTACTAAATAGCATTTTGTCTCTTCTACAGGTCCTGAAGCCCACCAATGCCTGTAGTCGCGTCCTGCGCTGGTCCCGGCCTTTGCACGTTCGTTTTCGTGACTGCCTGTCAAGCCTTCCTCTTCTCCCTCGATTCTGTGGCCATTGCTCTGATGGGCGACTCTGCAGCCCCTCAGTCACTGAAACGCGTCCAGTGGCATTTCAGTGCGCTCACCTTGATAGAAAAGTCATCCGCCAAGTGATGTGGGTGCGGCGGTGCACCTGTGGAGGGAAGGGATCAAAAAAGGGCAAAGGGAAGAAAAAATTGGAGGAGAGACCTATGGAGTTGGGAAAGGAGGACACAGAAGAAATTGAAGAGGCGGAGGAAATATAAAGCTGGATCTGCTTGACCTGAGAAGGAAATGAGAAACAGCTTAAAATGGATATAGGGATAAATATGGACCAAACATAAAAATGTACAAGTGACTGATGATTAAACTTACAGCCTATTTGTCTTTTAAAATGATAAATATATATAGATTAAAAGTGTTGTTTGAATAGATGTAAGGGCCGGTTGACACCACAGAAACGCAGTCCGGATGGGTTCTGGATGCATTTCTGTATGTGCATTTTTGCTACATTCTGGTGCATTTTTTATGTGTTTTTGATGTAGTTTTAATGCATTTTCCCCTCTTGTTTTCCACATAGTTTCCTGTTTTTTGTTTTATTTTTTCTGTAATGCATTTTTTATGTGTTCCAGTAAATTTTTGATATGTTTTGTCGCATTCCAGAACAGTTCTGTTCAGAAAGTTTTTTTTCTTTTCAGTGTTATTTTATTTCTGCATCAAAAACGCATGGACAGTAGATTATATGGGTTCCAATGGCATAGTTTACACCAGTGCAGTCAGTTCCAGTGCATTCCAGTGCAGAAAAAAGTAGAACATGCAGCATTTTTTCTGTACAGAATTTTAGGCTGGGTTCACACCTATGCGAATTGGAGTTTTTCACCGCATCCAATTCACATAGCAGTAGAATGTGACCAGCTCTTTATGGAGCCAATTCACATATCTCCGGGGCAGCTGCCGAGCGCACTGTGCATCTTTGGTTTCGTTTCGGGGCAGAATTCGGGCAAAGATTCTGCCCTGAGTCATCCCTGAAATGGAGAATGGGGACGCACAGCTTTGCTGTGCGATCCACAGCCAGTTTAGGTGTGAACCGAGCCTTAGGGGAACGTGACAAAACGCATTAAAAATGCACCGGAATGCACTTAAACGCATTACATGTAAAAAACAAGAGAGGGAGAAACACACTGGAACGCATTTAAAACGCATCAAATATGCACATGCATAAACGCATCTGGAGTGAGTTTTTGTGGTGTGAACTGTAAGCAAAAACGCATCCAGAACACATCCGGAGTGCGTTTTTGTGGTGTGAACCGGCCTTTAATAAAAGGTTCTCATAAAATCTTAACACCGTCCCACCCACTTACGCTAAACTTCCCTGTGCTCTCCTGCTGTTCGCCTGTCAAGTCTAATCACTGGGTACGTTTAGTCTGTTTAGGAGCTTACCATAGGTGTACGCACAGGGTGTGTCGGATGTGCCTGGGCACACCCTAATCACCCTGTGCGGCGCAGATTCCCCCTGCTGCCCAGGCTCCTTGTGTAATTTATCAGCCCCCTACTTTTCTGAATGAAAACAGTGAGTGATCAGTACTGATCACTCACTGTTTTCATTCATAACCGAAGCATAGTAAATGGTTAACTATGCTTCCGTTTGTGAATGAACTGGAAGCCGCTCAGCACAGAGCAGTTCCTATTAATTTACTGTCCAGTGCAGCTGAGGCTGTAGAGAAAGGGACTGGGGAATCTCTGTCCTCAGTCCCTTTCTCTATCTGAAAAGGGAGACATTAGACCCCTGATATTTCATCAAAGCCCCCTATGGGAGTTCTTAAAAAAATAAAACTATAAAACTATTGACACCAATCGCTGCCCTACTGATACCAGCCACTGCTTTACTGACTGACCCCATCCACTGTCCTACTGACACCAACTACCAACTTCTGCTCTACTGACACCATCCACTTCTCTACTGACACCCATCCAAGGTTTAATACATTTTAAAATGTTTGTTTACATTTATTTATAGTAGTGTGTGTCTGTTTTTATATATACAGTATATAAATATATATACACATGTGTGTTTGAGCTTTGGGGTGCACACCCTAATACGATAGGCTGCGCACACCTATGGAGCTTACACAGGGTTAAAGACCTCCTCTTGCCCATGTGACACTGTTTAAGCTTGGTGATTGGCCACTTAGACCCTGGTGCTGCACCCTGGAAGGAATGGGAGAAGGTCATAAACTCCTTGATATCAGAAAGCACTGAGTATTTCCCAGGTTCCTGATAGATGAAAAAATCTATGGGGTATGACAAAGGGGTGACTGTACATTTTGGGGGAAGGGGGGACTTTTATGGGAACCTTTCACTTTGCCTTGAATGGACAAAGAGGCAGATTATCTTTGAGGGGTCATTCCATCCAAAACTTTCTTTCCTTGCCCCATCAGAAAGACGAGAAAAAAAGCTTGGAGCTGTAGTTTGGTGCTGATCCCTATTACCTTGCACAGGCTTAGCAGTGCCCTATGGAAAATATGTCTCCTGAACGCAGGGAGGTCTTCCACACTGAACACCAGACTACGCTGTCACTCCACAGATCCAGGCCTGATCAGTATAATAGTTGTGTGTTTTTATTTGCTTTTTGTTGAACCGTTTGCATGTTCTGAGTATTTTACATTATGAATTAAATAAAACCCATCACATGTTTCCACTCTTCTGGTGAATTCATTTACACAGATAATTAAACAAAGATGACAGCAGCAGTAGCAGTGGGTGATGGGAAATGAGCAACGTGAAGGGCACTGGCGGCATACATGTCATCATGAAAGTTCACCGAATACGTTACAATCTGACTGTGCAATCTCCTTTAGATCAACGAATACCTATGTAGTACAATGGCCTGCCTTATTGGATACAAGTGATTGGATAGTTCAGGTAGGTTCTCCATAGTGTTTGTAAATCTAACGTTGATTATACAAAGAATGAAAGCTTGGATTGTATGGTGAATGGGGAGGACTTTAATGGCCCGAACACACAATCCGAAAATCGGACGAAAAATACCGCTTTCGACACGATCCTACGATAATCTGATCATTGGTACACAACTTTCGAGAACCGATCACGACAGTCCTCCGATATTATGCGATGGGACAATCACAAAATTTTTCTCGTATGATACCAGATTGTATGATTTTAGTTTACTCAGTACAGTTGTCGTCCGAAAACCCAATGCAAATACACTACACCACATGATTTTTATTCTGTCATGCGAGAATTTTCGTAACTTTAGTAACTCCTCCATTTTTGATATGCAACTAGCATGCAAAAAAAAAAAAAACAGTCGATCTGTCGTCCAATTTTCTGATCGTGTGTATGGGCCATTAGGCTGGGTTTGCACATGTGATGTGCACTGCATTGCTGTGCACATCGCATTCGATGTCTGTGCGATGCAAATTCAGCCATACAAACTGTATGGCTGAAATCGTATTGCATTCACACCAAAATAGACCTTTTTTTGGTCCGCACTGGAATCGGATCGCATGGGTGTTCACTCCTATGCAATCCGATTCCTGTACCATTTCACAGTTAACTGTGAAATGGTACAGGAATCGCCTGCGATTCGGGTGTGATGCAGGAACCCGCACAGGAATCGCAGGGTTTCCCGTATTGCTCCAGTGTGAACCGAGCCTTAAGATATCATTCTGAATCAAGGAATCTCATTAGAAATAAAGTCGTTTCATAAACTTATAACACAAAATGTAAAATCATTGACAAACTGATTATAATACAATATATCACTCAATTGTCTTGTCCTAGCCTTTTCCAGTACTCTGTTCCTATAAATGATACCATCGTGTTTGGAGAAGCCATATTCAAGCATTAGCTTCATCATTCTCAATAGGAAAACAAGATGGGTAGGCTAAACATTAAATCCCTCCGGGAAACTTGAAAATGATCCCTTGCTGTGAGGTTGTGCCCACACTGCAAAGGTTACTTAATCATTTAGGTCTGGGGAACTTGTTAAAGTAGATTTACTTACCCTCCTCTTCTGCTCCTCTGTGCTGCTAAACTGGTCCCTGGGACGTCTTCGCCCTACACTCCAATGGTATAGGGTCCGGACATCATCAAGAACAATGCAGAGTCCCTAGCTATGTATTGGAACATGATGATGCTCAAAGACTGTCCACTGCTGGAGAGTGGGAGGAGTGCCACCTGCTGGAGGATCAAGTAAGTAAAAAGGTTTTTTACTCTCTACTAGACTAAACAATTATCCCTTGAAGTGTGGGTGCAGCCCACAAGGGCTAATTTTCAGGTTTAAAGATAAGTTCACCTTTGGGAACATGTTACACCCGTTTTTAGGGTGGAACATGTAAAATGTTCCCAATGCTGCAGCTGCTGCCCGATTCCAACCCCCCCCCCCCTCCCCTTTCCCGTGACAGCAGTACGGGGCCAGTACAGGGCCCACACGGCCACGTCATTCATTCACATAGCTCTGTATATGAATGAACTACGAGCTCCGACATCCTTTGCGGTTGTTGGCTTGCAGTTCTCAATGAACTACCATGGCGCTGTGGAGCAACATTGTGTTTCATTGATTCTTCCTGTCAGTGTGTCTGCTTGCCCATACGGGATGTACGGTCACACAGATACACTAACAGATCTGCAGGAGACCTGCATGGCACCAGAGATATGCTGATCGCTGGTGCAATGTTATAAAGGCTCCAAAAAAAATAAATGCACATTTTTCTAAAAAGTGAACTTATCCTTTAGGCCCCTTTTACACGGGCTGTCTGATCAGTTCCGCCTGTCAGTTTTTCAGGCGGACCTGAACTGACCCTCCAGTCTCCTCTATGGAGCGGTGGATGTCAGGGGACACATGTCCACTGACAACCGTTGCCATCTGATCCGATCCTGCCCACAAAAATCAGATGGATGGTGGTCCTATTTTCCATCCGTCTAGCGGATCGGATAGGATTGGATGGAAATGGACAGGACCTGTCATCCGCCTGCTCAGTGGGGATCAGCGGAGAGATCCCCCGCTGAGCAAGCAAAATCCACTAGACAGAGGCACCCGTGTGAAAAGGGCCTTAAGTGGCACAGTGGCTAAGTGGTTAGCACTTCCACCTAGCCGCCCTTGGGTCGTTGGTTTGAATCCCAACGACAGCACTATTTGCACAGAGTTTGCATGTTCTCGCTGTGCCTGCATGGGCTTCGTCAGGGCACTCTGGTTTACTCCCACACTCCAAAGACATGCTGGTAGGTAAATTGATCCTAATATGTATGAATGTGAGTTAGGGACCTTAGATTGTAAACTCCTTGAGGGCAGGGACTGATGTGAATGTACAGTATACTCTATATGTAAAGCGCTGCATAAACTGACAGTGCTATATAAGTACCTGTAATAATTTTCCCGAAGTTGGGCTTTAAACTCTCTATTCATTTTTTTTTAGACCATTCTACTTCTTCAGGAGATAACTAGAAATTAGTTACCTAAAATGACATAAATAAATCTATTAGTACATAAAAAGTTACAATATAGAAACATTGTCAAACCACATCTTCTTTAGAAGTTTCAACATCATGAATCATTCACTAGGGATGCACTGAAAACAATCCCTTAAATCTGGGGGGGGGGGGGGCTACACTGGATTGGTGAAGAAACAGAAAACACATATACGAGAGTCCATCAAGGCTGCTCAACCCAAAATGTATGTAGACAAGTAGAAATTTTTTCCCCAAAGGGTTTTTTATGGGCAGCAATGAATTGGAAATAAATAATAAGGTAAAAATCTTTAATTATGGTACATAATTCATTCAGATATACAGTAGATTTACAATACAAGCTCTGGTTGACGGTACACACAACAACATAAAACATTGCTTGAGACAGAAATTTGTCCATAAAACATGGTTTGTCAATTGCGTTAACAACATGGTAATTTAATGGTCCACATAAATATTCTGGGTACCCCACCCCAATGCATTTCGACCAATTTTGTGTCTAGGTCTTCTTCAGGGGGAATTAGGGTCTAAGGGAATATATTAAATAATTCTAGGTTAGGAAATTTACAAAGCATTGTTATAGGTTCCAGTTTTGTAATATTTATTATCTCTATATATATTGTGAGTATATTTACCATCCAAAGGATGAAGGAAGCGGGGTGCATCGCCCAAACCAGAGGGTTTAAAAACGTTTGCGTTCAGTGGTCCCACTGTTTCCACTCGTACCTGCTGCACGTCCTGGGCGAGACCATGTCCCACCAGGCTTGCAAGGGGCCACGCTTTTGGAACGGAGAGGAGGACCGGAGGCAAGGCACCTGCAACTAAATATATAGAAAAATCGCAATAAATGATTGACGGAGATTCCAAGAGTATTCCGTACTGCCCTGAGATCACAGACTGGCTAATGTTGAATCAAATGTTTGGTTCGTTATAATTATTCTATTCATATTGTTACATAATTTAATTGGTTTAATTTGTAGATTAATTAATCTTATTATTAATAGAAATAGTTTGATAAAACTAAGAAGTTAGTTATTGAGATGTGATTGCTTGATTACTAAAAGTATGAAGTGAATGACTGTGGAGTGAGGTGGTGTAGCTCATAATAAGGTGATTGAGGATCTAAAAAATATGTGGGTTTAAAAGAAAAAAACAGATAAGTGAAATAAAGTGTGAGGTGAACGAAAACAAAAATGTGTGACTTAGGGTAATGAGTGATTAGAGTGTTTAAATAGTAAAGCCATGTCAGTATTAGATTAAATTAAAGATATAGTTAAAAATATAACTGTATTAAAGCACATAATGAATTGGTATATATTGTCATAAATAATAAAAAAAAGGTTTTGTACGTGTACATGATTGGGATGTATCCACATGGATGGATTAAGATTAAGTAACAGCCAGTCTGATTGGCCTCAACGCTGAACTTACCCAGCACTCCAGTCCTTCTTGTGTAGGTTAGCAGCATTCCAGGGATCCATCAGGATCACCTGAAGCTGCGAACATATGTAGTGTATGCCTTAATGGCATATGGTTGGCAGGTGTGCATCTCCTCCCCCCACGCCCTCAGGACCGTTCCCGCCGCCGATGGCGGCATGCGCGTGGCCTCCTCGGCGTTCCGGAAGGCTGAAGCCCCGGCATTGCCCGACACCCCCGACGTAAACACGCGACGTTGTGACATCACGCGCGTGCGCAGTGTGCCCGCGCACCCCTGTGACGTCACCACCAGTCCGGCGGTGATCACAGAATGCCGCCGGCATGAAAACGGGCTCCCCCCAGTGGTCCTGGTAAGGGACACAACTGCGGGAAACACGATGGCAGGGAGAACCGCATTAAATGCGTCTCCCCACCATGCCGGGAAGCCAGGTGGGAGGGAAAAAAGGTACCCACCCAGTACCGCAGAGCAGGGAAAAGTGGCACAAGTGGGATGGTCACCGAGGCAAAGAGTTACATTTAGAAACCATGCAAAATTGATGTAGGTTTAATAAATCTTAACATTGATAGTGTTGGCTATAGTTTAACCTATCAAAGAGCTGAGGATATATTGATATGCCCAATTTCATGAAAGGAAGAGAGGGAAATCTTGTCTTGTTTCACCTCAGAGAAATTTTTCTCTATGCTTATATTAAGTGCCTTTACAAATCAGCAAACCTGATATTTCTTTCAGAGAATTGGGGTATCCCTCAACTCTTATTGTTGCTCTCAAGTGTTGGATGGGGAAGGGGTGTTTAACCACCCAAGAAAGTACTAGAAACAGAAAACACATATGCGAGAGTCCATCAAGGCTGCTCAACCCAAAATGTGTGTAAACAAGTGGAAATTTCTCTGAGGTGAAACAAGACAAGATTTCCCTCTCTTCCTTTCATGAAATTGGGCATATCAATATATCCTCAGCTCTTTGATAGGTTAAACTATAGCCAACACTATCAATGTTAAGATTTATTAAACCTACATCAATTTTGCATGGTTTCTAAATGTAACTCTTTGCCTCGGTGACCATCCCACTTGTGCCACTTTTCCCTGCTCTGCGGTACTGGGTGGGTACCTTTTTTCCCTCCCACCTGGCTTCCCGGCATGGTGGGGAGACGCATTTAATGCGGTTCTCCCTGCCATCGTGTTTCCCGCAGTTGTGTCCCTTACCAGGACCACTGGGGGGAGCCCGTTTTCATGCCGGCGGCATTCTGTGATCACCGCCGGACTGGTGGTGACGTCACGGGGGTGCGCGGGCACACTGCGCACGCGCGTGATGTCACAACGTCGCGTGTTTACGTCGGGGGTGTCGGCCAATGCCGGGGCTTCAGCCTTCCGGAACGCCGAGGAGGCCACGCGCATGCCGCCATCGGCGGCGGGAACGGTCCTGAGGGGGTGGGGGGAGGAGATGCACACCTGCCAACCATATGCCATTAAGGCATACACTACATATGTTCGCAGCTTCAGGTGATCCTGATGGATCCCTGGAATGCTGCTAACCTACACAAGAAGGACTGGAGTGCTGGGCAAGTTCAGCGTTGAGGCCCATCAGACTGGCTGTTACTTAATCTTAATCCATCCATGTGGATACATCCTAATCATGTACACGTACAAAACCTTTTTTTTATTATTTATGACAATATATACCAATTCATTATGTGCTTTAATACAGTTATATTTTTAACTATATCTTTAATTTAATCTAATACTGACATGGCTTTACTATTTAAACACTCTAATCACTCATTACCCTAAGTCACACATTTTTGTTTTCGTTCACCTCACACTTTATTTCACTTATCTGTTTTTTTCTTTTAAACCCACATATTTTTTAGATCCTCAATCACCCTATTATGAGCTACACCACCTCACTCCACAGTCATTCACTTCATACTTTTAGTAATCAAGCAATCACATCTCAATAACTAACTTCTTAGTTTTATCAAACTATTTCTATTAATAATAAGATTAATTAATCTACAAATTAAACCAATTAAATTATGTAACAATATGAATAGAATAATTATAACGAACCAAACATTTGATTCAACATTAGCCAGTCTGTGATCTCAGGGCAGTACGGAATACTCTTGGAATCTCCGTCAATCATTTATTGCGATTTTTCTATATATTTAGTTGCAGGTGCCTTGCCTCCCGTCCTCCTCTCCGTTCCAAAAGCGTGGCCCCTTGCAAGCCTGGTGGGACATGGTCTCGCCCAGGACGTGCAGCAGGTACGAGTGGAAACAGTGGGACCACTGAACGCAAATGTTTTTAAACCCTCTGGTTTGGGCGATGCACCCCGCTTCCTTCATCCTTTGGATGGTAAATATACTCACAATATATATAGAGATAATAAATATTACAAAACTGGAACCTATAACAATGCTTTGTAAATTTCCTAACCTAGAATTATTTAATATATTCCCTTAGACCCTAATTCCCCCTGAAGAAGACCTAGACACAAAATTGGTCGAAATGCATTGGGGTGGGGTACCCAGAATATTTATGTGGACCATTAAATTACCATGTTGTTAACGCAATTGACAAACCATGTTTTATGGACAAATTTCTGTCTCAAGCGATGTTTTATGTTGTTGTGTGTACCGTCAACCAGAGCTTGTATTGTAAATCTACTGTATATCTGAATGAATTATGTACCATAATTAAAGATTTTTACCTTATTATTTATTTCCAATTCATTGCTGCCCATAAAAAACCCTTTGGGGAAAAAATTTCCACTTGTCTACATACATTTTGGGTTGAGCAGCCTTGATGGACTCTCGTATATGTGTTTTCTGTTTCTAGTACTTTCTTGGGTGGTTAAACACCCCTTCCCCATCCAACACATGAGAGCAACAATAAGAGTTGAGGGATTCCCCAATTCTCTGAAAGAAATATCAGGTTTGCTGATTTGTAAAGGCACTTAATATAAGCATAGAGAAAAATGTCTCTGAGGTGAAACAAGACAAGATTTCCCTCTCTTCCTTTCATGAAATTGGGCATATCAATATTTCCTCAGCTCTTTGATAGGTTAAACTATAGCCAACACTATCAATGTTAAGATTTATTAAACCTACATCAATTTTGCATGGTTTCTAAATGTAACTCTTTGCCTCGGTGACCATCCCACTTGTGCCACTTTTCCCTGCTCTGCGGTACTGGGTGGGTACCTTTTTTCCCTCCCACCTGGCTTCCCGGCATGGTGGGGAGACGCATTTAATGCGGTTCTCCCTGCCATCGTGTTTCCCGCAGTTGTGTCCCTTACCAGGACCACTGGGGGGAGCCCGTTTTCATGCCGGCGGCATTCTGTGATCACCGCCGGACTGGTGGTGACGTCACGGGGGTGCGCGGGCACACTGCGCACGCGCGTGATGTCACAACGTCGCGTGTTTACGTCGGGGGTGTCGGCCAATGCCGGGGCTTCAGCCTTCCGGAACGCCGAGGAGGCCACGCGCATGCCGCCATCGGCGGCGGGAACGGTCCTGAGGGGGTGGGGGGAGGAGATGCACACCTGCCAACCATATGCCATTAAGGCATACACTACATATGTTCGCAGCTTCAGGTGATCCTGATGGATCCCTGGAATGCTGCTAACCTACACAAGAAGGACTGGAGTGCTGGGTAAGTTCAGCGTTGAGGCCCATCAGACTGGCTGTTACTTAATCTTAATCCATCCATGTGGATACATCCTAATCATGTACACGTACAAAACCTTTTTTTTATTATTTATGACAATATATACCAATTCATTATGTGCTTTAATACAGTTATATTTTTAACTATATCTTTAATTTAATCTAATACTGACATGGCTTTACTATTTAAACACTCTAATCACTCATTACCCTAAATCACACATTTTTGTTTTCGTTCACCTCACACTTTATTTCACTTATCTGTTTTTTTCTTTTAAACCCACATATTTTTTAGATCCTCAATCACCTTATTATGAGCTACACCACCTCACTCCACAGTCATTCACTTCATACTTTTAGTAATCAAGCAATCACATCTCAATAACTAACTTCTTAGTTTTATCAAACTATTTCTATTAATAATAAGATTAATTAATCTACAAATTAAACCAATTAAATTATGTAACAATATGAATAGAATAATTATAACGAACCAAACATTTGATTCAACATTAGCCAGTCTGTGATCTCAGGGCAGTACGGAATACTCTTGGAATCTCCGTCAATCATTTATTGCGATTTTTCTATATATTTAGTTGCAGGTGCCTTGCCTCCCGTCCTCCTCTCCGTTCCAAAAGCGTGGCCCCTTGCAAGCCTGGTGGGACATGGTCTCGCCCAGGACGTGCAGCAGGTACGAGTGGAAACAGTGGGACCACTGAACGCAAACGTTTTTAAACCCTCTGGTTTGGGCGATGCACCCCGCTTCCTTCATCCTTTGGATGGTAAATATACTCACAATATATATAGAGATAATAAATATTACAAAACTGGAACCTATAACAATGCTTTGTAAATTTCCTAACCTAGAATTATTTAATATATTCCCTTAGACCCTAATTCTCCCTGAAGAAGACCTAGACACAAAATTGGTCAAAATGCATTGGGGTGGGGTACCCAGAATATTTATGTGGACCATTAAATTACCATGTTGTTAACGCAATTGACAAACCATGTTTTATGGACAAATTTCTGTCTCAAGCGATGTTTTATGTTGTTGTGTGTACCGTCAACCAGAGCTTGTATTGTAAATCTACTGTATATCTGAATGAATTATGTACCATAATTAAAGATTTTTACCTTATTATTTATTTCCAATTCATTGCTGCCCATAAAAAACCCTTTGGGGAAAAAATTTCCACTTGTCTACACTGGATTGGTGAAAAGCCAAATACCACAACCAATAATCCTATTTAAACAACATAAAATATGAATCCATCCTAATATACTGTCAAAACCCTACCCAGATCTAAAAATGTAAAGCTTACCAAAGAGGTGAGTATTACAAGTCCCCCATTGTGCCACATGAGCACGTGGATAGGAAAGGCATCCAAAAAGTGTGCTATACAAAGTTAATTATGAGATCACTTCATCTATGGTTACCCCAAATAACCGTCTACTCCCATAGTATACCCCAAAGAGGACACTTACCAACAGGGCTGCTGTTAGAAATCACTGGGTCCCATACAGCCTACCTGGCAGCCCCCCCCCCCCTCCTCCTCCAGCCTGGGTGAGTGGGTACAGGTGTATAGCCCCTAACACTGCTCCAGCCACATGGCTAAAGTACCTGTGTGATCGAGCCTTATGGGGGTTTTGCCGGTCCCCTGCTCTGCAGCTGGGAGAGGGGGGGCAGGGGGATTGGAGTTGTGGGGGGTGTTAATTGTGGACAGAAGAGAAGGTGACCAGAGTGGCCAATCCCTGAATCCAATCCCCCTGTGGCTCCCCTGGCAGCTGACAGCCAGCAGGAGGGAGAGGAGGAGAAGCCGGATGTGCTGCAGAGGGAAGGGGGGGGGCATTGAGCTGTGATTAGCAGCTTTTGGAACTACACCATGAAGCTGCCTGGGCCCCCTGTTGAACTGATGAGGCCTGGGCCCCTATACAGGAAGACCAGTGTGGGCCACTCATTGGTGGCCCTGCTACCAACATAGGGTATGTTGTCAAAAGAAGAGCTGACCCAACAGGCAATCAACATTTATACAACACTTTTTCGTTTTAGTGTTTTGATGTGATTTCCTAACCTATACATATATAATTAAAAACTATATACAGAATAAATGTAAAAAATGTTTTAAAAAAATAAAATAAACTTAAGAAATGTTATGAAATAATTTCTAAAAATATATATATGTATGCTATATGAACCCACATTCTATATTCAAAAGTATGCCATGGGACTGGTCCCAGCACCAACCTGGGAGAAGATCAGAACTGGGCCTTGGAGTGGGGACATAGGGTGAGTATTGCAATTCGAGATGATCTTCATATGAAAAAATACTAGGCAGCCGTTTTAAAATTTTAAAGCTGAAGTTAGGCTTTTAAAAGATTATAAATCCATGCTAAGAGATAGCTGACCAATTTTTTGTTTGGTCACACCTTGTGGCTACTTTTAGCACTGAATGGGACTTTTGATTGTGATAGCCACTATAGCAACATCATGACAGGTTCTCTTTATTACCCCTGAAAGTATAACGCAGTGCAAAATGTGTGCAGTGGACCAAAATCTCTCCTGGTCACCAACTTCAAAAACGTCTGACCTCTGTGTTTGCCAACAAGGGTTTCTCCACCAAGTACCAAGTCATGTTTTGCTCGGGGATCAAATACTTATTTTATTCACTGAACTGTAACTCAATTTAGAACATTTGTTTTATGTGTTTTTTTTTCTGGATTTATGATTGATATTCTGTCTCTATCATTTAAAATACACTTATGATAAAAATGATAGACCCTTCATTTCTTTGTAAGTGGGCAAACCTACAAAATCTGCAGGGGATCAAATAATTATTTTCCCCACTGTATTACATTAATCTTGTATTCATGTACAGTAAACTGTATATTGTATAACACACATGCAGTATATGTGTCGTTTATAGAAGACCAAAGAGATTAAATTGTTTGAATGGCAGGAAGTCTGTGAGATAACCAGATCGGACAGGGACCGGAGGAGGATGACAATGAGGACAGTGTCTCAGGACACCCCAACCCCCTCCAGCCTTTTTGTTTAGGGAGATTCCAGTGCTGCATCTCGTGATGATCACAAGGACGCTCCCTCTCATTATTATGACTAATGCCAAAAAACATTTTATTTTCTACATGAACTGAATTGTATAAGTTTGCATCCCTCAGAACCTCTTAGCTCAACAGCTAGAGGAATTATAGGAAATCTAAACTCAATAACAAAAATGTAATATAGTGCTGTGAAAAAGTATTTGCCCCCTTCCTGATTATTATTATTTTTGCATAATTGTCACACCTAAATGCTTCAGATCATCAAAAAAAAATAATATTACACAAAGGAAACCTGAGTAAATACAAAACGCAGATTTTTAAATGATGATTTCATTTATTAAGGGAAAAAAGCTGTCCAATCCTGCCTGGCCTTATGTGTAAAAGTGTGTCCCCCCCCCATTGTTAAATCAGGAATGAACTACGATTAACCACATTTTTTTGGAGTTAAATTTCACTTGCCACACCCAGACCTGTTGAATCAATAAATCACATAAATAGAAGCTGTCTGACAAAGTGAAGCACGCTAAAAGATCTCAATTAGCAACACATTATGCCGCGATCTAAAGAAATTCAAGAACAGATGAGAAAAAAAGTAATTGACATGTATCAGTCTGAAAAGGGTTACAACGTTTCTAATGCCTTTTACACACGATCGGATATTCCGTAGGGATAAACTCTGACTGATTTTTCAGACGGAATTCCGTTCAAGCTGTCTTGCATACACACTGTCACACCAAATTCCAACCGTCAAGAACGCCGTGACGTAAAACACTCAGACGAGCCGAGAAAAATTAAGTTCAATGCTTCAGAGCATGCGTCGACTTGATTCTGAGCATGCATGTTTTTTTCTCCGTCGGAGTTCCATACAGACGAACGGAATTTCGAATGGAGTTTCACATGTTCTCTTTCTAACTTCGTCGGAATTTCCGACGGAAAAAGTCCGATGGGGCACACACACGGTCGGAGTATCCGATGAAAAAATTCCGTCTGACTTTTTTCATCGGAGATTCCGACCGTGTGTACAAGGCATTAGGCTTTGGGACTTCAGCGAACCATGGTGAGAGCCATTATCCAAATATGGAGAAAACTTGAAACAGCGGTGGACCTTCCCAGGAGTGGCCGGCCTACCAAAATTACTGCAAGAGCAGAATGACGACTTATCCAAAAGGTCATAAAATAAGCTAGAATTACATCTAAAGAACTATAGGCCTCACTTGCCGCAGGTAAGGTCAGTGTTCATGATTCCATATGAAAGAGACTGGGCAAAAATGGCATCCATGGGAGAGTTCCAAGGCGAAAGCCACTGCTGACCAAAAAAAAAACACAAAGGCTCGTCTCACATTTGCCAAAAAAACATTTTGATTATCCCCAAGACTTTTGGGCAAATATTCTGTGGACTGATGAGACAAATGTTATTTTTTTGTTTCAAACAAAGTTTTATTGATCAGATTGTGCCTGCATTACATAGTCCCTAACATGTGTAACACATTAAACATACTGTTCTGGAATCACCACTGCATCTAAACAGTAAAGAACTTAATATAACAGTCAACTCTCAGAGAGCACAAAAAATAGAAACCAAAGAAAAAATAGGTAAAAAGAAAATCAAATACATATAATCCATTGCCCCTGGGTTCCTTCCTACCACAAGTATTTATCATGCCCTACAAATTAAGAGACGGTTTAAAATAAGTTCTGGCGGTCCAAGGCCTGGTGTGTCCAACCAGGGAGCCCACAACTTATCATATTTGCTGAAGGTACCCCTGTGCTGAAAGATGTATCTTTCTAACCGAAGGGTATCTCCCATTTGGGCAATCCATTCCTTTAGAGTGGGGGGGTCAGTGGATGTCCAGTGCCGAAGTATCAACTTGCGGGCCTGAAAAAAGGCCCTAGCAATAGCTTGCCTAGGGATTTCGTCCACCGGTAGATCACCCAGAATCCCCAGTAGACAAGGCTTGGGTTCCACCAGTACATGGACCTGGAACACCTGGTTAATTGTAGTGATAACACCCTTCCAATATCGATGCAGCTTTGGGCATCGCCACATAAGATGGATCAGATCCCGAGATAAAAGTTTAACTGGAAGGTGTGCGTCCCGTTACATCTAGTGTAAAACTAACATAGCATTTCATAAAAAGAACATCATGCCAACAGTAAAATATGGTGGTGGTAGTGTGATGGTCTGGGGCTGCTTTGCAGCTTCAGGACCTGGATGACTTGCCATAATTGATGGAACCATGAATTCTGCACTCAGAAAATCCCGAAGGAGAATGTCCGGTCATCAGTTCATGACCTCAAGCTCAAGTGCACTTGGGTTATGCAGCAGGAAGTTTAGGGGCAATTACTTTTTCACATAGGGCCAGGCAGGTTTGGACATCTTTTTTTCCGTTAAAGGGGTTGTAAAGGTTCGTGTTTTTCACCTTCATGCATCCTATGTTTACTTACCTGAGCCCGTTCACCTGCTGTGCGCGTCCCCCGGCATCCTCTTCTCCACGGAGTCTGGCCACTGATTGGATAGATTGATAGCAGTGCAGCCATTGGCTCGCACTGCTGTCAATCACATCCAATGACGCGGCCGCCGGGGGCGGGACCGAGTCATACACTCTGTGTCTATGGACGCAGCGTGTATGACAGGGAGCGCACATGCAAGCTAACCCCCTTGGGAGAGAGCTTCCCAGAGGGGGGTTAGCTATTGCGGGGAGGAGCCGAGACAGCCGCGAGGCACCTCAGAACAGGAGGATCCGGGCCACACTGTGCAAAACGAACTGCACAGTGGAGGTTTAACGTTTGTTATTTAAAGAAAAAAAAAACGAACCCATGCAACCCCTTTAAGTGGTTCTAAAGGCTGAAGGTTTTTTACCTTTATGCATTCTATGCATGAAGGGAAAAAATCTTCTGCGTGCAGCACCCCCATTTCCCAGCCCCCCCAATTCTTACCTGAGGCCCCTCCAGTCCAGCGATGTTCACGATAGCCTCGGCTGTATAAGGACTCGTCCACCTCATTGGCTGAGACGATTGGCTCCGACTGTTGTCAATCACACCCAGCCAATGAGGAAAGAGGGGGGCGGGCCGAGCTGCAGCTATGTGTCTTATTGACGCATAGAGCAGCGGCTCGGGAGTGAGCACGCAGCGGTGCCCCCAGGGCAAGCGGCTTGCTCTGGAGGCACTACTCAAGGGGGAGGAGCCAGGAGCATCAGTGGGGACCCAAAAAGAAAAGGATTGGAGCTGCTCTGTGCAAAACCACTGCACAGAGCAGGTAAGTGTAGCGGGGTCTTCAGATTTAGTTGGGATACACCTGGGGGTAGTGTGACCCAGGTGTGTAATTATGACAGGGTTTAGACCCCTTTGTGATTCGTGGAGGTTTGGGTGGTGTATTATTCTCCTTGGCCTGTGGGTGGCGGGGTACCTACAGGCTCAAGGTAGAATCACTACCACAGTGCTACCCTTTTTGTCCCTTTCCGGAGATGGTACGGCTGGGGCGGGGAACCCGCTGTGGTGTCGATGGGAGGAGATAAAACGGGGAGACCCCCTCACCACGAGGTCTTCGAGGATCTTCTCTTCACACACCCAGGCACCTTAGGCCTGGGTGCGGGCGGTTCGAGGTTCGAGGTTCCGGCCCTAGGCCTGGCCGGAATGGAGTTGGAGTCCATCCCAGGCACCTTCAGCCTGGGGTGAGGTACTATGTCGTAGGCCTGGGACCCGGTGACTTCGACTGGGTCCCGCGAGGGTGAAGTGATTCCAGGTTGCCCCTTGCGAGGGGACCCGCATCTGAGGCGAGGAGGCCGGGGAGGTCACCCGTCCGAAGATTCCGGAGCAGCGTCAACCCGGTGACGGATGGGCCTTCGGTAACTCCCTTGAAGGGTCATCTTCCCCTGATAGGGGCCGCAGCGCAGCGAAGGTATCCTAATCAATGTTGCTACCACCCTTGGTCAAGGTACCGGGGTTTAGAGATTAAAATCAGGACAGTGCCTCGATCTGCTCATCCCACCGTATCTCGCCATTACATTGTTTGTTGTGGAGCTACGAAATAAAACTGAGAGTTGGACTGTGATCGGTGTGTGGACTCTGGTTAATGGGAGCAAAGTGAGGAAGTGTAAGGGTATGTACTTACCGAGGCCGAGATGCCGAGAGTGGTTCACCTTTGCGACTTGACGCACTCCACCCCCTGGAGTTGAGACAGGGAGTGGATGGCGAGAAGCGGCACCGGCTACCGGCAGGTGGTGGGTACTTGTAGACGGTCCGGTAGTGCCGAGTAGACTGAAGAAACAGGCTTCAAGCAGGAACTAGTCGGATTGGTAAAGTTCAAACAGCAGGAGATAATGGAAGCCGGTGCAGGTTGAGTCCGGGTTGCAATTGCAAGGTAACAGTTCCGGCTGGGGGTCTAGCACAGTAAAAGGCAACAAGTCCAGAGAATACTGGGAACCAGGCAGGAGTTCAAAGGAAACGCGGAAGTCCAAAAGGTACAAGCAGGAGGTCAAGGATTGTAGACAGGCAGCAGATCCGAGTCACAGGCCGAGGGTCAAACACAGGAGAAGGCAGAAGTCCGTATAGCAAGCCGAGGGTCAGGTCCAGGAGAGAGATCAGAGGAGTCAAGCCAGTCCGGGTCACAAGGAGATTTTCAAGATAGTTTTCCAGAGTCTTGGGTATACAGGAAAGCTGACAAACCAGCAACTTGTCAGTGCAACTGGATCTCTTTAAATAGGCCCGCCTGGATTCCTATTGGTGCGCCGCCGCGCATGCGCGCGCGCCACTGCGTCGGCGCGCGCAACCGAGGACGTAGAAGCGCCGTCCCGCGCACGCGCATGCGCCGAAGCCTCATTCCGCCGCGCGTGCGCATTGGGCGCTGATTGGCGCCGTTGGACGGATTTCCCTGACAGTGCCCCCCTCCTAGGGGCGGACTCCGGACGCCCAGACTAGACATCAACTCGGGATGTTCCTGGTGAAAGACTCTAATTAGGCGGGGAGCATGTAGGTTCCTAGATGGTTCCCAAGAGTTGTCCTCTGGGGGATACCCCTTCCATTTGATTAAATACTGCAACTGCCTGCCTCTTTTCCTGCAGCCCAAGATAGATTCCACCACATACTCATCTTCACCATCAACCTCCACAGGTGGAGGAGGTGGCTCATCCCTTCCCGGGAAGGAGCTGGAGACTACTGGTTTCAACAGGGACGTGTGGAAGACCGGGTGTATCCTGTAGGAGTCGGGCAGTGCCAATTCAAAGGCCACAGGGTTGATTACTCGCTTGATTTTAAAAGGGCCTATAAATCTTGGTCCCAATTTCCGTGAAGGGATCGGTAATTTGAGGTTGGTGGCGGAGAGCCATACTTCCTCCCCAACTTTGAAGACTGGATTTTCCTTCCTACCCTTGTCATAGTGTCTCTTGTAAGACTCCTGGGCGTTTTGCATCATTTCCTGAAGTCTCAGAAAATTAGATTGAACAAAGGCTATCCGATCTTGAACAGCAGGAACAGAGCTCTCCGGAATGTCATCAGGGAGGAAGGAAGGATGGAAGCCAAAGTTGGCCCAAAAAGGAGTTTGACTGGTGGCTGAATGCACCGAGTTGTTATATGCAAATTCAGCGTAGGATAATAGGGAGGACCAATCGTCTTGTGAGGCTGAGCAAAAACAACGGAGATATTGTTCTAGGGTTTGATTGGTTCTCTCTGTCTGTCCGTTGCTCTGGGGGTGATATGCCGATGATAGGCAAATCTTGACTTCTAAAGATTTGCAAAGTTCCTTCCAGAATTTCGACGTGAATTGAACGCCTCTGTCAGAGGTGATGCTCTTAGGCACCCCATGGAGCCTGATTATCTCCTGAAAGAAGGCTTTGGCTGTATCTGCAGCAGAGGGGGTACCGATCATGGGCACGAAGTGTGCCATTTTGGAGAGGCGGTCAATTACGACCAGAATCGTGGTAAAACCTCCAGAGGGCGGTAGATCTACAATGAAGTCCATGGACACATCTGCCCACGGACGTTCAGGGATAGGCAAAGGTTTGAGTAGTCCCCAACTCTTGGTTTTGGGTCCCTTATACCGTTGGCAACGGGTACAGGAGGCAACATAGGACTTGCAATCTTGTCTCCAACCAGGCCACCAGAAGGAGCGAGAGATTAGTTCCATGGTTTTTTTGGTTCCAAAGTGACCAGCTAGTTTGTGGTCGTGGAAAGTTTTCAGAATCAGTTGCCTTGTTTCCAGAGGGACGAAGACTTTACCTTGGGACCAGAGCAAGTCATTATGCTTCTCTAGGGAAGAGGTTACTTGGTCAGGACAATGCTTAGAGGCGGCTTTTATGGAGGTTAGTAGACCAGCCTGTGGGATGAGCAGAAAGTTTTGTGCTGATAGGATGGTACTTGGTTCCTCTGCTTGAGGGGTCTCGGGAAACATCCTAGAGAGTGCATCCGCCTTCACGTTCTTGGAACCGGGCCTATAAGAGATATGAAAGTTAAACCTGGTGAAGAAGAGGGCCCATCGGGCTTGTCTGGGTCGAAGACGTTTTGCTGTTCTCAGATATTCTAGATTCTTATGATCCGTGAATATCATGACAGGGTGAGGGGCTCCCTCCAGAAGGTATCGCCATTCTTCCAGGGCGAATTTGATAGCTAATAGTTCCCGGTCTCCGACGTCATAATTACGTTCTGGAGAAGTTAGTTTACGAGAGGCAAAGGCTACTGGATGAAGAAGGGATTTGGGGCCCTGCCTTTGAGAGAGGATGGCCCCAGTGGCTGACTCTGAAGCATCTACTTCCAGAGTAAATGGCAGTAGCGGATCTGGATGCTTCAATACAGGTGCCGATGTGAATGCTTTTTTTAGTTTATCGAAGGCATCCTGAGCTTCCGGTGACCAGTGAAAGCGGTAGCCCTGGCGTGTCAGTTGGGTTATAGGTGCCACAATAGAGGAGAACCCCACAATGAACCTCCTGTAGAAGTTGGCGAAACCTATAAACCGTTGTACCCCTTTCTTGTCTGTTGGGGCTGGCCATTCCTGGATAGCTTTGACTTTCTGCGGGTCCATTGCGACCCCATTGGTAGAAATAATAAATCCCAAAAATTGCACAGTGGTTTTCTCAAAGTCACATTTCTCGGCCTTGAGGTAAAGTCTATGTTCTCGGAGAATAGTGAGGACCTTGATGACATGGATTCGGTGCAGTTCAAGGGAGGATGAAAAAATAAGAATATCGTCTAAGTAGACTACTAGGAAGTCGTCCAAGTGTTCACGGAAAGTGTCATTGACCAGGTGCTGGAAAGTAGCTGGGGCGTTGCAAAGCCCGAATGGCATGACCAAGTATTCAAAATGACCGAACCTAGATCTAAAAGCCGTCTTCCATTCGTCTCCAGCCCTGATCCGGATGAGGTTGTAGGCCCCTCGAAGGTCCAGTTTAGAGAAGATCCAAGCTGATCGGAATCGTTGGAACAACTCCGGGATGAGAGGAAGCGGGTATCTATTTTTAATAGTAATTTTATTTAATTCCCTATAGTCGATGCAGGGCCTCAGAGTCCCGTCTTTCTTTTCAACGAAAAAGATTCCGGCACCGGCTGGGGAAGAAGAGGGGCGAATGAATTTCTTTTCCAGATTTTCCTCAATGTAAGACTTGAGGGCCTTCAACTCAGATTCGGACAAGGGAAAGATGCGGCCGAATGGAATTTTGGAGCCAGGCAGAAGGTCAATGGGACAATCGTAGGGACGATGTGGAGGTAGGCGGTCGGCCTGCTGTTTGTCGAAGACGTCCTGGAATTCTAAGTATGGTGATGGAACATGTGGTAGGTTATCCGGTTGAGGGGTTAAAGTAGCACAGACAGTTGGAAGTGCAGGAAGACAGTGTTGGGAACAATACGAAGAAGTGAAGTTAACTTCCCTTTTGGCCCAGTTTATATGAGGCTCATGAGCTTGTAACCAGGGGAGGCCCAGGATGATGGGAAACATGGGAGATGGGATGAGGTCAAATCGAAGGTATTCTTGGTGGCCTGAATCCGTGATAGCAAGGACGGGTTTTGTTTCTTGCGTAATTACCCCTGAACGAGGCAGGGATCCATCCGCCAGACGAACCTGAAGATAACGGTCCTTGGTTTGCAGAGGAAAGTGAAGTTGGGAAGCAAGTGAAGAGTCCAGAAAGCAGCTGCAGGCTCCTGAATCAATAATCGCCGGTAGGCGGGTTGCTCCTGTTGGTAGCTGTAGAGAAATAGAAAGAACAACATAAGTCTGTGGTAAGCCAGAAACTTGGTAGTTCAAAGTGTCTTTGAGGGTACACTTACTAGGTCTCACTGGGCAGCTCCGAAGGAAATGGCCAGTACCCCCGCAGTAAAGACACAGATTGGCCTGACGCCTGCGCTGCTTTTCCTCAGGAGAAAGGGGAGGACGAACCAGACCAAGCTGCATGGGTTCAGGCTCGGGAGGAGAAGATGCTGTAGGAACTTGGATGGGTGGGTAGGCAGGAGCTGATCGGGGCAAAGTCCAGTTTGGACGGGTAGTCTGGAAACGCTCAGAACGCCGCTCCCGCAGGCGTCTGTCAAGCTGAGTGACAGACTGGATCAAATCTTCCAGAGTAGTTGGAACGCCAATCCTGGCCAGCTCGTCTTTAAGAGCCTCAGACAGTCCTTGGCGATATTGGTATTTAAGGGCCGTCTCATTCCAGCCAGTGTCAGCTGACCATTTCCGGAATTCTGCCGTGTAGTCCTCCACCGGCCTTCTCCCCTGGGTTAAACTGTGGAGAACAGACTCAGCTGTAGCTGATCGCTGAGGATCGTCATACAGCTGCGCCATACTCTCGAAGAAGGTGTCCACGGAATCTAGTATGGGGCTGCTTTGCTCCATCAGGCCATGGGCCCAGGCCTGAGGTTCGTCGGTTAGAAGGGAGATGACGAACCCCACCTTTACCACTTCTGAAGAGAAAGTCCTGGGTTGAAGGGCGAAGTAAAGAGAACATGCATTTTTGAAAGCCCGATATTTCTTACGGACGCCAGAAAATCGCTCAGGCAGGGGGACCCTGGGTTCAGGGGTAGCCATTACTACGGTGGGATTTGCCTGATTTTGAGACGTGGAGGCAACGTTGGCAACGGTAGCAGCTGGTGATGCTGGTCCCGTAGCTCCAGTAAGTAGCTGAAAGCGGCCATCCATTTGGACATAACCTTCTTGTAATTTCTGAACCGCATCGGTTAGTGCGGTGACTTGCTGACATAGGGTCTCGAACGGTGAACGCACCCTGTCGGCCTCAGACATCTGGCTGGTTTGTACTGTAAGGGTATGTACTTACCGAGGCCGAGATGCCGAGAGTGGTTCACCTTTGCGACTTGACGCACTCCACCCCCTGGAGTTGAGACAGGGAGTGGATGGCGAGAAGCGGCACCGGCTACCGGCAGGTGGTGGGTACTTGTAGACGGTCCGGTAGTGCCGAGTAGACTGAAGAAACAGGCTTCAAGCAGGAACTAGTCGGATTGGTAAAGTTCAAACAGCAGGAGATAATGGAAGCCGGTGCAGGTTGAGTCCGGGTTGCAATTGCAAGGTAACAGTTCCGGCTGGGGGTCTAGCACAGTAAAAGGCAACAAGTCCAGAGAATACCGGGAACCAGGCAGGAGTTCAAAGGAAACGCGGAAGTCCAAAAGGTACAAGCAGGAGGTCAAGGATTGTAGACAGGCAGCAGATCCGAGTCACAGGCCAAGGGTCAAACACAGGAGAAGGCAGAAGTCCGTATAGCAAGCCGAGGGTCAGGTCCAGGAGAGAGATCAGAGGAGTCAAGCCAGTCCGGGTCACAAGGAGATTTTCAAGATAGTTTTCCAGAGTCTTGGGTATACAGGAAAGCTGACAAACCAGCAACTTGTCAGTGCAACTGGATCTCTTTAAATAGGCCCGCCTGGATTCCTATTGGTGCGCCGCGGCGCATGCGCACGCGCCGCTGCGTCGGCGCGCGCACCCGAGGACGTAGAAGCGCCGTCCCGCGCACGCGCATGCGCCGAAGCCTCATTCCGCCGCGCGTGCGCATTGGGCGCTGATTGGCGCCGTTGGACGGATTTCCCTGACAGGAAGGTGCCAGCATAGCAAGATTGAGTTTCATGACTAACACACATTGGCCCGAGGAAGATACTGGTGCTGGCCTTCACCTCACCCACAGCTATGGGGAGGACATGGGCCGTAGCGCATCTCACCCTGTCGTGTGACATACCCCTAGCTAAAGAGGACGGGGTGAGGTCGCTACACGTGGGGGCTCGTGAGTCCGGGATGAAATGTGTGTTGACTTTGAAATTTGGAAAGGCTGTATCTGGACTTTGCTGCCCGAAGGCGTTCCGAGCAGGTCGGCCATGTGATTGGCCAAAGTGCGTCCCTGTGCTCGAAGTCGTGGAAATTTCTCTGAAAAACCGGGAAAGGCCCATGCAGAAAGAGCGGGAAGAGGGAGGAGTCCAGCCGTGTGACGTACTACATGTGGGGACTTTTGCTGCACTGCGCCATGAGGCACCCCGTGACTGCGCAATTCGTGGGCGGAGGCTGGTGGAAGCCCGCGAAAACGTGCAAGTCGTGGGAGGAGTCTGGCCACGTGTGTAGATACACGTGGAGACTCCGGCGCGTGGTCAGCGCGAGATGGAACAATAGGTGGTTGGGATGGCCTCAAGCTCCCCGTGGATGCCGGTATCATACCCCACGAAGATGACTGCTTTTGCTGTTTCCCTGACAGACACGGGGATAAGACTTAGGCCCCGAGGACAGTTGGCTTTGTATTCATGCAGAGACACGGAGGCCCTCGGTGTGATCTGTCCCGGATGCTCGGGACTGGTGGTCCAACTAAAGCCATTCGGGCGATGTGAAGCGTGCAAAGAGTTTTTTTTTGAGGTTGAATCATCCACAGTAAGGCCCCGGGCCCTTCGCCTCAACTGCATCACAGGAACCGCCACTCCGGAGGGAGAGATCCAGGCCTTTGCGGAGGTCCCCGTGCGCGCTGACCAGGGCGACGGGACTGCCCAACCAGAGACTGAGAGAGAAAAATCCGAGGACGCTGCTTCGGTCACCACAGACTCCCTGCTGCCACCTCCGAAGAGGAAGATAGGCCTGGTGCAGGCCTCCTGTGGTCGTGGTCGAGCTTCACCCCGCCACTTGCCGGACCTGGATGGATCCGGTTGGAAGAGTCCTGGACATGCCAGTGCTGAAAAAGGTCCAGGTGAGCCAGGGGCTGGGACTGTGGTGGTGGTTGGAGGTGTCGGGAGTCCACAGTCGGTGGAGCCCGCAAGGGAGGGTAGTTCTCTGTCTACTAAAGACTACCTTCCCGCCGAGATGTATGACACCTCCGACCTAGAGTCGCTGTCGGACTGTGGGGATGATGGAGAAATAGACAAACTGTTTCACCGGAAGGGCTGGGACAAATGCCCGCTACCTGTGCTATGTAAACCGCAGGACTCTCCTATGTCCATAGAAGACGGTACGCTCCGGGCGCAGGCCCCGGAGCTCAGGAGGGAGTTTAGTCCTCCGATCAACCTTCCACATTCCACCACATCACCCGCTCTGATAGTGGGGATGCAGCGCGCTTCATTGCGGGCACCAAAGGAAAAGCCATCCGAGACAGTGAAGGTACCTCGGCACCCGGAGGCCATCGTACAACCAGGAGAAGGTGAGCGAGATGTCATGCCTCCTCTAGCCAGGTTGCAACAACTTTTCTCCCAGAGAGTCACCCGTGAATATGGGTGGGAGTACCCCTACTTGCCTCGGGACTTGCTTTATGAAGTCGAGGTCCTGCGACAACGGTGGTACGATGAATTTGTCTGGGAAAAGCTCAAAGTGCCTCATGCCCGGCGATACTTGTCATGTTCACCATCTGTGTCTAAGAAGTTCAGAGACTGCAGAGCTGATTGGAAGTTGGGGCGCCACATTCATGCCGATAAAGTACTTATCTGCAGAAAGGAGGGAGAGGATGTCGAATATTCAGTTGAAGTGTTTGACAAGCACTTAAAGCCTCTGTTTTTGCCAGATTCAAGATTTTACTTGTAGGAGAAGAGAACTCCTATTTGTTGCTTGTCGAACTCTCTGGAAGGAACATTCCCAGATACTCAGAACATTGCCCTAGTTTGTTTTGATTTGGGCTTTTTCTTTACTCACTGGAGACTTGGGAGCTGTTGTTTTTTTATTTTTTTATCTCCCTTTTCTTCATGTACCAAAGGTATAGACTTTTGGGGGTAGAGTCAGTGTAGGGAAAGCAGGAAGAATGAAGATCTCACCAAGTGTCATTACAGCAGCGCTGTCACCAGGTGGCAGTGTTGTGCAATGGCGGTTTGAAATTTTACATCTACATCACTTTACTTATTGGAGCGAATAGGTCTCTCGGCTGATAGACCTATTCATTCTAAGTTAACACAGATTGTTAGGATGTTGTGTTTTTTTTTTGTTTCCCTTCTGCAGGAGATTCGTCGGTCAAGACTGCTGAGTATGGGGTGGTTCTTAGACAGGCGCGGGAGGGATTGTATATGTGTACATGACAGATGTTTTATGCAAGAGTTTATTGTTTTATAGTTCCCTTTCCCCGTGAGCAGGTCTTGGCACACACAGTATTCAAAATTTTTGGGCATAGCCTCTGGGGCCCACTTCATGTCACCACTCCTTGGGAGACATGGGTGTGCACCTGACGCTGGGGACCAGCGTCAAATCACAGAGGGGAGTGTGTAGCGGGGTCTTCAGATTAAGTTGGGATACACCTGGGGGTAGTGTGACCCAGGTGTGTAATTATGACAGGGTTTAGACCCCTTTGTGATTCGTGGAGGTTTGGGTGGTGTATTATTCTCCTTGGCCTGTGGGTGGCGGGGTACCTACAGGCTCAAGGTAGAATCACTACCACAGTGCTACCCTTTTTGTCCCTTTCCGGAGATGGTATGGCTGGGGCGGGGCACCCGCCGTGGTGTCGATGGGAGGAGATAAAAGGGGGAGACACCCTCACCACGAGGTCTTCGAGGATCTTCTCTTCACGCACCCAGGCACCTTAGGCCTGGGTGCGGGCAGTTCGAGGTTCCGGCTAAGGTGCCCTAGGCCTGGCCGGAATGGAGTTGGAGTCCATCCCAGGCACCTTCAGCCTGGGGTGAGGTACTATGTCGTAGGCCTGGGACCCGGTGACTTCGACTGGGTCCCGCGAGGGTGAAGTGATTCCAGGGTGCCCCTTGCGAGGGGACCCGCATCTGAGGCGAGGAGGCCGGGGAGGTCACCCGTCCGAAGATTCTGGAGCAGCGTCAACCCGGTGACGGATGGGCCTTCGGTAACTCCCTTGGAGGGTCATCTTCCCCTGATAGGGGCCGCAGCGCAGCGAAGGTATCCTAATCAATGTTGCTACCACCCTTGGTCAAGGTACAGGGGTTTAGAGACTAAAATCAGGACAGTGCCTCGATTTGCTCATCCCACCGTATCTCGCCATTACATTGTTTGTTGTGGAGCTACGAAATAAAACTGAGAGTTGGACTGTGATCGGTGTGTGGACTCTGGTTAATGGGAGCAAAGTGAGGAAGGTGCCAGCATAGCAAGATTGAGTTTCATGACTAACACACATTGGCCCGAGGAAGATACTGGTGCTGGCCTTCACCTCACCCACAGCTATGGGGAGGACATGGGCCGTAGCGCATCTCACCCTGTCGTGTGACATACCCCTAGCTAAAGAGGACGGGGTGAGGTCGCTACATAAGTATAACATGTTTGTTATTTTTTTTTTTAAAGAAGCTTAAATATCACTTTAATAAATTCAATATTCATATAAAAACTGCAATTTGTATTTACTCGGGTTATCTTTGTGTAATATTAAAAATCCTTGAGAGACAACCCTGCTCCTCCCTAGATACAGTACAATAAAAAAAGTGATGTCACTCTATGACAGGAGGTGTGTAAATAGCAGAATCACCAGGTAAAATTAAAGTGTTACTAAACTCACAACAGGAAAATCAGTCTGTATAAGCAGTAAAGCATGCTTGTTATACTCACTGGGGAACCTAAGGGGTTAATCATCTGCATCGTGTAAAAAGGTTGTTTGATCCTGTCTTCACTGACCCTCCCCTTCTTCCACACCCCCAATCTATCTGATGATAGTACAGAGCCCTAGGAGGCACTCTGCACATGCTCAGTTTGGTGCGTATTGCTAGAGAGTTTTTTTTTTTTTTTGGAAGGGTGCATGTGATCAGCACAGGGCCAATCAGCACTGTCCAGACAGAGGGTCAGGAGTCATGCAGCCTCATAGGACAATCAGAAGAGAATGAAAACTCCTCCTACAAGCTTTAACCAGACACTGATAGAAGTCACAAGACTGCTATACACTGCTGATGAGAAAAAGTATTTAGCAGTTTATATTTACTAAAATAATTGCATTTCCATGTTCTGTGTACTGTGGGAGACCAGATATAGTGAATGCAGGGTCCTGGGTTTAGTAACACTTTAAAGAGAAAACAGTGGAATGCTGACCACATACTATATAATCTGTTGGACAATCTTCTTAGATTTACCAACAACTATGTAATGTAATTGGTTAGCTGCAAACGATTACAATTTATGAGTTAGTTGGCTCGTATAGGTTTGTCCTTATATTCCATAGTTTCGGTAAATGTAAATGAGACTGTACAAGGATTGTACAATCAAATTGTAGAGTGTATGGCCACTGTGAAAGTTCAACTCTGAGCAAAATAAAGAAAGACATACAATATATGATGCCGCCTGTCAGAAACATTAACAATCTTTGTTTTTTTTAGTTCTCCTGTAACATAGTTTTAATAAATGCTGATCCGGCCAGTAAGGCCACATTTACATGTGCGCTGAGGACTGTAGACTGTAAACGTGACGCTTATATATGCATCCCTAGGTGGCAGGTGCTGTGTACAGGCAGTCGTTTCGTGTCTATGAGAAAACAGTGGTCACAGGTGCTTGTCGTCATCTGACAGGCATGCGGAAGAGAGACCCCAAACATGCAATGTCAGCGTTCAAGGCCACTCCCGCATACGCATGTCACATTAGGGCGAGTGGTTGTGCCCGTGTAGCCGCGTCCTCAGATTGGTAAGCTGCAAACTATTACGATTTTTCCTGACACTGTGAAGCTGAAGTTCAGGAATGCATATTTTTTACATATCGACATCGGTCCAGTTTGGTACAATGTCATTGATTATTTTTAATACTTGCGGGATCCCAGTGGGAGCTGGAAATCGACTGATCTACACTTGCTTCTGGGTCCCGTGCCGAGCAGCTGCCCTGCTGCATAGTGAACACTAGAGCAGGGATATGCAATTAGCGGACCTCCAGCTGTTGCCAAACTACAAGTCCCATGAGGCATAGCGAGACTCTGACAGCAGCAAGCATGACACCCAGAGGCAGAGGCATGATGGGACTTGTAGTTTTGCAACAGCTGGAGGTCCGCTAATTGCATATCCCTGCACTAGAGGATGCTCGATCAGCATGGGCACCATTCAGAGATCACTTTGCAACCTCTAACAGTGTCCCACAGGGACCCCCAGTCTCACACAGTGCTCCCCAGCTCCCTCCAGAAACCTCATCCCCTACAGGGTTACATTGGCTGCAGAGTCCCCTAACCCACTCCACAACCCCTATCCTAAGGTGACCAGATTTTTAAAATGAAATCCGTGGACATTTTTTTTTTTTACTAGTAATGGCAGCAATCAGCGACTCAGCCTGGACTGCAATATTGCGGTGGACAAATCGGACACTAGGTGACACTTTGTGGGAACCAGTGACACTAATACACTGATCAGGGCTAAAAATATGCACTGTCACTGTACTAATGACATTGGCTGGGAATAGAGTTGCCACCTCATCCCTTTAAACCCGAACATGTCTTAATTACACAGGTTCTGTGGCTGATTAAGGTGGTAATTAAACTCACTTAGTGCCTTATCTGCATTAAATTAGCCTCAGAGCCTGTTTAATTAATATGTGTTCAGGTTTAAAGGGATGAGGTGGCAACCCTAGCTGGGAAGGGGATAACATCTAGGGCAATCAAAGGGTTAAATGTGTGCCTAAGAAGTGTTTTCTTACTGTGGGGGAGGTGCTTTTACTAAGGGAAGGCATAGATCCCTGTACCTGCTTTGCAGGAACAAAGGATCAATTACTTCCATACTGACAGGACAACAATCTGCCTTGTTTGCATAGGCAGACCACCGTTCTGCCTATGTACATAACGATCAGCGGGTACCGGTGGACATCGAGTCCGCCGGAGCCACTGATTGGCTCCCATACCCAGAAATGCAGGATCAGGTTTATACGTGATCCTGCGCAGCGCGACTGCCCTGTAGCAGTAAATCTGCTATCAGGCGATCAGCAACTGGTTAACATCATCAGCATTATGATAACTCACAGGCAGCAGACACTCTATCATGGCTCTGGCTGGCTCTGTCACAGTGTGTCACATAACATGGCTATGGGGTGCTGGTTTTGTTAACTTATGACCAATAAGTTAACAAAATCAGCATCCAGCAAACATGTTATGTGACACACTGTGACAGAGCCAGCCAGGGCCATGATAGCATGCCTGCTGCCTGTGAGTTATGATACCATCCATTATGCTAGAGAGACAGACACAGTGTAATGCAGTCCATTCACAGACACCCCCAAAGCACACCTGTGTTGAAGCCTTGAATGTACTGGCAGCCCCACCATCGGATCCACTTCCCCTCTGTTCCTGCTGCTGGATACTGTCAGCTGAGCTCAGCCGCCTCTCTCTGCCTGTCGCCGCTGTTGCCCACCCCTCACAGCCTCTCAAGTCTCACTCTCTGGGCTCCGGCTACTACTGGGTGGGGAGCGGAGGAAGATCACTCCACCAGGGTAGGCAAGGAGATAAGCAGGCAGGCGGCTGGCCGGGACTTGAGCCAAGGCAGAAGAACATGTGAGCGGAGCTGAATGGGCATGCGCCCGAAACTGAAGAAATATTCCCTCCACTCCGACCAGCACATCATCATCAGAAAGGGGCACAGATAATGGAAAAATCACACCCCCTAAGCTAGTAGGAGCAGTGGAGCAGGGGGGGATGTAATTCAGAATTTATTTTTTTTAATTCTGCACTGACTGTCTTTGAAATTGCCCCAGCCCCTGTTCAAATCCAATCCGGGGACAAAACCGGGGACAGACTTGGTCCAGGGACAGTGTCCTCAATCCGGGGACTGTCCCCGGAAACCGGGGGTGTCTGGTCACCCTACCCTATCCCCTCACAGTGACACCCAACCTCATCCAAAGCTTTCCGGCATTTGAATACATGTTTTGCATTTCCAAAATTAATATATGTTAGTATAAACTTTATTCTTTTCTGCTGAGACATGGAAGGATTTTGGAGAATTTCCTGGGCCCTGGTCTCAAAAAGGCTGAGAACCACTGGTCTAGATGATGCTGGATGTCCTCCAGCCAGCAAGTGAAACAGGCTCCATCTGACTTCTCCATCTGATCTGCAACGTCTAATGTATACTGTGAGAAGCTCAGTGTTCTGTTAAATCAGAGTAAGCAATTTTAGTACAGGAGAGGAACCAGTACAACTGTGCAAGACTAAAGGGAAGTCCAGAGTTAAGCTCTAAATATTTTTCATTTTGATGCTGGGCTGGTGCATCTCAATCACTCACATGTAACACAACCTCAGAGAACCATGAACCATTAAGCCTCGTACACACGACCGAGAATCTCGTCAAGAAAAAACATGTCGTTTTTCTTGACGAGATTCTTGGACAAGAAACTTGTCCCGGCCGAGTGTACAGACGCTCCATTCAAAGAACCCGCGGTTCTTTGAATGGAGCGAACGCGGTGACGTCGTCGACTACGACGAGCGTGCGCTCGTCACATTCAATGCCGTCGCCGCCATCTTGCTACACCCTACCTATGCCTAGGAAGCTACCGTGCATGCGTCAAAGTCATTTCGAGCATGCACGGGCTTCCCGGAGGACAGGTAAGTGTACACACACACACTTTTCTCGTCGAGAAACATGTTGACAAGAATCTCGACGAGAAAATAGAGAGCAGGTTCTCTATTTTTCTTGTCGAGATTCTTGACGGTTTTCTTGACGAGAAACATGATAGCCGCGTACACACGACCGATTTACTCGGCAAGAAAGCTCTGCCAGCAAGATTCTTGCTGGTTCTTGCCGAGAAACTCGGTCGTGTGTACGAGGCCTGACAGTCTCCCCATTATATCCTGCACTGAATCAATGTGTGCACCTATAGAAATTATATAGAATCTACTAATGCAAACTGGTCACTGCCTCTCATGTTAGTCCCCTAGAAGCTGCAGTCTGCTTGGAATTGTCAATGGACACCCTGTAGTAGATTGGATGAGTTGTGGATCAATTCCAGTGCGTAGTACACATATAAACAGATAGAAATTAATGAAATTAGAGATAATTGGTAGAAGGAGGTCAGTAATAAAATGGATGATATATAAGACAGAGTCCCAGAGAAAAATCAAGAGAGAACAAGAGAGAACGACAAACATGAAACTCCTAGTGGCTGTAACCCTACTTCTTCTAATACACAGCGGTAAGTGCAACAGAGATCTTCTGGCTAATTCTGGGCACTCACAAATGATCGGATCCTTTGATGGTCACATCCACTAATCCACAATGATTTTGATTAATTACTACAGGCAATAGAGGGAGCAAGTAAAGCTTGCCATAGAGAAATGTTTTTTTTTTTTTAACCAGGTTAAAAAAATAAATGAACGGATTCCCCCATCCACCCAATTGAGAAGGATGAAGAAATCCTCCCCACTGTGCTATTGTATTCTGACAGTGGGGATCCTTGGCTGTCAGAATACACTGATCCTTGCTGCAGCCGATGGGAGGCAGTGCTTATCAAACAAGAATTTTACAACTTCCTTTTCGAGAGAAACTAGTTGTTAGATCAACTTCTATCTAGCGTGAATTGACATAGATAAATCGAAATTCAGCTGGTCCCTGCTGAACTGGTCGAATTTCAATCCACCTAATGCCTTGTACACACGGTCGGAATTTCCGATGAAAAAGTCAGACGGAATTTTTTCATCGGATATTCTGACCGTGTGTGTGCCCCATCGGACTTTTTCCATCTGAAATTCCGACGGAGTTAGAAAAAGAAAATGCTCTCTTTTTTTTCCGAAATTCTGTTAGTCTGTGTGGAACTCCGACGGAGAAAAAAACACGCATACTCAGAATCAAGTCGACGCGTGCTCGGAAGCATTGAACTTCATTTTTCTCGGCTCGTCGTAGTGTTGTATGTCACCGCGTTCTTGACGGTCGGAATTTGGTGTGACAGTGTGTATGCAAGACAGCTTGAACAGAATTCCGTCTGAGTTTATCCCGACGGAAAATCTGATCGTGTGTACAAGGCATAAGGTTAGCTTAAACGTTAGGAAGAGCTTGACAAGCTATTCTCAACTAGGGTTCCACAGAACCTCAAGAGTTTACCACAGGGGTTCCTTGGGTTGTGACTGATTTACCCTCAATTTGATAGTGCCAACACTGCTTGTATGACAACAATCTTTTGAGGCTGGCATTCGTCCTATTGACCTGACCACCAATGTAACTGGAATTTTTGCCATTGGACCACAATGAATTGACTTTAGTAGGGGTTTCCCAAGACCTGCCAGGTTCCTACTGCTGTCTGTGTCCCCACTGCGGAGATTTAGCCCTCTGTTTTTACTCTTGACCATTGCCTCCAAGAAAGAAAAAAATGATGGGGACACCAAAACTTTAAAGTTGTCCCTATAACAAAAAGGAAAAATATTGTGTTCACTCTTCCGTGGACATCTGTCAAAGAAGGGATATCCCCTTACTTTGGGTGATGTCCTCTAACTAATTAATTAATATGTCTCTGGGACACAAAGTGAAAGGAAATTAAAAGGACAAAAAAATAAATAAAAATACCTACAAGGGATTTTACCACTTCTCTACTTTACCACTTCTCTGCCCACCTAAAGTTTGAATCTGATTAGTGGTTCTTGGAATAAAATTTCAGTTCTATTGCCTCGTACACACGACCGGTTTTCCCGACAGGAAAACTGCCATGTTTGTCTTTTCTCGGGAAAACCGGCCGTATGTATGCTCCATAGCAGTTTTCCCGACGAGAAAACTGCCCGCAAAAAATTAGAACCAGCTCTTTTTTTTCCCGTCGTAATTCCCGGCGGTCTTTTTCCCGTCGCGAAAACCGCTGGTGTGTATGCTTTTTCGAGGGGAAAAAACGTGCATGCTCGTAAACAATTTGACGCATGTGCGAAAGCATAGAACGTCATTTTGTCGGCTCGTCGCAGTCTTTGACAACACAGCGTTTTTGGCATTCAAAAGTTCAGCGGTCTTTTATGTGACAGTGTGTATGCAAGGCAGGCTTGAGAGGAATCCCGTCGGGAAAACCGGTCGTGTGTACGAGGCATTAGAAAAAACACACGGATATATAAGGCTGAATATTTGGTTGTTCATCTGATTGTTGCTTGTGCGCTATCATACTTATCGACATTATGGTTCCAGATTCTGGAAACGCTATTGACATCGCCCATTTTGTCCATGCCCAAATCACACCCACGTTATGAATTGGTCCTGCCCAGATCCCACCTTTACATATTGTGCGGGAAATGCCTCTGCCACCTATGATTGGCTGTTGGCTTTGACAGCTTCCCGAGGGGATATCTCAGGCAGGTTTGGACTCAAGTCCGCCTGAGCTCATCACTGCCCCTGACAATGCCTTCATCTGCTATTCTCCCTAAACCTTTAGAGCCTTGTGTGTTCATGCATCATCCAGGGCAGCATCTACTTCCTTACTCAGAGATGACACACTCACATAAATACTGGCCTGTGCAGTTCTTAGCTGTGTTCACAAAAGTATGCCCCACATCAGACTTTGCTGTAGCCTAGTATCAGACTTTGCAGCAAAGTTAAAGTGGTAGCAAACCTTAATTTTTCTTAAAATAACAAACATGTCATACTTACCTGGTCTGTGCAATGCATTCGCACAGAGCAGCCCTGACCCTCTTCTTTTGGGGTCCTCCAACGGCACTCCAGGCCCCTCCTCTTCAGCGGGTGCCCGCATGGAAAGCCGCTTTCCATGGGGGCATCCGTATGTCCTTGCTCCCGAGCCCCGCTGCTGCGTCCATTGACACAGACAGCAGGACTCAGCCCTGCTCCCACGTCACAGCATTTGATGGACATTGGCTCCCCTTTCTATCAATCTGCCCAAAGAGGAAGGAGACAGTGGCGGGAGGCTGCACTCGTGCACATCGCTGGATCGGATCAGGAAAGAAAAAGGGGGTGGGGCAGGGGGGACGGCAGCACAGAAGATTTTTCACCTAAATGCATTCTATGCATTAAGGTGAGGAACCTTAAGGCTTTAGAACCACTTTAATGTGTTGCAGTCTGATCAATGGGGAACAGAGACTGGGGAAATGCTTATTTTTGCCTGCAGCAGACTAGGTATGGTCACTGGACAACAAGATGATCAAACATAGAGCGTAGTTTGAAAAGTAAACTGTTGCTGCATATTGTAACATTAGGAATTTATTAATGCAGACTTGTAAAGCTACGAGCATTCCATTTTTAAATAACCATTGGAAAGCCAGTAAGTGTAAATGTAAAGCAGATCTCTCTCTCTCCCACTCTACGAGTAGTCCTGACAACTTGCATTGGGCTCCAAGTTTACACTGCTGAATAGTCTTCAATATTTAGGCCAACAAGAAAGCGGATAATATGAAGTGCTGTGCGTAATGCTGTGTTTTATCCTGTAGGGGGCAGTCTTCGATGTTACACTTGCCTGTTCCCAACCCTTTCTCCAATGGACTGTATAAAATTCCCAGTCAAGTGTCTTCCAAGTGAAAGGTGTCTCTTCTCTACAGCAACTGGGAAAACAAGTAAGTGTGGGAATGCTGAATGCTTTCACATAAAATAAATCTACAATTTTAACTAACTCTAGACATGTTTTTAAAAAGATTCATGTATTTCACATTGCAGCACCACTGAAAATATACAGCAAAAAACATTTTCTACTACTGTAAATCATAAAAATTAGGTTTCACTGCATTTTTAAAGTTAAAGAGGAAGTAAACCCTCTAAAACATTTTCAGAAAAACAAACCCCTGCAAGAGAAAGGCATAATGAGCTAGTATGCATAGCATACTAGCTCATTATGTGGCACTTACCTGAAATCAAAGCCCCCGAAGTCCTCCTCGTTCTCCACCGCCGCCGCCATGTCCCCTCGGAGCTTCATCCTGGTATCGCCGCTCCGGCGTTGTGATTGGCCGAAGTGGCGATGACGTCACACTCATGCGCGCGGGGCCGGCATGATCCCATTCATGAAGCCTGCGCCGTAGACATCAGTGCTGTGTTTTCAGCAAATATCTCCTTAACCGTGTAAGTTAAGGAGATATTTCTTGCACCTACAGGTAAGGCCCCTTTCACACTGAGGCGTTTTTACCGCGTTTTCGCGGTAAAAATAGTGCTGTAATAACGCCTGAAATAATCCTGCCCCAGCATTCTCAATGTGGAATCTCTGAGGGCTTTCACATTGAGGCGTTTTGCTGGCTGGGCGTTGAAAAAAATCCTGCAAACAGCTTTTTTAGAGCAACTTTAGGGCGCATAAAATAGCGCTGTAAAAACACCTATTCCCATTGAAATGAATGGGATTCGCGGTAAAAACGCATAGGCATAAGCGTTATGTTAAAAAATAGCGCTAACGCCTATGCGGTTTTACCGCGTTTTTACCGCGAACGCGGTAAAATCGCGGTAAAAACGCATAGGCGTTAGCGCTATTTTTACCGCGATCGCGGTAAAAACGCGGTAAAAAATGTCATTATTTTTTTGCGTTTTTTCAACGCCTCAGTGTGAAAGGGGCCTCAGCCTTAATCTAGGCTTACCTGTAGGTGCATGTTGTCTAAGTGGGTTTACAACCACTTTAAGGAATTATTGTGATAATTCTTTGTTTTCCATCATTGCGGGAACAATGGCTGAAATGATAAATCAGGCTGACAGGAAGAAAAGCGAATAGACACAAAATTCTGTTTGCAGTCTCTTCCATCTATAGATCACACTGTGTCATATTTCACATATCAGGGGCGGTTGTGTATTTCTTAAGTCTGTCTATAAAGGGAATATAAAGTCCTTTAAAGTATGTTTTTTGCATGTAAAACTGTAGGAAAAAAACAGCTTGAATTCAAAAATATAATAAATATGTTTTAAAAACCTTGTTTCTATGTAGAATTTGCAATAATGTACAGTAGATTACTAAAAGTATTGGGACACCTGCCTTTATACGCACATGAACTTTAATGGCATCCCAGTCTTAGTCCGTAGGGTTCAATATTGAATTGGCCCACCCTTTACAGCTATAACAGCTTCAAGGTCCATAAAGACATGGATGAGCGAGTTTGGGGTGGAGGAACTTGACTGGCCTGCACAGAGTCCTGACCTCAACCCGATAGAACACCTTTGGGATGAATTAGAGCAGAGACCGTGAGCCAGGCCTTCTCGTTCACATCAGTGCCTGACCTTAACTTTTCTGGGAAGGCTGTCCGCAAGGTTAAGGAGTGTGTTTATGGGAATGTTTGACCATTCTCCCAGAAGTGCATTTGTGAGGTCAGGCACTGATGTTGGAGGAGAAGGCCCGGCTCGCAATCGCCGCCCTAATTCATCCCAAAGGTGTTCTATCGGGTTGAGGTCAGGACAGTCAAGTTCCTCCACCCCAAACTCGCTTATCCATGTCTTTATGGACCTAGTTTTGTGCACTGGTCCAAATCATTTGGTGGAGGGGGATTATGGTGTGGGGTTGTTTTTCAGGGGTTGGGCCTCTTAGTTCCAGTGAAGGGAACTCTTAAGGCGTCAGCATACCAAGACATTTTGGACAATTTCATGCTCCCAACTTTGTGGGAACAGTTTGGGGGCGGCCCCTTCCTGTTCCAACATGACTGCGCACCAGTGCACAAAGCAAGGTACATAAAGACATGGATAGGCGAGTTTGGGGTGGAGGAACTTGACTTGCCTGCACAGAGTCCTGACATCAACCCGAAACAAGGCCTAAACATTCTCCTTGCCTGCCATTCTTGGTGAGCTCTTTTCCTGCCTATACGTACCCTTAAATGCCCTTTGTGGAGAAATTGTCCAGGTTTATTATGCAACACAAACAAAATAAATGAATATATCAAATCTTACAATATATACTGTAAATAGGCTGTTTAATATGCCCCCATTGGTTGGCACAGAGCACCCATGTAATAACCTGGTAAATGAAAGGTTCACATGTACAATGATTTACCATCTTTCTCCTACAGAAAACTTCCCCTTTGTCCTGCATGAGATGAGCTGCGCCCCCAGCGGTCTTTGTGGCATCAGTGGTCAGAAGAGCACCCTGGGCATCAACGTGACTTATGAAAACACGTGCTGTGACACCGACCTCTGCAACGCTGGCACTGCCATTACGTCGACTTTAAGCTTTGCCCTGCTGCCCCCTTTACTGCACCAGCTACTGGTATAGACACAGGAGCCGTTTCAGAGTTTCTATAGGCCGGGCTGTGTCTGAAACCTTCTTCATACAAATAAAACATATGGAAACTACGGAAGGAGCTTTCTTCTGGGTCTGTATGTTTATCACACCCCTCTTGATAAATAAATGAAACCTGCCCTAAGGCTCCATTGAGTGTTTTATAGCATTTTTATTTATTTTTATAAAAGAGGCAGTGGTGGTGGAAGCGCACTCCACCAGTTACTGTACATGGCTGGACATCCAGGACCATGCTATCTTTAGGTCTCGTTCCCATGGGCGTTCTGTTATGCCACGTACACACGATCTGACCTTTTTCCGACCAAACTCTCGATGGAATTCCATCGGAAAAAAATAGAACAGGTTCTATATTTAAATTCCGATGGAATTCATCGGAATGTCTCCGATGGGGCCCACACACGGTCGGAATTTCCAATGAAAAAAGTCAGATATCGTGTGTACAAGGGCATTAGTCTCTTTTTGACCTGTGATTGGATTGATCAAAAACGGAATTCAATGTATCACCATGGGTGGCCGCATGTAAATGGTTATGTGTTCGTTTACATCTGGGTCTGTTCAGGTTTGTCTGAACACAAGAAGTTTGTGTCCAGGCGGACCCGAGTGGAATTGATGTCAACAGATCTACGTCCATCAACATCTGGCCACCCAAGATAGAGATAAACCAGAATGGATCAGGACAGACATGGCGATCACATCTTTTGTCTATGTCTGTTCTGATCCGATTGTCTATGGATCTCCTGCTGAGATGAAACCGAGGCACCCACTCTCATACGAGTCCCACTTCTCCAGATAAATCTGATCTAATTGGTACAATGATGCATGTCATGCCCACATAATTCCTAGCACCAGAAGCTAGCATATTGTTGGGTTGATATACACTAGGGATGAGCTTCGTGTTCGAGTCGAACATACGTTCGACTCGAACATCGGCTGTTCGATCGTTCGACGAAGATCGAACGATTTGGGCCGTTCGCGCCAAATTGGAGTGACACGAACGGCCCACAATGCACTACGCCATCGCAGTGTCATCCAGGCGCTGTGATTGGCCAAGCATGCACTGTGACCCCGCATGCTTGGCCAATCACAGCGCCGGCAGCGAGGAGAGCAATGATTGGCCACAGGCAGGATGCCTGTGGCCAATTATTGCTGAGGGTGTTTAGTACACGCCCCACACTATAAAAGGCCGCCAGCACGGCGGCCTAGTGTAGTGTGTTCTGGAGCAGGGATAGAGCAGCATAGGCAGGGACAGTGACTTTTATTTCTTTCTTGCTTAACCTGGATTCCTTTAGTTTAGGGAAAGAGAAGGATAGGTAGGGAGAGTGTCAGTGTGTTTTGTGCTTGTGCTATATTGTGCTTAAAAAAAACATTTTTTCTAGGGACAGAAAACTGTAGGTAGGGAGAGTGTCAGTTTCTTTCACTGTGAAAGTCCTTGTTTCCAGGGACCTGGAAGGACAGTGAGTGAATTCTCCTTGTGCTATATTGTGCTTAAAAAAAACATTTTTTCTAGGGACAGAAAACTGTAGGTAGGGAGAGTGTCAGTTTCTTTCACTGTGAAAGTCCTTGTTTCCAGGGACCTGGAAGGACAGTGAGTGAATTCTCCTTGTGCTATATTGTGCTTAAAAAAAACATTTTTTCTAGGGACAGAAAACTGTAGGTAGGGAGAGTGTCAGTTTCTTTCACTGTGCAAGTCCTTGTTTCTAGGGACCTGGAAGGACAGTGAGTGAATTCTCCTTGTGCTAAATTGTGCTTAAAAAAAACATTTTTTCTAGGGACAGAAAACTGTAGGTAGGGAGAGTGTCAGTTTCTTTCACTGTGCAAGTCCTTGTTTCTAGGGACCTGGAAGGACAGTGAGTGAATTCTCCTTGTGCTAAATTGTGCTTAAAAAAAACATTTTTTCTAGGGACAGAAAACTGTAGGTAGGGAGAGTGTCAGTTTCTTTCACTGTGCAAGTCCTTGTTTCCAGGGACCTGGAAGGACAGTGAGTGAATTCTCCTTGTGCTATATTGTGCTTAAAAAAAACATTTTTTCTAGGGACAGAAAACTGTAGGTAGGGAGAGTGTCAGTTTCTTTCACTGTGAAAGTCCTTGTTTCCAGGGACCTGGAAGGACAGTGAGTGAATTCTCCTTGTGCTATATTGTGCTTAAAAAAAACATTTTTTCTAGGGACAGAAAACTGTAGGTAGGGAGAGTGTCAGTTTCTTTCACTCTGCAAGTCCTTGTTTCCAGGGACCTGGAAGGACAGTGAGTGAATTCTCCTTGTGCTATATTGTGCTTAAAAAAAAACATTTTTTCTAGGGACAGAAAACTGTAGGTAGGGAGAGTGTCAGTTTCTTTCACTGTGAAAGTCCTTGTTTCCAGGGACCTGGAAGGACAGTGAGTGAATTCTCCTTGTGCTATATTGTGCTTAAAAAAAACATTTTTTCTAGGGACAGAAAACTGTAGGTAGGGAGAGTGTCAGTTTCTTTCACTGTGAAAGTCCTTGTTTCCAGGGACCTGGAAGGACAGTGAGTGAATTCTCCTTGTGCTATATTGTGCTTAAAAAAAACATTTTTTCTAGGGACAGAAAACTGTAGGTAGGGAGAGTGTCAGTTTCTTTCACTGTGCAAGTCCTTGTTTCAAGGGACAGAGAAGGACACCTGAAGGTAGCCCTTATTGCTTTTTTCCCATCTCCCTGCAGGCCATCTATTAGAATGTCTGGAAGGCAAACAAGGAGAGGCAGACAGTCAGGAGGCAATAAAAGAGGGCAAGCAGGCTCTGTGTCTGGGGGCAACAGTACTGGTCGTGGACGCGGTGCATTGTCATCAGCACATGGCCATGGGACACGCTTGTCCTTCTTTTCGGCAGCTGGACATGTTGAGCCACATCATGCCGAAGACTTGGTAGAGTGGATGACCAAGCCCTCCTCCTCCTCCTCATCCTCTCTCACCCAGGCTCAGGGTACTGGAAAAGCAGCTGCCAAAGCGTCCTCTTCCCTGGTATCAATGTCAGACTCATCATCAGTCACTCCTTCCCTAGACCCACCATGTCCTCCTCCTGAGGAGTCCCCCGAACTGTTTCAGCACAGTGTTGGGTACATGCTCCAGGAGGATGCCCAGCGTTTCGAAGGGTCTGATGAAACCCAGCTAGAGGAAGGCAGTAGCGTGAGAGCAGACAGAGGGGATGCTCAAGAAGGACACCAATCTGGCAGTCATGTTCCAGCAGCTGCAGCATACTGCCAGATTGGCTCCAGTGATGAGGAGGGAGGTGATGATGAGGTCACTGACTCCACGTGGGTGCCTAATAGGAGAGAGGAGGAGGATGAGGAGGAGGCACATCTCCAACGAGGCAGGATGCCCTTTGGTGGCCAGCGTAAGGGCAGTACACCGACGGAATCACACCGCAGAGCTCCGCCTGTGCAGGGCGCTGCCTCTGCCCGTCATTCAAAAAGTTCTTTGGTGTGGGCCTTTTTTGAGGCTAGTGCATCAGATCGCACAGCTGCTGTTTGCAACATATGTCTCAAGCGTATATCGCGTGGCCAAAACATCAGCCGCTTGGGTACCACATGCCTGACCAGACATATGTTGACCTGCCATGCAGCTCGTTGGCAAGCCTACCTCAAAGACCCACACCAAAGAACAAAGCGGACCTCTCCTTGCACCGCATCAGCTGGGATCTCCACACCCACTATACCTTCAGTCCTCTCTGAAACATGCACTGAGAGGAATGAAGGTGTAGAATTAGGTGTGTCACAGCCAAGTACTTGCGGCCACTCTGCTAGCAGTACACCGACGACCGATTCTAGCAGGCAAATTTCCCTGCCCCAGCTGCTGGACCGTCAAAAGAAGTTCACTCCCAGCCATCCACATGCCCAGCGGTTGAATGCTAGCTTGGCTAAATTGCTAGCGCTTCAACTGCTGCCTTTTCAGTTGGTAGACTCGGCCCCCTTCCGTGAGTTTGTGCAATGTGCGGTTCCTCAGTGGCAGGTTCCCAAACGCCACTTTTTCTCACGGAAGGCTATTCCGGCTCTCTACCGGCATGTGGAAGGCAATGTCTTGGCCTCGCTGGACAGGGCGGTCAGCGGTAAGGTGCATATTACCGCTGACTCATGGTCCAGCAGGCATGGACAGGGACGTTACCTTTCTTTCACGGCCCATTGGGTCACTCTTTTGGCAGCTGGGAAGGATGCAGGACAAGGTGCAGTAGTGTTGGAGGTTGTCCCACCGCCACGCCTCCAAAATGCTACTACTGGTTGTGACACACCTCTCTCCTCCACCCCCTCCTCTTCTTCTTCCTCCATGGCCTCTTCCTGTGGTTTGTCCTATGAACCAGCGGTGCTCCGTAGCCGTTCACGGGGCTACGCAAGTACGCAGGCAAAAAGATGCCATGCCGTGCTTGCGCTGGTGTGTTTGGGGGACAGAAGCCACACTGGGGCAGAGGTCCTGTCTGCTCTGCAGGGCCAGGCCGAGAGGTGGTTGACGCCACGCCAGCTTAAGCCAGGAATGGTGGTTTGCGACAATGGCACCAACCTCCTCTCCGCCCTCCGACAGGGACAACTGACCCATGTGCCCTGTGTGGCTCACGTCCTTAACCTGGTGGTGCAGCGGTTCTTGGGCAGGTACCCGGGCTTACAGGATGTCCTGAGGCAGGCCAGGAAAGTCTGTGTGCATTTCCGCAGATCTTATAATGCCAGTGCTCGCCTGGCTGAGCTGCAAAAGGAGTTGAACCTGCCCAAGAACCGCCTTATATGTGACATGCCCACCAGGTGGAACTCAACGTTGGCCATGCTGCAGCGGCTGCACACGCAGCAGAGGGCCATCAATGAGTACCTGTGCGACTACGGCACCAGGACAGGGTCAGGGGAGCTTGGTTTTTTTTCTCCACGCCAGTGGGGCATGATCAGGGATGCATGCACTGTCCTGGCACCATTTGAGGAGGCCACGAGGATGGTGAGCAGTGACAGTGCATGCATCAGTGACACTGTACCTCTTGTCCACCTGTTGGAGCACACGCTGCGTGGAATAATGGACAGGGCACTTGAGGCAGAACAGAGGCAGGAAGAGGAGGACTTCCTTGCCTCTCAAGGCCCCCTTTACCCAGACAGTGTTCCTTCTGTCCCACCCATCGCACAGGAAGAGGAGGAGGAGGAGGAGGATTGTGTCAGCATGGAGGTGGAGGCTGGCACTCAGCATCATCAGCAGCAGTCTTTTAGGGATGATTTACAGTCCCAAGAAACCAGTGGACTTGTACGTGGCTGGGAGGAGGTGGCTGCGGATCATGTCGTCCTTAGTGACCCAGAGGACTCCGGAGCGAATGCCTCAGCAAACCTACGCTGCATGGCCTCCCTGATCCTGCAAAGTCTGCGGAAGGATCCTCGTATTCTTCGGATCAAGGAGAGGGACCATTACTGGCTGGCCACTCTCCTTGATCCACGGTACAAGGGTAAGGTTGCGGACCTTATGTTACCGTCGCAGAGGGAGCAGAGGATGAGACAACTCCGGGAGGCCTTGCAGAAAGGTCTGTGCAACGCGTTCCCAGAGACTGGGAGGTTACAAACTCCTGGTCCTGGACAACGAGTTGCTGAGGCTTCGGCCAGTCAAAGAAGGAGCGGTGGGGAAGGTGGCCGTCTGACCGATGCGTTCAGACAATTCTTTAGTCCGCAGCCCCAAAGTATGATCGGTTCCAGCAACCATCGCCAGCGTCTGATAAACATGGTGCAGGAATATCTAGGGGCAATGTCAGACTTGGACACCTTCCCCACCGAAAATCCTCTGGCTTACTGGGTCTTGAGGATGGATCACTGGCCAGAGCTTGCACAGTATGCAATTGAGCTACTGGCCTGTCCTGCATCCAGCGTTCTTTCGGAACGCACATTCAGTGCTGCTGGAGGATTTGTCACGGATCACAGGGTGCGCCTGTCCACCAACTCGGTTGATCGACTGACTTTCATCAAGATGAACCAGTCTTGGATCACCACCAGCTACCACACACCTGATGCTGATATAACAGACTAATTGATTTTAACATGTCACATCCCTTCAAGACTGATGCTGATGCTGAGTGCCTGTGCTGTTATGTTGACTGGCTATCCTCCTCCTCCAAGTCCTCAATGATACGATTGATGATGATAGCTTGGAAGATCATTTTTGTTTATGGGTGCCGCCACCAGTGGCTAAGGCCCAATTTTTCAGCCCCTGTTTTACAGGGGCGTGTAATTACAATTTTTTTAGCAATAATTTGCCATAGGGCTCATTGCTGTGCTCCAAGTACAGTATCTGTGAGGGGTTGTAGTGTTGTGCGACCAGTGCCTAAGGCCCAATTTTTCAGCCCCTGTTTAACAGGGGCGTGTCATTACAATTTTTGAAGCAATACTTTGCAACAGGGCTCATTGCTGCACCCACCAAGAGTAACTCTGAGGGCTTACAGTGTTGTGGCAACACCACCACCACCACCACCACGAAAGGCCCAATTTTTCAGCCCCTGTTCAAAAGGGGCATGTAATTACAATTCTTGATCTAATAATTCACAGCAGGGCCCATTGCTGCACCCACCAAGAGTAACTGTCAGGGCTTACAGTGTTGTGGCACCAGCACCACCATCAAAGCCCCAATTTTTACTACCACTGTTCAACAATTATATGTAATTAAAATTCCTGATATAATAGTTGACAGCAGGGCGTTCCAGCACCAACCAAGAGTAACTGAGTGCTTACAGTGTTGTGCCAACACCAACAACTAAGGGGCCTATTTCTGCAGAGTATATACGGCAGGTCCCTACTTTCAAACATCCAACTTACAAACGACTCCTACTTGCAAACGAAAGAAGACAACAGGAAGTGAGAGGAAATCTACCCCTAGAAAGGAAAATTCTCTCCTGTAAGAATAAATATGGGAGAAAGGTGTCTCATCTGTACTGATGCTTTATCAGCAATCCTTGTTTCAAGAAAAACACCACATTTCAAAAACAGTTGTCATTGGGACGGAAAGTGAGGTGAAATGTTCTGAACAGGGGCACAGACAGCAAAACAAATGTTACAGGGGTGATAACCCTTACCTATGTTTCCCAAAAAGTTTAAAAATAGATTTTTGGGCTGGAGCTACACTTCAACAATGTACCTGTTCAAAATTACAAACACATTCTACATAAGAACAAACCTACAGTCCCTGTCTTGTATGCACCGCCTGTATACGGCTGTTCAGAGTATATAGGGCCTTTTTTATTTTATGTGCGGGGTTCCCCTTAATATCCATACAAGACCCAAAGGGGCTGGTAATGGGCTGGGGTAGGGGGGGGTGTTGATGGGGTAGCTATGCCATTTTTCCTAAAGATTTTCATCCATATTACCGGGACCAGACATTGCATTAAAGCCGCAAGCAGTTTTAAATGACTTTTTTCCCTTTAGAAATGTTATTTTGTGCAGGGACAGTTCTAAACACGGGAAACACGTGGCACTTCACAGGCATACTTTAGACACCCCCCAGGTACGATATTTAAAGGAATATTTGACATTTTTTTTTCACTTTATGCATCATTAAAATGACTGCTCCCGAAAAACGACCGTTTTTAAAACTTCTTTTTGCATTGATACATGTCCCCTGGTGCAGAACCCGGGTTCCCAAACCCTTTTTAGGACAATAACATGCATAATAGTTGTTATAATTAGCACTTTAGAATTCGAACGTTCGCATCCATTGTATTTAATAGGGTTCTAATGTTCGTTCGAACTTTCGGTCCGTTCGCGGGTTCTGGTGCGAACCGAACCCGGGGGTGTTCGGCTCATCACTAATATACACCAATCAGACACAACATGACCACTTACAGAATTACCGTATATACTCGAGTATAAGCCGAGTTTTTCAGCACATTTTTTTGTGCTGAAAATGCCCCCCTCGGCTTATACTCGAGTCACCTTTTTGCGCCTAATCTCCCGGAGTTTGGGGACCTGGTACCGTCCGGCTGTAGGTTTCCTGGACCCCAAACTTGGCACACATGTAGCCCCACTCTTCCTCTACAAGTGTACAAAAGTTATTGTCCAGGGGACCTACGACCGGGGAGTACCGATTTTTCTAATTCGGGCATCCCTTCCATAGACTCCCATGTAAACGGTCATTTCTCTGGTAATTTTGGGGACCCGGTACCGGCCAGTCGTAGGTCCCCTGGACCCAGGATTTGGCACACATGTAGCCCCATTTCTCCTCTACAAGTGTACAAAGATTGTTGTCTGGGGGATCTACGGCCGGGGAGCACTGATTTTTCAAATCCGGGCACCCCTTCCATAGACGCCCATGTTAAACGTCAGTCTAGTCATGGGCACAGTGAGGCATGCACATGGACACCCTAGGCTTATACTCGAGTCAATACGTTTTCCCAGTTTTTTGTGGTAAAATTAGGTGCCTCGGCTTATACTTGAGTATATACAGTAATTGTTAGCCTCTTAGTAAAGAGCACATGATCTTGTTAATAGTGGTACCCTCATGCTAAAAATAGTCCTACTGCCCTCTCCTTTTCTTTTGGGTTTTGGGGTTCCTTGAGCCCTATTTCTATTCAATGACCACTTACAGGTAAAGTGAATAGCATTGATTATCTCATTACAATGGCATGTGAAAATGGGTGGGATATATTAGGCAGCAAGTGAACATGTGGTCTCTGAAGTTGATGTGTTTAAGGGGAAAAAAAATGAGCATGCATAAGGATTTGAGTGACGTTGACCAGGGCCAAATTGTGATGGCTAGCTCACTGGATAAGACCAACTCCAAAACTGCAGCTCTTGTGGGATGTTCCCGGTCTGCACCTACAAAAAGCGGTCCAAGGAAGGAAAACCGGTGAACCAGCGACAGAGTCATGGGTAGCCAATGATCATTGATGCACGTGAGGAGCAAAGGCTGGCCGTGAAATGCAATAGAAGAGCTACTGTAGCTCAAATTGCTGAAAAAGAAAAATGGCAGAACACACAGTACATCGCAGCTTGTTGTGTATGGGGACCAGTCAGGGTGCCTATGCTGAAATGTGTGCATGGGTAAAAACTGCCTATGTGAGCATCAGAACTGGAGTACGAAGCAATGGAAGGTGGTGTCTGAGGTGTTGACTTGGCCTCCAAAGTCTCCAGATCGCAATGAAAATGAGCATCTATGGGATAAGCAGGAAAATCCATGTCCGATCCACGAAGACCCCACCTTGCAACGTATAAGACTTGGAACTGCTACTGACAGCTTGGTGCCAGATACCACAGCCTACCTTCAGAGGTCTAGTCCAAGCCTCGACGGGTCTGGGCTGTTTTGGCAGTAAAAGGGGACCTACTCAATATTAGGTGGGTGGTTGTAATTTCTGGCTGATCTGTATATATATCTCTAAATATTAAATAATCAGGCACAGCAATTCTGAAGTACACTTACAAGCAGTAAGGCAAATACTACATGGAGAATTTTGAATAGCTCAATAGTGCTACTTAAAGAGGAACTGCAGTCTGTTCGCATAATTTGTAATAAAAATATCTTTGCCATTTTTAAGCTTCCCTCCAACCACTTTGCATATTATTTTATATATACTGTGATTCTGTACTTGCCAAATATGCTACAGAAATCTCCCTCCACTGAATCTGGCTGCAACCATTTTAACTGTGGGCAGCTGAAGCTGCTGCCTGTTCACTTCCTGGATTTACACAGAGGCACACCTCTAGCTCTGCAGCTCTCATTGACCCTCTTATGACTCACAAGCGAGAGAGCGTGCTGTGCGTGATGTCATAAGCCTAGACTAATGACCAGACAAGAAACAGGAAGTGGGTTGTATAAGGTATTTACTGGCAGAAAAAAAGTTTTACTATCTAAAATTAAAACAAGGGCAGAGGTTTTAATAGATGGAAAGTTGAAAGAAATACTAAAGTTCTGCTTTAAATCACTAGCAATTAACCCCTAGGAACACAGAGTGATGGCTAAGCAGATAAAACCAATGGTGTAAGCTACATAAATAGCATAGAGCAATGATTAATCATGCATTGTTGTGCAATGCTTCAATTGTGAGCACTTCATCACTACTACATAATACTTGTGTAGCCTTCACCATAGCAAACAAATTGTTCCACTTGCTTAGCAACCTGTCCCTAATAAATAGTCTATCAATTTTAACAACATGAATGACCTAATTAAACTGCCTATCTTAAAGTATAACTAAAAGGCAAAACTTTTTTTTTTGTTTTAATTTGAAAATTTGTTGCTGTCTGTGTCCCCGTTAGGGAGATTCACCCTCTCCAATTGTCCTGTTTACCGTTATCATTGAAAGTAAATCCCAAATTTTGGGTTGTCCCCAGAAAAGTAATAGAAGGGAAATCTTCCAATGAATAAGTGAGATGCGACTCCGCGCCAAAGTCTAACAAAAGCATACAAAGCCATACATACACGCGAGCAGGCATCATCCTGCCAAAGCGATATTTGACTTTCTTTCTAACCAAAGAAGTCAAATACATTTGATAAGCAGATTTCAATACCGTTTACTTTGGGTGTCGGTAATCTGGTGAAGGAATACCATCAGTACGGTGGAAATCACATCACTTTGCAATCATTATCTTGTGATTGGACTTTTATTTGTAATTGTATTCAGAACTTTGAGACTGTGTTTCTTTATGTAGCAATACCCCCCAAAGGGGCCGCTGGTTTAAGATTTTGAGCCTGCCGTTACCTTACTGTTCACCACGTTCGTCTCAGGGGTCTTCCTTGAAGAGTTGTTCACAAATGTCTGCACCAAACACAAAAGCCCTGTACACACGATTGGATATCCTATGGATTTTAATCCGATGGTTTTGTCCATCAGAAATCCGATGACGCTGACTTCCATCAGTCTTACCTACACACCATCAGTCAAAAAACCGACCGTTCCAAACGCGGTGACGTAAAAAACACTTTGATGAGCCGAGAAAAATTAAGTTTAATGCTTCTGAGCATGCGTCGACTTGATTCTGAGCATGCGTGGGTTTTTTATCCGATGGACTTGCCCATAGACAATCGGAATTTGCTATCGGTTTTTGATCCATCGGAAAAATTTAAAACATGTTCTATTTTTTTAAAACCGATGGAAAAAAAGACCGATGGGTCCCATACACGATCAGTTTGTCCGATTAAAAAAGTCCATCGGACTGTTTTCATCGGTAAAACCGATCGCGTGTACAGGGCTTTAGTCTCTTTTTCTCAAGGGTTTTATTATAGAACTTCCAGAGGGATGGAGGGTTGGGGGAGATTCAGGTACCTTGCTTGCGGATCACGGGTACTTCCTAATCCAGAGGACAACCGTTTTCCACTCTGGATCTAGCAACCACCGGATAGGCCTCTCTCACTGACCTAGCAGCCGCTGCGGTGCTCGATCTAAAGTCTTTGCCACAGACTTGAAGAATACACACTTGGTAAAGTTCTGAAAACATAACACACAGTACCAGGATCTTTCAGCCAGCCGGCAGCACTGTGAGGTAGATATTTATCCGGATGCGTCCTCCAATTGAGCCCTCAATTGTTCAGTCCCTTCCCGCAGGCAAGGCGACACCGGACCATCCCCGGATCAGTAGGCCCCAGAAACTCCTGGGCCTACTCTCAGTAATGGAGCCTCGGGCCTGCAGCCCCGAGGCAGAAAAACTGCTAACACATCCCTGTGGCCAGGAGGGCCATCCGGTCAGGATCAGAAGACCCCGAGAAAATGGTGTCTGTCCCTTAAGTACCCTCTCCCAGAATGCACAGCAGGTGACCACTCCCACTGCGCTGTTTCTGGGAAAGGAATATCCAATGCATCCAGCCTACTGCATTTCCAACCTTGACCTGTGGTGACAACCACACCTACAATCAGGTCAAAAATGTGCAACCCAGCTGAACTGGAACAGAGACCAATAATTTGGTACAATTATTCTGAGCTGAACTACAGCTCAGACAACTAAATTTACACTAGCGCCTACCCAATAGGAGCAGGGCGCTACATTTATATATCTATATATAACTTTTTTCAAACAGTTTTTTTATAGGAATTTTTAATGGAATTCTATATTGTGTGAAATATTGCAACAGATTTTTATTCACTATCACTTTATGTGTGTTATGCACAGTAATTTTGTAACAGCGCCCCCTATATTCACTATAAAAACCTTCCAATGGCGATGCTAGTTCAGGGGACATGGGGGTCCTCAAAGAATTCTCTTAATTTGCAAGGATTTCCTCTTACGTCCTGTTGACTATGGTACAGGAAGGGAACGGGAATCTCCCCAATAGAACACAGATTGCAAAAAATAAACTGACAGGGGTTATTACCAAGCCTTACTCTATCCAAAATGAAAAAAAAAGTTCTGTTTTACAGGCCTCATCCCAACACCAGCATTGCAGTGCCATGATTTGTGGTTACTGATGGTGTGCTGTGATAAAACACGTCCAAGCACCTGGCAAAAAAAAAAAAACAGGACATGACAAAGAGGGAAGCAATAGTTTTCTAGCACATTTAGTCACATCATCAGAACTACATTTCGAAAACACTGCGTCTGTTTTCAGCACAGAAACATGAAAAACACAGTAATCTACATTATGCAGAAGAAGAAAAAAGACCTAGGCCATAGGAATAGTTCACTGCTCATGGTGTGAACAAGTTGTTAAATGCATTTTGCTGCACTTTACAACAATGCATAGGGGTGAAGCCAGCTTTACCTGTTAAATTCCCTTTGTCCTATACTGCACCCCAAAAATAAAAGCTGGAATTTGATTGGCTGCTATGGACAACGAGATTTGCTCTTCCTTCTGCCTCTGGAGCTAAAAGAGTACACTAGTTGAGGGACAGTAAAACCATGGCTCAATAATGGATGTTTTACCGACCCCCACCTTACATATGATGAATCATAATGATGCTGCCACTCAGTGTTGATAAATGTGAAAGGTAGTCAGAAAATTAGATGTGTCATTTCTGCCCCTAGGCTTTTGGGCCCCTCAATGTAGCTAGACTGTGAAAAAGTCTCACACACGTGGAATCACTGTACTCGAGAGGAATAGCAGAATGTGTTTTGAGGTGCATTTCTAAGTAAGCCTCTGCTGCACATTAGAAAGGTCTTATAAATTGACAACTTTGTGTAAAAAAAAGTTAAAATTTCATTAGTTTCCAAAAAAAAAAAAAAAAAACCTGTGGCAAAAAGTCTTCAAAAGACTCACCATGGCTATTAGAAAATACCTTGGGGTGTTTGCTTTACAAAATGTGGTAATTTTGTGGGTGTTTCAACTAGGGCCGAAACAACTAATCGATTAATCGACAACTAATCGATTATGAAAATGGTAATCGATTAATCGGCCAGTAACATAATGGGGTTAAAAAAAAAATTAGCCCTTTAAAGTACAAAAAGAGCAAATCGCTACTGTAAATATTACTTTCACTGTCCCACAGTAAAAAATTAACCCCTTACAGTAGCGATTATTTGCTCTTTTTGTACTAATTTTAGTTTTTTTAACCCCATTATGTTACTAAACATCTCAGGCCCGGGTCACACCTCTTTTTTTTGTGCTTTTTGCAGAAACACACTACAGAGCATTTACATGGTTTCCTATGGGACACGTTCACATCCATGATTTTTTCATAGCTGCGTATTTGGAAAGGGCAAGGACTATTTTTTAAACACAAAACGGTGCTAATTTGTTTTCTTGGTTTAATATACTTCAACGGAGAAGCTGCAGAAAAGCATGTAATATGTTTTTGTGGCAATTTGTGTTTCTTAATCTGCCCAACAACAAATTGGCCAAAAAAAAAATGCAAATTGCAGCAAAATTACCTTTTTTATTTCTTTAAGGTTATTAATCGATTAATCGAAACAATAAATCGGCCAACTAATCGATTATGAAAGTAATCGTTAGTTGCAGCCCTAGTTTCAACTGTCCTGGTGCTCCAGGGCCCCCAAAAATGTGATGGGTATTCAGGGGATTAAATGTGTAATTTATGTCCCTAGAATGCCTACTATAAGGTGCTCCTTGGATTTTGGGCCTATATGGCTGAGCTTTGAAAGTCTCACACATGTGATATCCCCATACTCGAGAAGAGTAGCAGAATGTGTTTTGGGGTGTAATTCTATGTTGTGTTAAAGATATTTAGTAAAAATATTTATATTCATGAAATAGTTTGACGGTTTAATTTCCAAAAAGGGATTTAGCGCCTACCCTAATTCTCTGGGAGCCTGATGGTGACTACCAGAGGTAGGGAGGGCCAACATAACTCCTTAGGGTGCAGGTTACTAGACATAGTGGATGATGAACAAGAAAGAAAGTTGGGCACCAGTCACTTTTATGCTTAAACAAGAGAGAAGTCTATTTCTCAAACAGGAAAAATGTGGGCGAGAGGCTATAGGGCACAGGACATCCTTAGTAACGATCAGCAACAGGCAGATTGGCAGACTCCTTAGACAAAAATAGGCAATAAGGCAGACAGCAGTACAGGAAAAGAGCCTTTAAGCTGAACCTGCACTTTTGTAGGATAGGCTGTCTCCTATGGTAACTGAGCTGTACTCACTATAGCATACTGAATTCTCTTGGATGAGTTCTCTCGAAGCTCTTCCAGCCACCTCATGGATCCCTGCTCTGTGAAGAGTCACCTCTGGTGCTTCGCTAGAACGCCAATCCCTCTCAGAATTCTTTCCAGATCTCTTGCAGGCTTTTCTTAGTATAATCTTGAACTGCCGGATAGGCTTAGCAGCTAGGCGAGCACCTGGATAGGCCTCAGGCCTAGCAGCCAGGAGCTGTTCACACACATCCAACCAGGCCGCAGCCCTGGGCAGTAAGCCTAACATCAACTGACTACTTCCAAATAAATACACTTTCCCAGCATGCAAAGCTGTCAGTCTGATTGGCTGAGAAATCATATTCATAACCTGAACTCACTGTAGCTCATCACACTGTCAAAGCACCACCTACTGACAAAAAAGGGAGAAACCACAGCTAAGCAGGATTAGGAAGTAATTTGACCACTAAACACTACAAATCAACCAGGCTGGCTACCACCCAGCATAACTAAAATCTACCTGTAGCCCTATACTAGGATGAGGGTGCTATAGGGACATTTTGGGGGTATTTGTACTATCCTGGCTTCAAGAAATGAGATGAGTACATTAGGGTTTTTTAATAGTACGTGATTAATGTTTTACTGTGTATAGTGGCTTTATTCAGCTCTATTTGGTAACATTTTTGTACATCATATTTCTTTGAAAGTCTTGCACTGAGTGGGGCGGATAGGCCTTTACTGTACACTTTGTTTAATAAGTACATTATGGTTGCTCAATTTTCAAATATATATGCCATAGTTTGTAGACACAACTTTCACACAGACTAAAATATACCCATCTATTTGTTTTTTTTCCTTTCACCAAAGAAATGTAGCAGAATATATTTTGCATAAAAGTTTTAGAACAGCAATTAAAAAAACGTTTTTTTTCAAAATATTTGTTTTTTTCTTTAGGAAGGGGGTGAAGCAGTCCGATCTTGAAGTGGATAAAACATCTAAATTCTGATCAATTATTCAAAGAAAAAAAAAACACACTACCTAACCTATGCCATCTTGTATTTTAGGACACTGAGAAGTGGAAATAAGTCAAATATTTTTATTTATATTATAGAAAACATTGTAACAACAATATAAAGGATAGAAAGAATTTTGCGTTTTGATAACTGCATCACACAGGTTATCCAGGCACCAGGCTCCAGTGTGGCACCCAGATTATGTCCAGAGAGGGACAAAGTTCAAATAAGGCACTTCTGAAAGAAAAGATTTACCAAAGCAAAGTTGTATTTGTATAGTTACAATTTGAGATCAGGAAATGTACGCATAGGAATTTCTCTAGGACACAAGAACATTTTTTCCTTTTTTTGGTTGAGAGAACATGAATCTTGTCAGGGCCTTACAGAAAATGGGGTGACCTTTGTGTGCATCAGCGTTCTTTGCCGGGAATGTACAGTACAATCATTTTTTATTTTGTTAGATACACATGTAAAAGATCAGCTTGCTGAATATGTGATCAACCGTGTTAAGGTTTTCACAAAAATGTGTTTTTCTGTATAGCTTATTATATATGTAAAAGGGGCAACCATATTTGATCACTCTGTACAGGTTTTGCATCTCACTTTGTGGTTATGGCCAGCTTTACACTGGTAATCATCAGTGGAAGAATGCTTCTTACATTGGGGCAGGGGGTCACTGGGAAGTTTGCTTACTACATTGGGTAGAAGGGAAAAATTATTCTATTACAGATATATAAAAATATAATTGGTGTCCTTGGGTACTTATCTGAAAGCCAAAAATTGCTCATTGCTGAAAGGACCCCTAGCAAACTCAAGGAACCTTAGGATTTCACTGAACCCTGGTTGAAAAAGGTCGATCTACACAGTGGATTCCCAACTACTCAGTCAAAAACTGCTGCCATTCCACCATAATAACCAACAGAGGTTTATTATAAGAGATAGACTATCATTTATGATCAAATAACAAGCTCCTTTTGTATGTAGGTTGCTCCATCATTTTAATTCTTATATGTTTTAGCTTTTATGTAAACTATATCTACAAGAATTAAAAAGGGGATTTTTTTTTTTTTTTAAAGATATGTGTAAAAGGAACAAACTATAAAAACTTTAATAGTAACATTTTAAGAAAACCCAGTTTCAACTGAAAAGTTTGTACTTGTATATGAACATGAAGGCATCCACCTTTGCTTATTATGTACACCTCACAATGAAAATCTATGAGTTAGCCGACTAGCACTCCCCTATGAACCTCTCTGCAGCTTTTAGGGGGTTTGCTCCACTTAGTGGCTAATGTATAAACATCTCTATTTAAAAGAGATTGAAAAAGTAAGATAAAAAAAAATTAAAAAAAAATGATATCACACCAAAAATTACTTTCAATCTAAAACATAGCAATAAAAAGTCAAAATATTCACTGATGGTACACTATACTTTCCCTTTAACATGGCGCCAATGTATAAATAATGGCATGCATGTACAGTAGCACATATGAGAATAATTTGTCACAAAAGCTAGCGCTAATTCTTTAAAGTCTATATAAAAAGGCAAAACATTTATTTTTTTTGTTTTGGATAGAGTGGGACAATGGTTAGACCCTCGGTCAGGTTTATTGCTTGGAGAAATAGAGAAGTAGCGCTGAAACCTTGGAAATGTCTTATTGGTGTTACTATTCAATAGTGTTGTGGTAGTGTTTATACAGGGCGTTTGGATTCTGGGCTGGCGACTTCTACACAGCAATGGATTCCCAGTCACCTTGGTTTGTAATGTAAATAAATAGACCTTAGATTGAAGCACCATACCACAACTTCATAGTCCAGGTACAATTGTATTCCAATGTAAAAACTGGAAGAATGTAAAACCAAGCTATCTGCAGATGAACACTATCTTCAGTCCAGTCTGTATACACAGTTTTCTATGAAGGAGGAGAGTTTTGGCCCCCCGACACGTATTGGCTTTAAAAAAAGAAGTATGGATTTTCTTTTTATTTCAGAATCCTACTTACCTAGGTGGATGCAGTGTCAGTCCAATGTTGCATATGTCCCCCGGAATCTCTAGGGCAGGGATCCTCAAACTACAGCCCTCCAGCTGTTGCGGAACTACAAATCCCATGAGGCATTGCAAAACTCTGACATTCACAGACATGACTAGGCATGATGGGAATTGTAGTTCCTGAACACCTGGAGGGCCGTAGTTTGAAGACCCTTGCTCTAGGGCCTCATGTACAATACAGCTGCTAAACTGAAGTTTAGGAGCAATTTGGTGTTTTTTTCCAGCAGCCCCTAAACTCTCTTCTAGGTTATCTTATGTGTACATGTACATTCAGTCATTTATAGTAGTTTAGAGGCAGTTGAGGTACTGGCATTTTTTTGCAACAGAAAAATCACATTCAGGACTGTAGTTTACTGGCATTTCAAACACCAAATGCTTGTAACTGCGTGCGTTTGCATTAATAAGCCTTTTTAAAGGGGAAAATATTTCCAATACTTTCTGAACATGTAAAAAAATTGAAAAAAAAAAACTCAAAATGTTACCACACGCTGTTGCCTGCATCAATGGATGAGTCCAGTAGCAATAAACACTGGTCCTCTCACGCTATTTTCTACATCTTCGTAGCCTCAGCAACATTTCCTTACACATGCTCATGATGGAAACCATAGTGAAAACACAAAAAATAAGACCTCTACAAACATACGACTCTCCTCTTCTCACAGAATGGCTGAAATAGATAATAATGGACTTGTTTTTCATGCATTGTAGGCATTTGGGAGGGTCTCCTGAGGTGATCTTTAAAAAAAATGCTCATAACCACTGCTAAACTCACATAAACTTGTTATGTAAAAGCTGTAAACCTGAAGATTTTCACCGACAGTTTCCAGCGTTCAGAAAAGGTTTTCATGCCCCGTGTGCATGAGCCTTAATACTGAAAACCGAGCAATCTAACCCCGCCGATCAATTGGTTCTCAGGGCTCCCTTAGCAGAGAGCTGGTGACTTTAAGTCACCGCTGTCTGCTCTGCCTCCCCCCGCGCTCACTGAAGTCCTGTGATCACCAGGTGACGTACGTCCAAACAAGCTTTGGCTGGACTTCTCCTTCAATGTATAGTCCTCCACCTGATTTTACATTCCAATGCAATGTTTTTGCTGACTGTGTCCCTGCTGGGAAGATTCAGCACCTCTATTTGTATGGGTGACCACAGGCATCAAAAAGCAAAAAATGAGGGGAAACCCAAAATTGCCCTTGCTTTGGGGAGAGTTCTTCCCACTTCTTGCTTTGTCACCAGAATAGGAAATTAGGGGGAATCTCCCTAGCAGGCCAAAGGTGGCAGAAAAAAATCCAAAGGGTTGTTTTACTCTTCCCTACTCTATCCAAAACTAAACAAAAATTGGCTATACATACACAAAGTCCGGTCCAGCAGGCCTCAGAGGTCATGTCAATCTCACTTGCTTCTATATTTGAATTTAAAAGGTCAGCAACCCCAAAACAAAAAGTAGGTTTGTGCTGTTAGCCAATGCAGGAGCCCCCCCAAGGAAAGTGTCTGAGCCAACATGCACATTTGCGTAACATAAAATTTTCCTGATCTCCAAAACAAAGACGTAGCGCGTTATTAACTATATACATATTAGAAGAAATATATATTTTTCAGGAAAACATATGTAGCCCTGCTGATTTCTTCTCCCCTGTAAACAGAGTAAAAAGGCGAGCAACAGACACAGCCAATAAGAGCAGATCTACCTAAAATGTTGCCTAGTGGTCACACCCAGGAACTGAAATGATGGTATTGTATAGTACTGTACTTTGAATGAGAAAGAGCAAAAAAGGAGCGTGTTAATTGAGTGGCAGGTGGACAGGCCAATCGGCGCCCTGTCCTTCTTACAGTAACAAAAGCTAGGAATGTGAACGTTTTTTTTTTTTCTTCCTTTTGTTTCGAATTAAAATTTAAATACAAAGAATTCCTCTCTTTCCAGAAAGCTGGATGGGTTTATTTGAGGGGTTTGGCTACCTCAGCATATGCAAGTTCAATTTCAGAAGCGATAGGGCAGGTGTTGACAAATTCTTCACGTTGGTACGCATTTTGGAGATAGCGATAAATTCCAGAAAATTCTTGGGGGATCTTGAAGCCTCGGTATTTCTCACAGACCACCTAGAGAAGACAAACGATACCAGAATTGTAATTGCTGTACACTTCTCACAAGGCTCATTCAAAAAGGTGAACAAAGCAAAGGGCATTTAGGCCTAATTCACATAGCGAGCCAGCAGCTTCAGCCTATCTGTGTCAGCAGGCAATCAGAAGGGGATATCCACCTTCTTCAAATTTAATTCCCTCTTTAGAAAGCGGCAATTGCGTCCATTGATCACAATTGAATTGCATGCACCTCTATGCAGTATGGTGGCAGGCTTCACCTGCCACGTGCAACATGACCTATTTTCTGTTACACCATGAAGAACAGATGCGCATACTCAATGCATCCGGGGCTCTCCGGTGGCCCCTCACTGGCTCTGCCAACTGCCTTGTTTTGCAGCCCGATAGTGACCAGCTGAAAAGGAACTTGAGTATAATGTCTATGGACATCTTTGTGCCAGTTCTAAAATCATTGTTTATTTTCTTAAAGCAGGACAGATTCCATTTCAAAGCGTTTGCTAACCCCAAAAAATAAATAGATTTTCTGGTACCTTAAAGCAGATTAAACAGCACAGTGCTTGTGCCGTGTAATCTGCTCCCCTCTAAACTGTAAATCACCGCCCCCCCAAATCTGGCACTTCCTGTATCCCCTCTCTAAACAGACAACGAAAATCAGAGCAGCTTCACCCTGATCACCGTGGTCTAATTGCAGCCCTCCATCATACGCTGCTGTCCCCTCTGCTCTCCTCTCTCCCCCCTCCTTCCTGCTTGTCAGCTCGTGTCTGTCTCAGTCTCCGTGCTTTCTTTTAGAAAAACGAGAGCTGTAAATACTGTTTTAGCGATGTCTTCAGGTTGGTCACGTGACTCTCGGCCGGTTTCCATGGCTACTGCAGGAGAGGCTGAGCGGCCATGTGATATCCCAGGCTGACGTCAGAGGGCGATCACGGCCCCTCCTGCAGTATCCATCCATTGGAGCTGTACAGCGGCCGCAAGTCATGTGACCGGCCTGAAGACAGCTCTAAATAGGTACTCACAGCGCTCGTTTTTCTATAAGAAAAGGTACAGTGTGCTCTGCCAGGATCTAATAGAGAGTCTGGCAGAGTTTGATTTATATGGGTTAACAAACCCTATATATAGGAACAAACTTTTTTTTACGCCTATTTTATCCATATGAATGTTTGCACTTTAAAAACACTAGCACGCTGCAGCTTCAATCTTTCAGAGTCTAAGAAATGCATTGCAGTCAGTCAGTGGCACACACCCGTATGAAATCCAAGAGTTGCAAATAAACGGTGCAATCATGGCCGAATCGATTCTAAATAACAGTTGGGCTTTAAAGCGGATCATGCCAACTGCATGAAGTTTATTTATACCTGTATTAACTAACTACTTAATGTGGATGTAAAGGCAGAAGTTTTTTTTTTTTTTAGTTGAATGCATTTTCTGCATGGGGGACCGCCAAACAGGAGGTAAGGGATCGCTCTGTGCAATATCGTTGCATAGAGCAGGTGAGTGTAGCCAGGAGCTGGCTAATATTGCCTGCATCAGGAGACACTTTGCAGCACTGGCTACAAGAAAACTATGTTCTCCTATTGCCCAGCCTGGACTCTATGTCATCGCATCCTGAAAGCAGAGTTAATGAGTCCAAAGAGTGGAGCAAAGCATCTTGGGACATGTCGTCCAAAGAGCCAAGTTTTGCATTCAGTTGGACTGTTATGGACTACAAGTACCAGCCGGCTTGAGAAGAGAATAGAATGCTGGCAGAGGTAATAAAAAGCCTGTGTGGGGACGGAATCGCTCTTGGGACCACAGCCTGGATCTGAAAGCAGTGACTCAGTGTTAGATTGTGCTGAGGCCTGGGCTACAGCGAGAGTCATCACGAGCGGATGAGGGTGCATCCGCTGTCAGCCACATCTGATCGTTCGGTGGCAGCCTGGAGGCCGCTCTTATTACATCCACATCAGATCTAGCTGAACAGTAACGTGATGCGGTGTCGGGCACCATCCCTTAAGCCCGACTCTGCAGAGGCCTGCTGTGGAGCCATCACGCCACTCAACACAGAAGGTCACAGGGATTGGTGAGCTAGAACTTGCCCATTCCTTTTACACCAAAGGACACTGCATGCAGACATGTTTGCCTTATTTACTCCACCAAGCTTGCAAGAGGACCCTTGTTACACTTTAATCCACACAGAGAATCTAGTGTACATCTTGTTTGCCAGGACACATTGTGCATATCTTACCGAGTTAGCTGAAGACTCAACCTTCCTCTTCAAAAGGACTACAGGATTCCCCCCCAAGGGATAAGAATAGGTACCTATCTAGGCCAATACAGTAACAAGGAGTGTTTGCTTAGTGTAAATTCAGAGTTTGCACATTACTGGGACTGTGGTGTGGGGGATAAAAGGGAGAGGTTTGACTGAAGCCTAGTCACTCCTCTACCTTTTTTGTAGCCATAGACTCTATACAGGGTTAAATTATGCTGCTTATGTGTTCTTGAAGTGTTATAATTGCCCATTTCCTAATTGGCTTTGTCACCAAGTTTGACTGTGTCTTATCTGTGGCAACTTCTTTATTGCTGAACTCATTATCTTTAACCTGCCAGTAAACAAATCTAGCTGGTTTACTTTGTATGTGTGTATATCTTTAAATTCCTTTGTTTATAACAGAAATGTCAGAACCTGGAGTGTCAGAGGACTTGCAAGGTCAAGGCATCCAGTGGGGTACAGAATCTTTGAGCGGCCCCCACGGGGGTAGCACTACAGGAGTAAGACTTTTTTCATTTTAAGAAGAAAGAAAAAAAAAAAAAAAATGTAAATGTGCATTCATTTTTTTTTTTTAGGAGCCTGGAAAGCATTGAACCAGTGATCAGAAGATTGCCGATACCATGCAGGTCTCCTGCAGACTGTCAGTGTAAGCATTCTGTTCGCACAGCGTATAGGCAGGCAGTTTTACACTGACAGAAAGAATCAATGAACTACCACAACGCTCAGTGCCGCCATGGTAGTTCATTGAGAACTACAAGCCGACAGCCATAGAGGCTGTCGGTACTTGTAGTTCATTGATTCACAGAGATCTGCAAATCAATGATGCGGCTGTGTGGGCGGAGCCCCGCATGGCCACGTTTTCTTTGAATTTTGGCAGCGATCATGGGAAGAATATCCCTGGCTTGCTGTCACAAGGGGGTGGGGGGGGGGAAGGTGAACTTATGTTGGCTTTACCCTGCATCTCATGGTTTCCTCATAAGGAAGTTATTGTGTGTGGCCTCTTAAACTTTGCGGAGAAAAAGTTTAAACATTTCCATCTATACTAACTGACCTGTACTATGTGCAACTTGGGTAGAAGGTTGCAGTCAGCCAGCGTCAGCTCATCTCCATCCATGAACTTTCGGTGTGACACGGTCTCATCCTCTGCGCTGTTTTCATCGACTTCCTCTGGGAGAGGGGTGATCAGGTACGAGTCCAGAGTCCGCAGAGCCTTTGAGAAACCCCTTTCCAGAACTGAAAAACAGGCAAAGTTAAAGCAGAGGAAGTTGTTAACCAATGAACAGCAAGGGTCAAGTAGGAGGCCATAGACTGCTAAGGGCAGATATCTTGTCAGCTAGTAATGTACAAGAAGGCAAATCAGACTGTTCGATGGTGACAACACCAGAAGACTCGGTACAGTGATGTCAAATGTCCTTCGTGATGATCTTTGAAGTTTCAATGTTTTTATAAAATTTTCAACAAAAAAGGGGGTATAAATAACATTATATAAAAAAAATGCATTAGAAATAGTATAAGAATCTTGATGTTTGAAGCCATCAAGAGAAACCAATAACCTGCAATTGAAGAAAACACTCCCTCCCCCCCCTTTCGGTGTCCCTGCACCCATGCCTCGGAAGGCCTTATGGTCGTTCAACACTACTAGGGTGTCGAATGCCTGTGTCCCCCATTGTGCAATTTACTTCTTTCCTCCAACCCCTATGTTGCTACCAAAACCTGCGTTGACGAATGGGTCTGAAGGATAGGAAACTGCATGCACATGCCTTGTGGATGCTCCACACTATCCAACACTACAAAAATACAAGAAAACCTATTTGCCCATTTAAAGTAGAACTATAGGCAAAACTCCCCCCCCCCCCCATTTTGGATAGCGCAAGGCAGGGTAGTGTAGGCGTTATCCCACTTAGGTTGTGTAGCACTACCCCCGTAGGAGCTGCTGGTTATATTTTTGGGTCTTGCCGTTATCTGTCTGTTCCACCGTATCAGTCATAGGGGTTCCATTAAAGAGTTTTCACAGATGTCAGCATCAACACATAGTCTCTTTTCAATTGTTTATTTAAAGAAATGTCAATTAGAGGGATGGAGGGTTGGGGGAGATTCAGGTACCTTGCTTTGCGGATCACAGGGTACTTCCTAATCCAGAGGACAAACAGCTTCCACCCTGGATATAGCAACCACCGGATAAGCCCCTCTCACTGACCTAGCAGCGGGTGCAGTGCTCGGCCAAAAGTCTCTGCCACAGACTTGAAGAATCCACAACTTTTGCAAAGTTTAAGTACAGTCACACAGTACCAGTTTCTTTCAGCCAATCCGGCGATACTGCGAGGTAGATATGTAGGGATGCGTCCTCCAATTGAGTCTTCAGGCTCTTCCCGAGGCAACGGCCTTTTTGCTCGGTCCTCTCCTGGGAAAAGTCCTCCCCTGGTCTCTTTAATTGCTCGGCTTCTTCCCGCAGGCAAGACAGCAAGGACCACCCCTGATTAGTAGGCCCCAGAAACTCCTGGGCCTACTTCCAGTAAGGAGGCCTCGGGCCAGCCGCCCCGAGGCAGGAAAACTGCTACGGCACACCTTAGGCCAGGATGGCCATCAGGTCAGAGAGACCCGGAAGACGGTGTCTGTCCCTTAAGTGCCCTCTCCCAGAATGCACAGTGGGGGACCAATCCCACTGAGCGGTTTCTGGGCAAGAGGTACTCAATACATCCAGCCTGCTGCATTTCCAACCTTGACCTGTGGTGACAGCGACACCCACAGTCAAGTGGAAAAATGCGCAACACAGCTGGACTGAAACAGAAACCAGTAATTTACCACAATTATTCTGAGTTAAACTACAGCTCAGACAACTACATTTACAAACAGCGCCTACCCAATAGGAGCAGGGCGCTACAGTTGTAAAAGGGGAAATAAAGTAGCCAGGCTACAGTTGTCGCTCTCTTTCACTTACGTTGGTTAGCTGCTGGATTGGAGTTCTTGATGTAGGCAGAAAACTTGGCAAAGACATCCAGCCCAGCTGTGTGGGATTCAGGATTCCTGGCAGCCAGCTTTGGGTATCTGAGAGAAATAAAATAACATTCATGAATACAAATATGGACAAATGGCTGTCTTTAGAAAACAGGCTTGAGTCTGAAAAAGAAACACTCACATTTTTTTTTTTTTTTTGGTTAATAAGGGTTGAGGCTTGTTTACAAAGTTCTACAAGGAGGGCTGGGCAAAAAGTATTTCCAATTGTAACCAATCCATGGCTTATTTTCATTTTTCAGAGCTGCAGAATCCGATTGGCTACTGCAGTCCTAAAAGACCAGGACTCTTTTCTATTATATCTTGGTTTTGTTATACATGTTTGGCCTTACAACTATAATGGTCATTGGAAACATTTCATAGGTTCGTTTACACACCTTAAAGCGGAGTTCCACCCTTTTTTTATGTTTATTAAAAGTCAGCAGCTACAAAAAGTGTAGCTGCTGGCTTTTAATAAACATACACTTACCTGCTCCACTGTCCAGCGACGCGCCGCCTGGAGCTCCGCTCCTCTCCCCCTTCCTCCGCCGGCGCGTCCATTCACAGTATGGCCACCCGGCCGTGACAGCTTTCGGCTTCACGGCCGGGCACTCACTGCGCATGCGCGAACGGCGCAGCGCTCTGTGAGTGGACAGGCGATCGCCTGGGACCTGTCACGTCCCAGGTGATCGCCTACAGGGAGGAGCCATCACAAGGCGATATGACGTATCGCCTAGGCGGCTCCAGGGTGGAAGGAGGAAGTGGGACAGGAAGCCCACTCCTACTGAAGCCCCCACTCCCCCCCCCCAAAAAAATTAAATGCCAAATGTGGCATGTAAGGGGGTGAGGAGTGGAATAAAAAAAAAGAAAAAAAATTGGGTGGAACTCCACTTTAAAGCCCCATACACACGGTCGGACTTCCATCGGACTTTTCTGTGTTTTTTTGTCTGAACGGAGTTGGTCGGGAACACCCATAGCATACACACCCTAGGACTTTTCTGCAAACTTTCCCAAAACTTTTTGCAACATCACATGGTTTTTTTGCTCTTTACTGCCACCCTTTGGTCAACTTCTGCTATTGTTGGTTGATTTTAACATTAGTTGTTTTGGCCATCGGACAAAAGTCCGATGGTTTTCTGTACACACGGTCGGACTTTGCTCCATCGGCCTTTTGTTGGGCAAAAGTTTGTCCGTTTGCAGACCCAACTTTTGTCCGATGAAAACAAGAAAAAAAGCAAAAAAAGTTTGTCCGATGGAGCGTACACACGGTCGGATTGTTGGTCCAACTTGCTCAAAACGAAGTTTGTTGGGCAAAAGTCAGACCGTGTGTACGGGGCTTAAGTTTGTAGCACTTAGGACTTATTTAAATCAGTGTTAATTTTGGCAGCAAATTTCGATTTAGTTTTAGTCTTAGTTTTAGGACTAAAATGGCGTTTTAGTCCCATTTTAGTCTTCCGCAATGTTTTAGTCATATTTAGTCTACTTAATCTCCAGTACATTTTAGTCGACTAAAATCTAATGGGTGTAATTAAATTGTAATGCACTTTCTACAATGTCCAAACTAATTATATACTGCTGGAGTGAAAAATCCAATATGTTATTACTTATGGTATTGAGGTATGAACATGCACTACAGACCAGTGTTCATTTTGAAGTCAAATTTCAATTTAGTTTTAATCTTAATCTTTTGACTAAAATGTCATTTTAGTTTTAGTCGTATTTTAGTCATCTCAATTGTTTGTTTTAGTAGTATTTTAGTCGACTAAAATAGTATTCACTTAGTTGACTAAAATGTTTTAGTCTACTAAATTAACACTGATTTAAATGTGCGGTGTGTGGTTGAGGCTAGTTTTTACCACCCCAACCACCCACATTTAAGCTGAAATATGCAGCAGACAGGGTGCTTTACATACTACGCATAGCTCCCAACTGTCCCTGATTTCGAGGAACTGTCCCCGATCAGCAAAAGGGGGGTTAAATCCCCTCTAAAAAATAAGACCGGTAGATTTAGACGCACGTCTAAAATATACCGTTACTTTGCACAGGGCGATGGAGTAATATTATTTCAGCCTTTTTTAAAACACAAAAGTTGATAAAAAAGCTAAATTTTTGCTTTTTCAATTGTGTAGTCAAGTGTAAGCTTTTGTATATTTCTTTTAGCAAGTGCTTACTAAATTCCAGTTGATTCTGTGAGTTTGCAGTCTTTTGGAAGCCTTCAAGATTGTGATTGTGTTGTCACCTCACCAAGTAGAGTGACAGAGAGAGAGGAGATCAGTCTACTGCTTCTCTTGTCACTGTCCAATCACAGGCTGGGGGAGGGACATGACCTGTAAGTGTTACTGAACTGTAGCAGAAAAAAAATCCAGGTCCTCATACACTGCTCTGTCTGGCAGAGCATATCTAAGGACTGGATGGCAGGAAATACAATCTTTCAGCAGGTAGAGCATCTCTTGTATATGCAATTCCATCTGTGTTTTAGCTGATTGCATGCAGTTTGCCATTCACGATATAGTATTAATATAAAAAAAAAAATAAAAAAAAAATAAAAAAAAAAAAGCAAAACACGTCTTTATATCTGAAGGGAGTTTATTACAGGTATTTACATACTGCCGACAATTTATGCAGCTGTATACATACACCAGGAGCTTACAATCCAAGGTCCCTCTCACATGCATAGATACACATACTAGTGCCAACCAGGAGAAACCAGAGTCCTCTGAGGAAACCCAGCAAGCACAAAGAGAACATGAAATCTCTATGCAGACAGTGTCCTGACAGGGATTCAAACCGAGAACCCCAGTGCTGAAAGGCAGAAGTGCTAACCACCAAGTGCTTTAAATAAAGTGATCCACGGTTCTTGGTATAAATGGCCGCATTAATGATCTGTTATCAATAGGATTACTTGTATGTCATAGATACCTACTTAGGGGGGCACAGGGTCTCTTCCAGAAACTCCTCTATCTTGTTGATATCTGTACGGACCTCATCCCCAAAACGCAGGAAGGGGGGCTGGGCTCCGGGGGCGATGTTCTTCAGTATCTCTGGCTTCCTGTAGGCGTAAAAAAAAAAAAAAAAAAAAAAGAGAAAGAAAGATCTTTTAACCCAACCAAAAAATAAAGCCTAAAAAAAAGGCGACGACAAAAGGTTATATTATACAAACATACATAATATTGTCAAAAAGTATTGGGACACCTGCCTTTGCACGCACATGAACTTTATTGGCACCCCAGTATTAGTCCGTAGGGTTCAATATTGAGTTGGCCCACCCTTTGCAGCTATAACAGCTTCAACTCTCCTGGGAAGGCTGTCCACAAGGTTTAGTAGTGTGTCTATGGGAATGTTTGACCCGTTTCCCAGAAGCGCATTTGTGAGGTCAGGCACTGATGTGGACAAGGAGGACTGGCTCGCAGTCTCTACTTTAATTCATCCCAAAGGTGTTCTATCGGGTTGAGGTCAGGACTCTGTGCAGGCCAGTCAACTTCCTCCATCCAAACGCGCTCATCCATGTCTTTATGGAGGCCTGTGCGATGCAAATTCAGCCAGATTGTACGGCTGAATTCGCATCGCATTCGGACCAAAGTCGTGCAGGAATCTTTTCTTGGTCCGCACCAGAATGGGATCGAATGCGATCCGATTGATGTCCGAATTGACAGTTCGCACTGCGATATGCAAACCGTTATGGGGCTGTCAATAACTTTGTATTGACCCTCCAGTGGTTCATATAAAAAGGCAGTGTGAACTGCCTGCGAGTCTGGTGCGATGAGAGAACCCGCAGTGTTCCCGGCATCGCACCAATGTGAACCAAGCCTAAAGGCAGCCGTCCCAATACTTTTGACAACATAGTACAATATAGTGTACAGTGGGGCAAAAAAGTATTTAGTCAGCCACCAATTGTGCAAGTTCTCCCACTTAAAAAGATGAGAGGCCTGTAATTGTCATCATAGGTATACCTCAACTATGAGAGACAAAATGTGGAAACAAATCCAGACAGACAATCACATTGTCTGATTTGGAAAGATTTTTTTTTGCAAATTATGGTGGAAAATAAGTATTTGGTCAATATCAAAAGTTCATCTCAATACTTTGTTATATATCTTTTGTTGGCAATGACAGAGGTCAAACGTTTTCTGTAAGTCTTCACAAGGTGGTCACACACTGTTGCTGGTATGTTGGCCCATTCCTCCATGCAGATCTCCCCTAGAGCAGTGATGTTTTGGGGCTGTCGCTGGGCAACACAGACTTTCAACTCCCTCCAAATGTTTTCTATGGGGTTGAGATCTGGAGACTGGCTAGGCCACGCCAGGACCTTGAAATGCTTCTTACGAAGCCACTCCTTCATTGCCCGGGCGGTTTGTTTGGGATCATTGTCATACTGAAAGACCCAGCCACGTTTCATCTTCAATGCCCTTGCTGATGGGAGGAGGTTTGCACTCAAAATCTCACGATAAATGGCCCCATTCATTCTTTCATGTACACGGATCATTCGTCCTGTTCCCTTTGCAGAGAAACAGCCCAAAGCATGATGTTGACAACCCCATGCTTTACAGTAGGTATGGTGTTCTTTGGTTGTAACTCAGCATTCTCTCTCCTCCAAACACGACGAGTTGTATTTCTACCAAACAGTTCTACTTTAGTTTGATCTGACCATATGACATTCTCCCAATCCTCTTCTGGATCATCCAAATGCTCTCTAGCAAACCTCAGACAGGCCCGGACATGTACTGGCTTAAGCAGGGGGACACGTCTGGCACTGCAGGATCTGAGACCGTAATGGCGTAGTGTGTTACTGATGGTAGCCTTTGTTACGTTGGTCCCAGCTCTCTGCAGGTCATTCGCTAGGTGTGGTTCTGGGATTTTTGCTCACCGTTCTTGTGATCATTTTGACCCCACAGGGTGAGATCTTGCGTTGAGCCCCAGATTGAGGGAGATTAATCAGTGGTCTTGTATGTCTTCCATTTTCTAATTATTGCTCCTACAGTTGATTTCTTCACACCAAGCTGCTTGCCTATTGCAGATTCAGTCTTCCCAGCCTGGTGCAGGTCTACAATTTTGTTTCTGGTGTCCTTTGACAGCTCTTTGGTCGTCACCATAGGGAAGTTTGGAGTGTGACTGTTTGAGGTTGTGGACAGGTGTCTTTTATACTGATAACAAGTTCAAACAGGTGCCATTAATACAGGTAATGATTGGAGGACAGAGGAGCTTCTTAAAGAAGAAGATATATGTCTGCGAGAGCCAGAAATCTTGCTTGTATGTAGGTGACCAAATACTTATTTTCCACCATAACTTGCAAATAAATTATTTCCAAATCAGACAATGTGATTGTCTGGATTTGTTTCCACATTTTGTCTCTCATAGTTGAGGTATACCTATGATGACAATTACAGGCCTCTCTCATCTTTTTAAGTGGGAGAACTTGCACAATTGGTGGCGGACTAAATACTTTTTTGCCCCACTGTATATACATACACACACAAAATAGATTATAATTAGCAAAATTAGTTTGGCCATAATGGTTGTTATTATCAACCATGAGAGCTGAAATAAAGATTAGATGACAAAAAGGTATGGCAAATAACACATTATAGCCTGGTTACCATAATGTACTCCTTGCTGCACAATATGTTATCAGGACTTTGGTAACATAACATTGCCAATTTTGGGGTTGTCACTATAACAGGAATAGAGGGGAAATCTTCAAAGGGGTCACTAGTTCTGGTGACAACCAGGGATCCCGTGCTCCACTTTGGAGGAATCTCCTGTTTTGGCTATGAGACAGGAAGCATACTTGCCAACTGTCCTAGATTTGTGACCATCGTTTCTGTAGCAAAATGCTGAAACTGAGAATATGGTTTGGATCACTTCAGAGGTGACAGCAAAGATTCATTCCAGGAAATGTAGAGACAGAATGTCTACTGATGTCTGAATAAGCAAATTGGGTTAATTGGGGGTCTGAGGTAGCGTTCCATTCATCTATTGTTCAGTGTGTTAATGAAGTCACGTATTATCTGCTACGGGAGGTAATTGCACTCCTAGTAATGTGTCGGGCACGGTTCCATTGTTATGAGTAAATATGTGGAGCTCTGTTCATGGGGAGACAAACGTCTCACGCATACCAAATGTGTTAGAAGTAGTCCCAGGTAATTAAATCACTGTCATCTGTTAATTGTTGAAGGGAATGGCCCTGTAAAATGAGTTAAGAAAACCCTTGCATGGGAAATGATATAAAAAGCCAGCCTGGGCAAAATAAAGGGTTGATTTACTCCCAGAACTGTGTGTCGTCCAGTTACTGGGGGGTAACAGGTTGCCTTGGATAAGTCAGTACTTCCTCAGCTTCAAGGATTTCCCAGCGGACGTTGGAGCTCCGCAACACTGTTTCCATTACAGAAAGTGAGGGGGGATCCAAAAAATGTTGTCACATTAACAGGGTGCAAGAGGAAATCTTGCAATGGGGGGGGACACCTGTCCCGGCGACACATTACTAGAGAGACTTCAACGTAATTTCTTTTGTAACTACGGAACAAGAAAGTGAAGGGGAATTCTTTCTGAAAGCACGTAAAAAAAAAAAAAAAAAACCCAACCCAAACACTTTGAAGTAGATAGAAGCCCTATCCTTCCTGGCCATTGTCATGTGGAGGTGTTTGTATCAAATTGAACTCCACTTTCCTGAAATACCTGTATGCTGATTTTGTCTGGTGGAATAATTAGCTACCCTTGTTAAACCTGCTCTTCTATTCCAGGAAATTTATTCTTCTAAATGGAAAAAAATCTGATTCAACTACCCAGTCATTTAGGGAAGCCTAATTAAAGGCTCAAATAAAATAAAGCACAGGCGCCAATACCATATACAATCCCCAGCAGCTAGCAACACAATGCCCCCCTGGGCAGGTTAAACGTATAATCTAAAAAAACACTACTCAGAGAAATGTCCGAATAGTAAAAGTCTCTAATTTAAATATATATTAAAATATTTCCTTATGGGATTTTCATGTAATCTATACATCTGGTGAGGATCCCATTAAAACATATTTGATGTTATATTCAACTGAAAGACTTCGATTAAATATTGGGACATTTCTCTGAGTGATAATAAAGAGCTCATTTAAACCAGATGCAGGCACATGCTTTTTAAAATGCGGTACAACTGCATATGTAAGAAAAATAAATGTACTTCAACGAGTGTGCACGGTTTTCAAGGAAGGAAGGAAGGAAGGAAGGAAGGAAGGAAGGGAGGGAGGGAGGGAGGGAGGGAGGAAGGGAGGAAGGGAGGGAAAAAAAAAAAAAAAAACCCCAGAAAAAACAGAAAGAACAGCATGCTGCATTTGCTTGCATGTAAATTAGCCAGCATGCAGTTAAACACACTACAAAACACATAGAACGTGCAACGCAGCATAAACATAAATCATAAATAATGCATTGCAAACGCACCAAAAAACAGCACAAACACATGACAAATGCATGTAAACGCACACTATGGAACTTCACACTGAACGCGCAGATTGTGGTGTAAATAAGCTCTAACTCTGCCTTGAGCTGGGTATACACAAGTACAACTATGTTAGAAAATGAAACGTTCGTTCAGTTTTTCATTAGTTGATGCGGGCAAACAGAAATTTGTTTTAGATCATAGGTGGCAGAACCAGAAGGATGGAAAAACATATTTGGTTTTTGATCGAATGAAAATTGAATGGTTTGTGAATTCCATTTGAGAAAAACGGTTATAGTATAAGGTGCATGAGCCATGAAGGAGGTTACCCCGAGGTAGAATGTTCATTGTTGCCAACATTCTTTCATAAAAAAGAAATACCAGAGGTATGATGCAAACACACAGATACCTTTAGTCCTCATGCACACAGGGCGCTAGAAAAAAAATGAGCTGCAAAGCCACTACAAACGCCAGGGAAAAGTTGCTGTAAAAACGCTTTTAGCATTGGCGTTAATGTGCGTTTAGCCGCGTTGGCTTTTAGCAGTGTTTCTCTGCTTCTATTCAAAATCAATGGTTCCCTATGAGAGCCATCTTAATGGATCCGACTTGCAGCCCATTGCTTTGAATAGAAGTGGCATCCAAGTCAGATGATCATGATCCGATGTCACCATGAGACTCCGCCCCTTGTACTCTCATTGTGACGTCAACGGATGGCCATGCCCCATGGCTATACAAGAACTGGCAGAGAATGAACTGGCACAACGACAGAAGCCAGCATCAGAGGAGGACCGGGTCAGCAGCAGAGAAGATAGCGACGGAGAAGACCAGAGGAAGAACAAGATGGGGGGGGGGGGGGGAATAGTAGGCTGGAGGAAGAACACGACCGGGAGGGGAGATAGAAGACGGGAGGAAGAACACACCAGAGGGAGACAAGAAGAAACTTTTTAGTAAAAAGGACTTGTCAAACCGTCTCTTGTTTTTATTTACACTACACTGCCTTGTATTGGGGTGAATGGGTAGGGGTACAATGTACCTCATTACTCATTCACATGGGGGAGCCAGAATCTGGGGGCCCCCTTGTTAGAGGGGCTTCCAGATTCCAAAAAGCCCCCAGCCCGCAGACCCCCACAACCACCACCCAGGGTTGTCAGGAAGAGGCCCTTGTCCCCTGTTTTGAGTGGGGGCACATCACCCACCCACCCCCCCCCATGTTGAGGGCATGTTGCCTGGTATGGTCCAGGAGGGGGTTCTCGCTGGTCCCCCCCCTCTTTTCTGATCTGCCGGGCTGCATGCTTGGATAAAGGTCTGGTATTGATTTTGGGGGGGGCCCATACCATTTTTTGGGGGCGTGGGGTTCCCTTTCAAGATCCATACCAGACACAAAACGTTCCCCTTCAAGATCCTCATGACGATTCGACTTGGATGCGACTTCTATTCCAATCAATGGGCTGAAAGTCAGATCAGTTCAAACGGCTTTCATAGAGAACCATTGATTTTGACATGTCAAAAAAAAACACAGCTGCTTAACGCTGCATCCAATGTTAAGCCGCATTTAGCAGTGTCAGACATTTTTACAACTGTAACGCTAGTCTTTAGAACGCGCTGGCCCTGGGTTTTTTTTTGCAGCTTGAAAAACACCTATGCCACTTTTAGCTCCTAAAAAACCTGTATGTACATGAGGCCAGAGAACAACATTGAGAGGCTTTAAGCTGCAAAAAAATAAAAAATCTGACGCTGGTATATGCAGCTGTGTGCATGAGGTCTAAAACACCCTTTATTTTTTTGGACGTGCTTTCAAAAAGGAAATTATACCAGTGTATAAAACACCCTACCTGCCTGTTTGCCAGCTCAGCTCATGCGCAGCTCAGCTTACAGTGCCAGGCCTGTCTCCGAGTGCTGGGATGACATGTGCTGGAGTGACGTCATCCCACACCGGCCAATGAAGAGGCCAGCGCAGGACTATTGGACAGGCAAGTATTTACCAGTTTTTAAACTACCAACACCCTTTAGTTCCACTTTAACTGTGTGGCAGCTGTGTGTTTAGTGTGAATGGGTCCTCACACACTATGATGGACAGTCAGAGATGAATTAATAAGCACAGCCTCTCCCACTTTTCAGGAAAGATCATCCAAAAGTAATTTTGTAGACTAATGGCCCGTACACACGATCCGAATATCGTACGAAAACGGTCGTCCGAGGAAGAATCATACGATTTTTGGATCGTGTGTACACTACTTTTGAGAGCCGATCACGACGGTTCATCCGATATTATTCGATCGGACAAACACGAAAATTTTCCTCGTACGATACAAGATCGTACGATTTTCGTTTAGTCAGTATAGTTGTCGTCCGAAAATAGATTTTTTTTTTCTGTCGTACGAGAATTTTTGTGACTTTATTATCCTGTTCAATTTCTACGTACGACTAAGCAAAAAAAGTTGTACGATATTTGGATCGAGTGTACGGGGCATTACTGTGGTAGGTCAATACTTTGAACAACTGACCAAGAAGAAGCATGCAGCAAGAGAAGTAAAAGCAATTATTAGAACATCTGATGTGCATACTTGTTCCAGATCAACCCTGAAAACACTTTTTGGATTTTGTTGCATTAAAAACTAAAAATGAAACCCCTATGATGTCACCCATATACAGTACAGGCAAGCTGTGGCTCACTAGACAATGGTGCACTAAAAGTCTATCAGAGCAAATCACAGATTGGCTGCATCTGTCACAAGGAATTTATTACAGGTTATATTTCCCAGGTTGTCTCTACCCCTCCTCTGTGCCTCTTGTGGGAGAACTTTGAAAACAATGCAAACAGTTTCAGAGAATGAATGAATGGCTGTGCCATATGGCATGCTGCCACCTTCCATACCCAGATCACGTGCAGAGACATTCAGAAAGACGAGTCACATTTTTCTGCTTTTCACATTGTCCCTGCACTACACACTGTTCTCCAATAGTCTGGATGACAAACGCATGCAATTAAAAAGGAAAAAATACTTCATGTTCAGCGAGTTTAGATTTGGAGCTAGAATTGCAGTGCTTATCTTAGATTGACATTGTATATGATGATTTTTACATACACACAAGCTTCCTATTGCATAGTTTTTTCATTGTATTAAAAATAGAGGTGTGGATTAAAAACTAGGGGAGAGCTCTCCCCACTTTTCTTATCCTTAATTTTATTTAGTTTTCTTCCCTTTTTGCTACTTACTAATGTTTGTAAGTTAATAGTTCACCAATGCTTAAAGCTTTTGTTTCCACTAACATTTCATATTCCTGATATGTGCCTGCTGTGCCATATACTAATGAGAAAGTAGCCTGTTCTTTTTGTATTGCTTCCTTTGTGCGAAATCCCTGGAGTTCCTGCCAGTCCCTCTGTTTTCTTATTAAAAACTGACAACACCAAGCAGGAGAGAACAGTGTGGTCAGTTCTCTAGCTATGCTGGGAACTCAGCCTGCTCTCCTCCAATCAGGGCCGATCCTAGGCAGGGTGCGCGGGGTGCTCCGCACCCAGGCGCCACAGAGGTGGGGGCGCCGAAGCTCCAGAGTGCTCCCCTCCCTCCTCCTTATCTGTGTCCAGAGGAGGAGCGCATGTAGCAGGTGCTGCGGTTCTCCATCACGCTTGCTCTCTCCGCTGGCAACTGACAAGAGCGCATACTTCCTGCTGTCCCCGGAATCCGGGCTGAGTACCGCAGCAGAGCCTAGTACCAGAACACGTTCCGGTACTAGGCTCCACTAATTATTCTGTCCAGTGCACGTGGAGCAGTCTCCTGTCTGCCCCGCCCCCTCTGCGTGTGTCGGCTCTTCTCCCATAGGTGGTGTGATGAGAGGCTTCTGGGTTGGCCAGAGCTGCTGCCAATCATCCCGTGCACTCCCAGAAATGCTCTCCGAGTCCCGCCCTCTTAGTAACCAAAGATGCCACGTATGCCCCGCCCCCTGTAATGTGCTTCTGCTCCCAGCGCGCCCGAGCTACAGGAATCTATTGGGCAGGTACTGATCTATGGGGACACCTGCTGTGGGGGGCTCTGATGGGGGACACCTTCTGGGGGGGGCTCTTATGGGGGACACCTGCTGGGGGGGGTGGCTCTGATGGGGGACACCTGCTGTGGGTGGCTCTGATGGGGGACACCTGCTGGGGGGCTCTGATGGGGGACACCTGCTGTTGGGGGGCTCTGATGGGGGACACCTGCTGTTGGGGGGGCTCTGATGGACACCTGCTGTGGGGGGACTCTGATGGGGAAACCTGCTGTGGGTGGGCTCTGATGGGGGATAACTGCTGGGGGGGCTCTGATAGGGGACACCTGCTGTTGGGGGGCTCTGATGGACACCTGCTGTGGGGGGGCTCTGATGGACACCTGCTGTGGGTGGGCTCTGATGGGGGATAACTGCTGGGGGGGCTCTGATGGGGGACACCTGCTGGGGGGGAAATCTGATGGGGGACACCTGCTGTGGGGAAACTCTGATGGGGGACACCTGCTGTGGGGAAACTCTGATGGGGGACACCTGCTGTGGGGGAGCTCTGATGGGGGACACCTGCTGTGGGGGAGCTCTGATGGGGGACACCTGCTGTGGGGGAGCTCTGATGGGGGACACCTGCTGTGGGGGGGCTCTGATGGGGGACACCTGCTGGGGGGCTCTGATGGGGGACACCTGCTGTGGGGGAACTCTGATGGGGGAAACCTGCTCTGGGGGCTCCGATTGGGGACACCTGCTGGGGGCCTCTGATGGGGGGACACCTGCTGTGGGGGAAATCTGATGGGGACACCTGCTGTGGGGGAACTCTGATGGGGAACACCTGCTGTGGGGGGGCTCTGATGGGGGACACCTGCTGTGGGGGGGCTCTGATGGGAACCCTGATGTAAAGAGGGATTCTGATGGGGACTTTGATGTAAGCTGCGAGTGCCGCAGGTCATTCTCTCCCAAGAATGTCCCTCATTCTCAATTCTAAAAGTTGGGAGGTATGCAGGAGCGAATCAGGGGAGGAAAGACTGTGCCACCGCCGTCCCTGTTATCAATGGAAAGAGGGCTCTCTGTGTTTCCTGCCCATCCCCCTCCCTCCTCCTCTCAAATGAGGAGAGTGAAGCAGCCAGAGATCAAAGCGCCCATGTCTGAGTGGAGAAAGAGCAGCCGCGGGCTCTTAGACCCCTCTCCTCCTCGCATTGCTGTACTAGTGAGCGGTGTTTGCCAGGACAGCTGCCCGCTATGTTTATTCTCCCTCCTTCATATTGGCCAGGGAATAAATACAATAAAAAAAGGAGCAGAGAAGAGGATTGTGGGACATGTAGTCCCGAGGACCGGCGGCCCCATTGTGACCCAGAAACTGCAGCTCACACAGCATGCCCAGCTGAATGGGAGAGAGGGGGGGGGGAGAGAGAGAGAGAGAGAGCATAGAGCCCAGAAAAGCTTTTGGGGAAGTGCACCCAGGACTCCAGGTTGAGGACAGTGCTGAGGGGACACCATCAGAGATAGAACCCCACTGCCCTGCGCCACCAGAGGGAAAGCCGCACAGCCTGGCACCATCACTGGTGAAGAAAGGAATGGAGTCATTGCCAGAATACAGATCTGAGCACTACCCAGCGGAGTCGCCACGGGCAACCCAGAGTGAGCTGACTCCTGATCAGAGGAACCGATGTTGCTGTATCGCCGGGTCTGGTGAGAGGGCAGAGTGGGCCATTATCTACTGCCATCCATAGGAACTGCAGCCTCCTGTAGTGTGTCTGCAGTCCCTAATCATCTCCTGTAGTGTGTCTGCAGTCTCTGACCATCTCCTGTACTATGTCTGCAGTCTCTGACCATCTCCTGTAGTATGTCTGTAGTCTCTGACCATCTCCTGTAGTATGTCTGCAGTCTCTGACCATCTCCTGTAGTATGTCTGCAGTCTCTGATCATCTCCTGTACTATGTCTGCAGTCTCTGACCATCTCCTGTACTATGTCTGCAGTCTCTAACCATCTCCTGTACTATGTCTGGAGTCTGACCATCTCCTGTACTATGTCTGCATTCTCTGACCATCTCCTGTACTATGTCTGTAGTCTCTAACCATATCTTGTAGTATGTCTGCAGTCTCTAAACCATCTCTTGTATTATGTCTGCAGTCTCTGACCATCTCCTGTAGTATGTCTGCAGTCTCTAAACCATCTCTTGTATTATGTCTGCAGTCTCTGACCATCTCCTGTAGTATGTCTGCAGTCTCTGACCATTTCTTATATCATGTCTGCAGTCTCTGACCATCTCTTATATCATGTCTGCAGCCTCTGACCATCTTCTGTATCATGTCTGCAGTATGTCTGGGGGCTCTTTCTAACAGACTCTCTAACAGAAGCCCTCTCTGTGTGCATTAGAGAGACCCCCCTCCAGGTCCCATCAGTGTACTCATTTTCTTTATTGTTAAAAGATCATGGGAGGATCCCAGGGTAATGAAGACTTCTTAGGGGAGCATCTCTGTGTTTGAGTCATAGCCATAGAAACATTTGTAAAGGGGAGGAGTTAGTAAGATGACGCCGCCCATGTGGGAGCGCCAGAAATATTTCTGCACCCAGGCGTCTTTGACCCTCGGATCGGCCCTGCCTCCAATGATCAGATTTGTCCCGACATGCCCCTCTGCACAGCCTGTCACTGGGAAGGATGGGCGTCCGCAGGAGGGGGCAAGTGCCCCCCCCTGGAATCGTCAAGGTGTTGCTCTGTGTCTCTGAGACTCTGATGTCTATCATCTGACGTCTCCCCCTCACCCCGGCCCGATCATCCAATGCGATGCTCGCCTGCTCCGCTCCAGTCATTGGCTGCCAGCTTGCTTGTGTTGTGTAGATCCGGCACGGCACCGGCCCCGCCCACTCAAGTGGCCGAGTCAGAGTCGGTGATACACTGTTGCCTGCCAGTGCTGCCCTGGGTCCAGGGGATCATCACAGATAGGAAATACTGAGGCATACACCGTGAAGAACCACAGGTAACAGCAAGACTCAGGAGGAGCATTTTTAAATAGAATATTATATTTCTTTGCTTGGAAAGTGGGACAGCTGCGCTGAGCTATAATTGTAATTTGCTGGAAAGATGTGTGTACAGTTTAAGAGATAATTCATCTTCACTTATCACTTTGTATTGGATTGAAAGCATGGCATCCGCAGGGTTACTCAGGCGGCTGCGTACCATGCCCATATAGCATAGAGAGTAGAGAATGTACATCTTTTCACATTGCATCTGTTGTGGCCATATTTTGATCTTGATAAAAACAGCCTATACAGTGACAGTATGAACATCAAAATATGGCCACAACAGATGTATTGCAATGTAAAAAGATGTACATTCTCTAGGCTATATGGGCATGGTACACAGCTGCCTAACTTCCAATACAAAGTGAAGATGAATTATCTTATAGAACACGCATATATCTTTCCAGTGGAAAGATTTTCATGAGATTGACGAAAAGGGGCAGAGCCTGGATGGCCTTAAAATGATGCACCCCCTGGAAAAAGTTCTGCGGACGCCCATGCTGGGAAGCTCAGTGTACTGCTGCTTCTCCCCCCCGCCCAGCTCTTATGCAGCTGAAAACAGAGGGAATGTGATCACTTATAAAAAAGGGGGAAAAAAATGGTGATCGTTTACAATCATTAGTAGGAAATGTCTATTGCTTGACAGATATACCACATTTCCATGGAAGAATTTCTCCTGTATGACCTACCCACCCTCCATGCGTGGAGGTCTGGTCAAACCATAATGTATCGCAGGTGTAGGGTTGCCACCTGTCCGGGATTCACCCCGACAGTCCGGGTTTTGAATCATGTGTCTGGGTTTCAGTGGGCCTGAAACCCGGACACAATATTCAGACAGGAGGGTGAGGGGGCACTATGCATGCCACATTACTATTCTCTTTGGAGCGCCCAAAAGGTGTCCCAGGTTTGTTACAATCCTATAGAGTATGCTGAAAGAAAAATATGGTGGGCACCGCTAAAAACCTACAGGGAGCCGTCAGTGGCCTTGCATTGTGGGAAGAAGCTGTAAAGCACCATTATTGTATAGCACTACAGAGCAAAAAGCAGATGGCCAAGCACGTGTGTTTCTATGTGAGGCAGAACCAAGTAATGAGGAGAGCAAGTCCTGCAAACAGGTTAGTGTAGTTTGTACAGGACAGTGTCAGCAGGGTACAAACCAGTCTTATACACTGGCACTGTACATTATATACAGACCAGTCTGTACCCCAACACCGTACTGTATATGTTATACACACACACACCAGTCTGTATATGATGTAAAGTATGGTGTTGGTGTACAGACTGGTCTGTACTGTGCCCTCCCTTGGCCCCTGTACTGCGCCCCTCCCTTGGCCCCTGTACTGCGCCCCTCCCTTGGCCCCTGTACTGCGCCCCTCCCTTGGCCCCTGTACTGCGCCCCTCCCTTGGCCCCTGTACTGCGCCCCTCCCTTGGCCCCTGTACTGCGCCCTCCCTGTGTTACCTCCTCCTTCCCCCACCAGCTGTCACCTCTGCCCCCATGTCTCTCAATGACCCTCCTATCCTCTTCTCCCAGCAATCACAGCCATTTTCTTCTCAATTCTCCCACCCCACAATCCCCATTTCACCCTACCCTCAACTACCCTGCCCTCACTTACCCCTCTACTTCCCACCCCGCCCAACTCCCCAACAACCCCCCCGTCAAACCACCCTCCTACCTACACGATAGGAAACGGTAATTGGTATCGGCGAGTACTTGCAAAAAAGTAATCGGTACTCGGTGCTTAAAATAAAAAATAAAAAAAAAGTGGCAGCGGTGCATCCCACATACATACTTATTTTTTTTATCTTTTTAGGGCTCACGCCAGGTTCACCCGTTCACACCATACCTGAGCAGCAATGTGCATTTAAAAAAAATTAAGCATATGTTCATTTTTACGCAGTGCAACATGCTTCGGTGCATAGAGTTGAAGGAAGTGTCATTTTGTGATGCTTCAATAAATAATGTAAATACAACGCACACCTGCACAAGTGCAATTTAGCGTGCAGGCTGGTGTGAACGGACACTATAAAAATTCATTTAATCTTAATGATTTTCTTACACTGTCCCCGGCCATTTTTTGCATCTTACAGAGGGCAGAAAAACAGTCCGGAGTGTATTACTGCACTAAGGATTTTTTCAGACTTCAGTTCTGCTTTAACACTTGCATGCATAAGTCAAAGCAGCGATTCCTTTATCAGACGGCTCTGTCCAAAGTTGTCCGTCTCTCAAAGTAGACATGCAAAATATGCTGCTCTTTTGCCAACTCATAATGCTCTGGGAATTTTTTTTATACATGAAATGCTTATTTGTGAAACAAAGACTGTATACATATAGCAGTTTGCTTTGAGCTCCCGTCACCTGTAGGACTACTCACCTTTTCATGTCAACTGTAGTGACATTAAATGTGACTCCTTTTAGCCAAAGGACCATGAAGAGACGCTGGGAAAAGGGGCAGTTTCCAATGCGCTGTCCATCACTGCCAGCCTAACCAGGGGAAAAAAGGGAAAGGAAAAGGAGTGTCATCATAAAACTTGAACAGCCAATTAATATTAGTAACATCTTAAAGAAAAAAAATAGATCCTGGCAATTATTCACACACTGATGCGGACATTCACAAACAAGAATTGCCCTGACAGTGACAGCTTTTAACTGATAAGATCATACAGAGTTGAGTGGATTTTATTCTTTATTTTTACTTTGTCATTTTGGTTTCTTCTCCCTTGCATGGAAGGAATCTCCCCTCCCGGCTATTGTATTCTGACAGCTGGCACCCTCAGCTGTCCGAATACCTGCAAAAAATCTGCATCTAACTGGATGCAGACGATGGTTTGGATGTCAACTTTCCACCCAGCAACTTCAAATTTCAGATTGAAGAATGTTGGGCAGGAGGGTGCTGACATGGGTGCCGACATGGCCAGGGCCATCAGGAACCAGACAAAATGTTCTCTGTGTATGGCCACCTAACTTTATAGCAGTTACAAAGTAAGTGGATGCAGAATGCTGATCTGTTTGACATTTGTAAACACCAGGATTTACATGACTCAGTCCCGGCAGTAGATGCTGCCCCTGAGTGATGTCTTTACAAAAAGGTGACACCGTCCTTCTGTAGAAAAGCAATTGAAGGCATTATCAACACACCATAATTCCTATAATGGCTTTAGAAAGCATGCAATTCTGCTCCATGGGAAAATGGATCCCCATCTTGCCACCAAGAACCCCAGAATCATATACAGAACTTCAGATCCCAGGTCAAACTGTGTCATGGAAGGATGCCAGCTCTACTTTGTGTTTCCACTTAAGATGGCCCATGACTCCTCTAAAGCCAGACACATATTTGGGCACGCACCATACCAGGCATCCAAGTTACACATTAACAATGAACACGTTGTGCAACTATTAGTACAGGAGACTCAGAGTGAAAGGGAGGGGTGATACAGGAACAGTGCCAAATACTTAGTGAAAGAGAAGAGCCAAATAATACGAAGATTTAACAAGAGGGAGAAGTATCGAGAGTTGGGTGGAGGAAGGAATAGAGAAAGTGGGCGGACAGAAGAGAGGTGGATAGGAAGGTGATCTGTTCCTTCATCTCCGACACTTGGCACTCCGAGATATGGCAAATTCCTAAGACACCTCATGTCACACCCATCTCTGCAGTCTGACGGAGACCTGCAAGTGCGTGTGCAGGAGAGGCCGCGAGGACATAGAATTGTTTGTACAAAAAGATTGTGTGACGGGAGCAGAGAATGACAAATAGTACTGTGCCATTAAAGCAAAACCAGAAAAAGTGGAAAGAAAACTACAGAAGAGGTGAAAAAGATTAAAAAAACATGGAAAACTATAGAAAAATTAAGAAAGAAAAAAAATAAGAAAGAAAAAAACTATAGAAAAAAAAAAAACTTGGAAACAAAGTACATAGGAAAAAAAAGAAAAAATGAAATTTTTAATTTACGAAAAACCAAGATCAGTTTGGCTAATCCCTATATTTTTTTATCACGTTGTGAATGCCATTGCCTATAATACAGCGAGTATATCCTAAAATGTCATTAGTACCTGCATTTGTTCCATCCCACCAATCACATTTTAGAAGGAAGTTTGTTTGTTACCCTTATCCATTTGTTCTATTTTTTTTTTTTTTTTTTAAGCAGAGTTCCACCCATTTATTTATTTTTACTTGCAATCTATCCCATACCATCTGCATTTCAATTTAAAATGGCAAATTATTATTTTTATTATATATACACACACTAGGGCCGAAACAACTAATCGATTAATCGACAACTAATCGATTATGAAATTAATCGATTACAATTTTCATAATCGATTAATCGGCCAGTAACATAATGGGGTTAAAACAAAACTAAAATTAGCCCTTTATAGTACAAAAAGAGCAAATCGCTACTGTAAATATTACTTTCACTGTCCCACAGTAAAAAAATTAACCCCTTACAGTAGCGATTATTTGCTCTTTTTGTACTCATTTTAGTTTTTTTAACCCCATTATGTTGCTAAACATCTCAGGCCTGGGTCACACACACACACACACACACCTCTGTTTTTTGGTGCTTTTTGCAGAAACACACTACAGTTCATTTACATGGTTTCCTATGGGACCCGTTCACATCCATGATTTTTTCAGCTGCTGCGTATTTGGAAAGGGCAAGGACTTTTTTTAAACGCAAAACGGTGCTATTTTGTTTTTTGGGTTTAATATACTTCAATGGAGAAGCTGCAGAAAAATCATGTAATGTGTTTTTGCGGCAATTTGTGTTTTGTAATCTGCCCAACAACAAATTGGGCAAAAAAATATAAAAAAATGCAAATCGCAGCAAAATTACTTTTTTTTTTACATTTATTAACCGATTAGTCGATTAATCGAAACAATAATCGATTATGAAAATAATCGTTAGTTGCAGCCCTAATACACACACCTGTCTTCTTTATCTCCTGGAGCACTTCCAGCTCCGGCCGCATAGGCAATGATGTAACTAGGTGATTCCCATGGACTCCTGGAATAACGGCATCATCTCGCCCAGGAGTCCATGCCAATCGCCTAATACCATAATGTTGCGCAATTTCAATACCGGAACTGACGAGATCGGGAGGTTCCGATTTACAGGTTGCTATAGCAATGGGGCGGGAACTTCTGCTGACGCCACCTTTGTTATGGCAACCTGTCAAGATGAAAAAGCGCAGTGGCATTACTACACAGGCACGAGATTGGTGGGTGCATACTGGGTAGCCAGCTGCACCGAATCCTGGAAATGAAGACAAGAGGGCTTTAGATGCCCACAGCAGAGATGGACCCTGCCTGCTTCTGCGATCAACTTAGTTTTGCACCATTTAAGCATATAATAAAAAAGGACCACATTAATGGCATTATCTAAATGTTGACGTGGACACAATTACAGGGGAGTATTTAAAAAAAATAAAAAAATTATGGAAATCCGTTATAATGACTAACTAATTCAAAGATTATACCAAGAGCATCTAGGGTTTACGTCCGCACTATTTGTACGCTCTAAGTGCAGTCCTGCACATTGAAGGCGATCCTAGATTGGAAAACATATCTGTGTGAAATAAAGTTTCTATTTGTTCAATGGCTAACGCTTTGTAAAACAAGCTTTTCCGGGGCCATTTGGGGTACCCCGGCCTCCACTGGGTCTATCAGTAGAATCAGAGGTTTGCAGATTTTTGATTTGCATAATTTCCATGGAGATACACCTGGAAAATTCTGAAATCTAAGCAATTATAATCGATCAATGTCTCCTAAAGGAAAAAAAAAAAAAAAAAAAAGGGACAAAGCACAATTACCGTACACTAGTAATCAGGAGGAAGAGCCTGGATATGTAGGGAGCAAATATGGCTGCCCTCATGTTATGAAGTTTAAGTATGGCAATATTTACAGTGTTACTTACAATGGTCTGGTTTTAGGCAATATACATATGTATGCACCATACCTGTGGGCACAGCTACTACAGCGATCTCTACAACTTCCTGCAATAGGGTCACAACCACCCTTTCTTTCAAAGTTTGTATGAAGCAGCAGCATTTTACAGAAGATATGCACAACATGCCAATGTATAGCGCAGTGTTTCTCAACTCCAGTCCTCAAGGCGCCCCAACAGGTCATGTTTTCAGGATTTCCCTCAGATGAAAAGGCTGTGGTAATTACCAAGGCAGTGAAACTGATCAAATCACCTGTGCAAAAAAAATGGAAAGCCTGAAAACATGACCTGTTGGGGCGCCTCGAGGACTAGAGTTGAGAAACACTGGTATAGCATGCCATGTCCAGCCTCAGGTGCAGTCTATTAGAAGAAGAAGAACATACTTTTTCAACACCACCACCACTGCAATGATTGACAGTAGCTGCTTCTCTCTATTTGCAAGCAGAGGGTGGTGGCTTTATCCATTGTTGGTTTATTTTCAGTTCTCACTCCAGCACAATTTACTATATAGAAAAAACCTTGGGATTGCAAACATAATTTGTTCCGGAAGCATGCTTGTAATCCAAAGCACTCTTATATCAAAGCAAATTTTCCCATTAAAAAAAAAATTATGGAAACTCAAAATGATTCGTTCCACAACCATTTATTCATAAGTCCTTCAGTCTATAGTCAATATAAAAAAAAGGATTATAGCAATGAGATAGGTTGTGTAACCATAAAATGTCCATACACAAAAATGGCAGCCTCCCCAAGGGGATTAGAAGAATAATCCAGCAGGAGCTACAGAGTATTAGGCTGGGTTCACACTAGTGCGACACGACATCTGTCCTACTTTGGATCCGACTTTGCCCTGCGACATGAAGCCGACATATGTCCGACTTTCAATGAACGGGGATCCGACTTGGATCCCCGCCAATATCAGGCACTGTGTTTGGTATGAATCTTGAGGGGGAACTCCAGGCCAAATTTTAAATAAAAAACCGGCGTGGGTTCTCCCTCCAGGAGCATACCAGACCCTTGGGTCTGGTCTGGATTTGAAGGGGCGCCCCTACGCCGAAAAAACGGCATGGGGGTCCCCTCAAAATCCAAACCAGACCCTTATCCGAGCACACAACCTGGCAGGCCGCAGGGGAAGAGGGGGGGGATGAGAGAGCGGCCCCCCCTCCCTCCTGAACCGTACCATGCCGCATGCCCTCAACATGGGGGGTTTGGTGCTCTGGGGCAGGGGGGCGACCTGCGGCCCCCCCACCCCAGAGCACCCTGCCCCCATGTTGATGAGGACAGGGCCTCTTCCCGACAACCCTAGCCGTTGGTTGTCGGGATCCGGGAGCCCCCTTCAATAAGGGGGCCCCCGGATCCCGGCCCCCCCACCCTATGTGAATGAGTATGGGGTACATCGTACCCATTCACCTGGTGGAAAAAAATTGCAATAAAAAAACCACACAGCTTTTTAAAGTATTTTATTGCACAGCTCCGGGGGTCTTCGGTGTCGTCGCCGCGCTCTCCGGTTCTTTCTTCCGCCGGACCTCCGCTAACTTCTTTTTAGCTCTTTTGCTAACGGAGGCCCGGTCTTCGTCGTCTCGTCCGGCTCTCAGTTGTCCTTCTGCCGGCCCCTCCACTAACTTCTTTAGCTCTTTTGCTAGTGGGAGGAGCCGGTCTTCCCGTCGTCACCGTCTTCTTCTCTCTTCTTCTCGATGTTGACGCGTCGCTTCCTCCCGCTGTAATACTGGCTCTCCGCTCCACATTAATATAGGCTTCTCATGACGTCACAGTCACATGTTCCCATGACGTCCCAGTCACATGCTCCGGGGCCATGTGCCCCGGAACATGTGACTGTGACGTCATGAGAAGCCTATATTAATCTCTGCGGACCGAAGATTTAGCATTACTGCGAGAGGAAGCAACGAGTCAACATCGAGGAGGAGAAGAGGGAAGACGACGCCGACGACGGGAAGACCGGCCCCTCCACTAGCAAAAAAGAGCTAAAAGAAGTTAGTGGAGGGGCCGGCAGAAGGACAACGGAGAGCCGGACGAGACGACGAAGAAGACCGGGCCTCCGTTAGCAAAAGAGCTAAAAAGAAGTTAGCGGAGGCCCGGCGGAAGAAAGAACCGGAGAGCGGGAGAAGAACCGGAGAGCGGGAGAAGAAGGCGGCGACGGAGAAGACCGGGCCTCCGCTAGCAAAAGAGCTAAAAAGAAGTTAGCGGAGGCCCGGCGGAAGAAAGAACCGGAGAGCGCGGCGACGACACCGGAGACCCCCGAAGTCTGAAGAAGACCCCCGGAGCTGTGCAATAAAATACTTTAAAAAGCTGTGTGGTTTTTTTATAGCAATTTTTTTCCACCAGGTGAATGGGTAGGGGTACGATGTACCCCATACTCATTCACATAAGGGGGCCCCCGGATCCCGGCCCCCCACCCTATTGAAGGGGGCTCCCGGATTCCAATAAGCCCCCCGCCCGCAGACCCCGACAACCAACTGCCAGGGTTGTCGGGAAGAGGCCCTGTCCTCATCAACATGGGGGCAGGGTGCTCTGGGGTGGGGGGGCCGCAGGTCACCCCCCTGCCCCAGAGCACCAAACCCCCCCATGTTGAGGGCATGCGGCCTGGTATGGTTCAGGAGGGAGGGGGGGCCGCTCTCGTCCCCCCCTCTTCCCCTGCGGCCTGCCAGGTTGTGTGCTCGGATAAAGGTCTGGTTTGGATTTTGAGGGGACCCCCACGCCGTTTTTTCGGCGTAGGGGCGCCCCTTCAAATCCAGATCAGACCCAAGGGTCTGGTATGCTCCTGGAGAGGGAACCCATGCCGTTTTTTTTTATTTAAAATTTGGCCTGGAGTTCCCCCTCAAGAGCAGCACAGCACAAGTCGCATGCCAAAGTCGGATCATGCAAGACTGCGGTCCGACTTTGATCCGACTTCAATGATAGTCAATGGGCTGAAGTCGGATCAAAGTCGGACCAAAGTAGTACAGGGAGCATTCTCAAAGTCGGACCGACATGTGTCGGACCAGTTAAGACGGCTCTCATAGGGAAACATTGATTTTCACACGTCATGCGACATGAGCTCCCAATGTCGGAGCGTTTGTCGCCCCAGTGTGAACCAGGCCTAAAAGAGAAGAGCGGTGCCTCTAAGGCCTGGTTCACACTGGTCCGACAAACGCTCCGACATTAGGAGCTCATGTCGCATGACATGTGAAAATCAATGTTTCCCTATGAGAGCCGTCTTAACTGGTCCGACACAAGTCCGACTTTGAAAATGCTCCCTGTACTACTTTGGTCCGACTTTGATCCTACTTCAGCCCATTGAATATCATTGAAGTCGGATCAAAGTAGGATCCTTGTCCTAACCATCCGACATTTGACATCCGACATGGTGATTACAGCAGCAGTAAAAGGAATTTATCTCACCCTGAGATTGTTTTGATTGGTCAAAGGACAAGTCAGACTAGCACAATGTCGGATCAAAGTAGTATCCTGTTCATGAATGTCGGATGGATGTCAGACCAATGTAGGATCAATGTAGGACTGATGTCGCAGAGCAAAGTAGGATGAAAGTCGGATGAATGTCGTGTCGTATCAGTGTGAACCCAGCCTTAGGCTGGGTTCACACTGACACACAGTCATACAACTTTCATCCTACTTTGCTCTGCGACATCAGTCCTACATTGATCCTACATTGGTCCGACATCCATCCGACTTTCATGAACAGGATACTACTTTGATCCGACTTTGTGCTAGTCTGACTTGTCATTTGACCAATCAAAACAATCCCAGTGTGAGATAAATTCCTTTTACTTCTGCTGTAATCACCATGTCGGATGTCAAAAGTCAGATGGTTAGGACAAGTATCCTACTTTGATCCGACTTCAATGATATTCAATGGGCTGAAGTAGGATCAAAGTCGGACCGACTTGTTTCGGACCAGTTAAAGTGGTTGTAAACCCACTTTTTAAACAAAGACCTACAGGTAAGCCTAGATTAAGGCTTACCTGTAGGTGCATGAAATATCTTCTTAACCTACACAGTTAAGGAGATATTTGTATGTAAATGCGGCGACGCTGACGTCACCCCATTCACAAATTCGGCTAGGTCGCAACATTCGACGACGTAGCCGAATTCGACAGCCCACGCGCGCATGCGCGGAGTCACGTCTTCGCCGCTCCGGCCAATCACAGTGCCGGAGCGGCGCTGTGATTGGCTGCAGCGGCAATACCCGTAAGTAACATTCCGGCTATCGCCGCAGCGATGGATGCGGCTAGAGGGACACGGACGACTTCGGGGGCCCCGATCGAAGGTAAGTGGTACATAATGAGCTAGTATGCTAGTCATACTAGCTCATTATAGCTTTGTCTTGCAGGTAAGTAAAAAAAAAAAAAATTTGTCTACGGGGTTTACAACCACTTTAAGACGGCTCTCATAGGGAAACATTGATTTTCACATGTCATGCGACATGAGCTCCCAATGTTGGAGGGTTTGTGTGAACCCAGCCTAAGTGTAGCAATATGGTTACATTTAATGAAGGTACAACATTTAGCAAGTCACATGGTTGATGATTAAGAGGCACATCTAAGTATACAGGCATCCGGGGTAAAAGCGATACACATAGACCATCCTCCTCACCACTGTCAGTCTGCAATCGTGACCGGGAAGACTACCCTGCAGTAGAGCGATCTGAAAGCGAGGCTTCAACCGCTCGTGGAAGGGACTACATCAGTGGTGGTGCACAGGACAGTCAATGTGGACAGCTTTACCCTGGATGCCTGCATACTTAGATGTGCCTGTTTTAATCATCAACCATGTGAGTTTCTAAATGTTGTACCTTCATTAAATGTAACCATATTGCTACACTTAGAGGCGCCTCTCTTCTCTTTTATACTGAGTTGTGACATGAAGCTACTCTTATTTTAAGACCTAGTTTGTATATCAAATCCTAGTTTATTTAAAAAAAATTGCTTGTGTAGCGCCCACCCCATTTAGGGGTGCTATATACCCAAATTTAGGGGCTGGTCTGGGATAGTTAGGCTCATACCATTTTCAATTTATAGATTGTGCTGTTTATTTCCAGGATGGTATACTGGTGTGCAGTTCCCTGTGGCCTATAGGTGGCACTGCCATAATGGGTCAGGGTTGAACCACTGGTATTAGTGCTGTGCCTTAGGGTATCCTCTCTCGGCAGTGGTACAGTGGGTGTGGGCGACCTGCTGTGCATGCCAGGAGAGGATACATAAGGGGCAGACGCCGCCTGGGAATTTTCTTTGGCCTTCGTTCCAGAGTCGGAGTCCAGGTGCGTGGCGCATGGCCCTCCAGGCCATGGGGCCACGTGTGCATCAGTCCCAGGCACCTTTAGTCCTGGGGCTGCATCTTCAACACTGGGCCCAGCACCTTTAGCTGGAGCCCGCATCGAGGAGGAGATGTCCCAGGGTGCCCCTTGCAAGGGAGCCCGCTTTTAAGAAGAGGAGGCCGGGGGAGGACCTTTCTGACGAACCGGTGAAGGAAGGGGCCCGGTAACTCTCTGGAGGGATTCTTCTATCCACCAAGGGCCTAGTAATGTGCTGCTGCTGGCACCTGTCCTTAAGTACCAGAAGCTAAGAGGTTCGGGGTCTGATAGATTCTGTGGCAGAGAGTCTCCCGATCGCGTCTAGGAAAATAACTTGATCAAATGTCCGAGCATCACTTCGGCTGCTAGGATCCACTTTGTAAGAGACTATCCGGGTGAGCTAAACCTACTCTGGGATAGAGTAGGGATTGTGATATCCATTTGTGCCTGGACTGACCTCCCAAACCTTGCTGTCCTGTCTCTCTTCCACCCTTTTCCTATCTGCTGAACATTAACAAAAATTAACTCAACGTTGGAGTTTAAAGTGGTGTGGACATTGGAATTACTGGGGGGAAACAGAGACTTGTCCCTATATCCTAGGAGACGAGAGCCAGCTGATGGAAGAACCTAGCTGTGGGACCCAAGTACATAACACCGCTTGGCCTCCTCATCCAGGAGGGTACGGGCATATAGTACGGTGTGCCTTTTTCCTGCAATTGAGCCAAAGCAAGGGAAAAGGGTCCGTGTGCTACACTTGTCTTGCAAAAAACAAACAAACACTCTCAAACGAAGGTTTTACTGTACTTTATAACTCGGATAGATAATAATCATCTATCATGGGACCTGCTGTCTTGTGGAAGGAACCTAAAAGTACTCTGCTTTGGAAGTCAAGACGTCACAACACTGGAGTTTAAAACCTTCTAAAGGAAGTAAATCCGCCCCCAATTTCACCTCCTTTTTTTTACAAAAGGGACTAGTTATATCTTAGCTGCTCTTCCCCAGTTGTATCTTAGGCACCAGGCGCTGTATTGCAAGAGGCAGGAGAAGTCACGTTCCCCATACCCCAGAAGCTCAGGTTTCGGAAGGTACAAATAAGGAGGACTGTAAAAAGGAGCAAGAGGAGGCAAAGTACAAGCTACCTAGGCCTGAAAGGGCAAATGACAGTAATGGCTTTAAAGCAGACCTAAGCTCTGCATATACCTTTGCTTCTACGATGTAATGTACACTTCTACACTCTGTATTTTGGGTTATACTTTACATACTGATAGTCATCAAAGTACTGTCCTCTTAGGCCCCATGCACACGAGACGCCGGTGCAAACTCTGCTGAAGGCATGTTTTTAAAAGGCTGAAACCGGCATTTAGAAACGCCCGTTTTGCCGCGATTTTAGCGGCGTTTTACCGGGTTTGCATGCATCTATAAGCGTTTAGTTAAGAAACATAAGACCCTCCCTAAGATCAAAAAACAGTATTATTTAACCATTTCAGCCATTTTGTGAGACCAGAATGAGTAGCAGCAGCTGAGAGAGCAGCAGTGTACTTGTATTTAGCATGTCACTTGCCACGTCACCTGCCCCAAGTTGTGCATTGTCCACTTGCCACGTCACCTGCCCCAAGTCTGTGCATTGTCCACTTGCCACGTCACCTGCCACAAGTTGTGGAGTGCCCACTTGCCACAAGTTGTGGAGTGCCCACTTGCCACAAGTTGTGGAGTGCCCACTTGCCACAAGTTGTGGAGTGCCCACTTGCCACAAGTTGTGGAGTGCCCACTTGCCACAAGTTGTGGAGTGCCCACAATGCAATGCAAGCAATTATTTTTTTTTATATTTTTTTTATGGTTTTTCATCATTTGCCATAATTTTTGAGATTTGTAATGTAAAAAAAATAGGTCACCTTTAAAAACGCTTAAACGAAATAGTGGCAAAACGCCGGTGCCGCGTTTTGCGTCTGAAACGTGGAAATTTTGGCGTCTGAGCCCATTTTTTTGCTTTCAGAAAAACGAGGTTAAACGCAACTGCATATAAACGGCAATAAACGAGACAGTGTACATGGTCACATAGCATAACATTGAATGAGTTCAGGGGCAGTTGAAAAAAAAAGTGTCCAACTGCCTCTGAACGCGAGTTTACATGGGGCCTTAATAGGAATTCTACCCCTGTTCAACAAACTGGCTCACAAATGAATTTGAAAGAATATTTTTAGAATGGAACTATATATAGATTAATATACGTCAAGCCATTCACTTTCACAATCATATCTTAAGAAAACACAAGTTGTCCTTTAATAGATGCTCCTGTACAAGTAGCCTAGATCAGATATCTGGATCTGTGCAATGATATCAGCTCTGATACTTATAAGGATTATCATGTACATACAAAACAATAATGAAAAAGAAAAAAAAAACGGTCATAGTTCATTTTATACTCAGCATACCTGTCTAGAGGACAGGGAAAGTCGTACACAAAAATGTAATATAGTATTGTACAGCAGGTAATCAAGGGATTAAAAAAAAAAAAAAAAAAAAAAGCATAAACACCTACATATAGTAAAATTGACAGTGAATGATATAGAATTCTGTTAAAATGCTTTCTTTAACAGAGTCTCCTCTCGGCCCACGGGAGGTTTCCTTCCTCTGGAACCTAGAAGATTACAAGCGGGGAAAAATACCTGGTCCCCAAGGCAGGAAATGAAATTGGCTCATAGAAGAAACTATGACTTTGATCCATTATACTGCAGGGTGGCTTAGGAAGAGGTGTTTGGAATCAAGACTGGGGGAGTAGATAATTGATGCACAACGTACTATTTAAAAAGTAAAATATAAAAAAAATATCGTTTTGGATAACAGTGGGAGAGGGATTAGAACAACGGTCCGTTTTTATTGCGGTCTGTGTCCCTATTAGAGAGATTCACACTCTGTATTTGTCCTGTTAATCTTCATCATCGAAAGTAAAAGAAAATCCCAAATTTTGGGTTGTTCCCAGAAAAGTAATACGAGGGGAAATCTTCCAATAGGAACAATAGTTCTGGTGATCTAGGGGGGCCCAAAGGGATTCCCTTAATTTGCAGTCTACCTGTTTTGGCTTTGGGACAGGAAGTGAAGATACATTTCCCCAATGGGACACAGATGGGGAAAAAAAAAAAAATAACCCTCCCTTACTCTATCCAAAATATAAAAAAAAAAAAAAAAATAAGTTTTGCCTATAGTTCTACTTTAGTTTCTTTCCTGGAGTTGTTTTTTTAGGTGAAGTGGAGAGAAAGGAAGTTCATTAAAGTGAGTACCTGAATCACAGGAGTGGATGAACAGAAATAAAAACCTTGGCAGATAAGACAGTTCACATATGTATTGCAGTCAAGTATTGTGCCTGGAGTTTCCCTTTAAGTACAATGACAGAAACCCTATAAAACAGAAATAACAGATAGGTTTAGGAAGTGGCGGTCACATTCCTAATGGTATAATGGCTCTAGGCCACGCAAATAGGCTAAATGCCTTATTAAGTGTTTAATAGAGGAAAAAAAATCTGTTGTGCACAGAAATAGCTGTGAGCAACAGAGAGAGTACACACGCCACACCCCGGGCCCACAAAGATTAGGTCATTAAGTAAATCCTGGCTAGGGCGGTGTTCCTAGTCTCGGGGTTCCTCCCAGAGGAAAGGGCAAGTCAGGGCTGCAACTTGTTCTTATAAGGGGACAGATGCAGGAAGGAGGGTTGTCAACTAGGTGTGTAATTATAGATTCTCCAGGCCAAAATAAATCTAAGGCTGCGTTCAACCTTGTGTAGCGCGTCAATGCGTGCAAATTTGCACTTTGCATGGATGAATGCATAGCAAAATGTGAAGCTTAAAAATGCACAGAGGTCATAAAGATACTTGGGCTTCTTTGCACGTTTGTCACGTGTACGGAAGTCCACTGAAATGAATAGGCTGACTTATGCGCAACAACATACGTGCGACACAATCCATAATGTGAATGTAGGCTGTGTCAGCCACAGATGTATCAAAGGCTGCTAGACTCATGTCAGCATATGTGACGGTGAGTGCGCACTACATGTGGGTGGCGGTTGGTGTGGTGACGGCTCTCGCTGCTGTTCACGTGTCTCACACCGTTTTGGGAGTGACCCTATATGCACGGTTGTGGTACATATGGTATTTTCACACAGTATTGCACTATATAGTCTTTCTTCCTATGCCATATCCAGAGTCCTAAAGACCATAAAAGAGGTTCCAGTTATCCTGGAGGTTATGGATACATGCATGACTGCTGAGAAGCAAAGGCTCATTTTTGACCAACTAATAAACCAATACCTTGCCCGCCCAAAAAGACACGGAAGCCGATTAAATTGGAAATAGGGCAAGGCCACAGCTTTATTGAACTTTTTAAAAAAGTACAACTTTCCAAATGTACCAAACAATGCCAGTCACAGTATACCGTGTGCACCCATAAAACAAACTCACATAGTCCAAGAGGCCTGTCCTTACCAATCAATGCCAGACAGGCATTAGCCTGACCCCAAGATTTAACTTGAGGGCATAGCCCATAAAAGCAACATCAATTGCTGGCAAGGTCCAAACCGCCAATAAAGCGATGACAAAATATCACAACGGGTGGGAGGGTGGTCAACTCTTGTGACAGCTGAATCTCCTCAGATCAGTTGGATGTGCTTCAGCATAGCTTTTTCCTAGAGTTCAGGCTCCACCCAGTCACCTCAGGTCTTGTAGCCAATCCTAGAGGAGCTACTTAACTTCCCTTTTAGGTTCACACCCAGTGATGCCATGCTTCCAGCAGTCAAGGCGCCCTTTCCCCAAAAGGTGGTTCCAGGGGCCTTTATTATTGCTCTACTTAAAGCGGGGTTCCACCTGCGATTTTTTTTATTTTTATTTTTTAAAGTTAGCAGCTACAAACACTGTAGCTGCTGACGTTTAATAAGGACACTTACTTGTCCTAGGCGCCCGCGATGTCGGCCCCCCGAGGGCGATCCCTTGATCGTGCCAGATCCCAGCGCCGCCATCCTCACCAAGGGAAACAGGCAGTGGAGCCTTGCGGCTTCACTGCCCGTTTCCTACTGCGCATGCGCGAGTCTCGCGGCGCTGTATGAATGGGTGGCTGCTCTCTGGGATACACACAGTTCCCAGAAGGCAGCACACCCCATTCTCAAGAAGACAACGCGAGGATGACAACCAGCTGCGGTATAGGAAGAGGCAGATTAGGAAGATCCGCATTGCAACCGCAATTTCTGGCAATTAAATAAAAAATAGGATTTTTGTACTCACCGTAAAATCCGTTTCTTTGACGTCCATGGGCTGACACAGCTGTCATACTCATTACGTGTGGGTATATGTCTCTGCTTGCAGGAGAAGACCTAGGCAGAATGTTAGATGTTAACACATTCTAGAACAAACCAGAGCTGAACAGCCCCGCCCAGGGGGGCGGTCCCTCCGGACATTACCCTCCCACCTGCAGCTAGCAGACCTCAGTTCGTAACAAAGCAGTACAAACCTTAAAAAGGAAGGGTGGGTGCTGTGTCAGTCCATGGACGTCAGAGAAACTGATTTTACGGCGAGTACAAAAATCAAATTTTCTCTCATCGTCCATGGACTGACACAGCTGTCATACTGATTACGTGTGGGACGTCCCAAAGCAGTATAAGAAAGGGGTGGGAGCAAATAGTAAAAAGGAACAACCAAAAAACTTCACTCCAAACCAGCAGAGCTCCTCAACGGAGGAGTTGCAACATTAAACAGCGGCCTGCAACACCTTGCGGCCGAAGGAAGCATCCGAAGATGTAGCCACATCAACCTTGTAGAATTTTGAAAAGGCATGAACGGACGACCAGGTCACCGCCTTGCACACTTGAGCAACCGACGCTTGATGTCGGAAAGCCCAGGAAGCATCAATTGTCCTGAGGCATGCGCCGTAACCGGAAAGGGAGGGGCCACCCCCTTAATGGCATAGGACTGGATAACAGTCTGTCTGATCCATCTAGAAAAAGTGGCAGACGACACCGCTCGGCCCTGTTCGGACCCGAGACAGACACAACTAGTGAGTCATATCACGTACCACATAATATATGTGAAGCGCAAACCCTCTGGAATGCGATGTGTGAGGACACAAGGACGGGAGGACAATGTCCACATGTAGGCGGAAAACCGAGACCACCTTATGCAAAAAGGAAGGTCGCGGACGCAACACCGCCTTATCCTTATGGATGACCAAATAGGGTGACTTGCAGGACAAGGCCGCCAATTCAGACACCCGTCTGACAGAAATAATGGCCACCTCCTGAGACAAGGTCAAGAGGAGAAAATCTGATATTTATTTTCAAAGTGAGGTTCCTGGAGAACCGAGAGCACCAAATTCAAATCCGAGGAGGGAGAGGAGGTTTCAACAGGAGGGAGCACATGGCGAACCCCCTGCACAAAAGGTGCTACCAAGGAATGACCCGCTAGCGGTTGCTGAAGGAAGACAGCCAAGGCCGAAAACTGACCCCTAATGGTACTCAAAGCAAGCATTTGGGTCACACCACGCTGCAAGGACCGCAGGATACTGGGGACGGAATACGTCCGTAAACGCTAGTCCAGCTCATTGCACATAGCGATGTAAGCTTCCCAGGTACGGTGATATATCTTTCAAGTGGAAGACTTCCGTGCCCTGAACATGGTCGAAATGACCGAATCCGAGAGACCTCGGACTCCCAGCACCTGGCTTCCAATAGCTATGCCGTCAAGTCAGAGACTGTAAAACAGGATGAAAAATAGGACCTTGAAACAGAAGGTCCTCCCTTATTGGCAACCGCCAAGGAACGTCCGCGATGAGACGTACCAGATCAGCGTACCAAAGACGCCGAGACCCACCCTGCGCAAGAGGATCACCGGAATCCCTTTGGCCACAACCCTGTGCAGCAGGCGAGGAAGCAGCTGCAGCGGAGGATAACAGATATCAGGTGACAATGACCCCATGGGGCCCACCAATGGATCCGAGGCATCCGCCCAAGGATCCCTGGACCTGGCCACAAACCCCGACACCTTACAATTGAGTCGAGAAGCCCTCAGGTCCACATCCGGTATGTCCAGGTGTAAGGACCACTCTCCTGGTCCAGCGTCTGGCGACTCCGATAGTCCGCCTGCCAATTGTCTACGCTGAACGTAGACGGCCGATAGAGACCACGTGGGGAGTTATTTTTCCAGGAGACTGGCTTTGGAGAGAGCCACATCTTCTCCTGCTAGGCAGAAAAAAAAACGGAGGTCTGCTAGCTGCAGGTGGGAGGGTAATGTCCAGAGGGACCGCCCCCCTGGGCGGGGCTGTTCAGCTCTGGTTTGTTCTAGAATGTTTTAACATCTAACATTCTGCCTAGGTCTTCTCCTGCAAGCAGGGACATATACCCACACGTAATCAGTATGACAGCTGTGTCAGTCCATGGACGTTAAGAGAAATGATTCTTTCCTATTTTTTTTTTGTAGCATTTTGGTGCAATTTTTTTTTTTTTTTTTTTTTTTTTTTTTTTTTTAGGGTGGACCTCCACTTTAAGTGAGCAGCAAGGATTTCTAGTGAGTGAGACATTTTGCTATTTTGGGAAGATTTGAAGACCGTTTTTACTGTAAGAATCACAGTTTATGAACTTTTTAGCTCTACAATTTTATACACACTGTATATTCTATTCTTACTTGTGCTTTGTGTATTTCTTCCAGATCTGTGCAGTAATCCAGTGTGAAACTTTACCTCTGCATAGGAGATTTCTGTAATAAAGACCGGTCACTGATGTGCTCTCTCCTTGAGCAGGATGACTGGTCTTGTCTTTGCCCCCTCTAGTTTTCTGCAGGCAGTTGTAGTGGGTGGGGACTGCTGGGCCCCTCCCACAGCTCTCCACAGGCTATGTACAGCACAATGATGATGCCCCTGCTACTCTTATATGGTAATAACTGGTTCTGCAAAGCAGTAGTTATACAAAAAGTGGATTTATATCCTCTGTGGCTACTAAGAAACATGTTTGAATAGAAGTTTTTGTGGCAGAAGTTTAGCTTTAAATATAAACGTAATTTTTGCTCTGAAGGAGAAAATAGTAGAACAACAACTTTAACAATATTACCATAAAGCACATTAGTACCCATCAGTGCAGCCTCATCAGTGCCCATTAATGCAGCAGGGATCACAGAGAGGAAGTGTGAGGATTTACCGCAAGGTCACACAGAGCGGGGGGAGCCTGGAGATGAAACGCCGACCGCTGTCAAAGTTCCACCTACTGAACCGGCACTGGACCAATGTACTGTCTATTATAGGAGCCGGTCCAGGAGGTGGGGGCTTTGTTTGACAGCAGTTGGCGTTCCATATCCAAGCTGTGTCACAGCGGGAGATCCCAGCTTTGTGTGATCCGGCCGGATCTCTTCTTGACAATTTCCTGGCTGATCGCTTCTGGCAGAAGCGGTGCTTTTTTTTTTACAGGGCATCAGAGCGGCCTGGGGGCAGGGACGCAATTGCCCCCTGAGCAGCTCTGATGCCTTGTAAAAAAAAAGGCTGCACCACTTTTACCAGAAGTGATCAGCCAGGAAACTATCAGCTTAGTCCGCGCCCCTGCTCCACACTCACCCTCAGCCAATTTGCACTTGCCAAATGCCGGCGAAAATTTTGAGGGCTGGGTTATGTGTTAAAGACAGTGTATGCTGAAACAAAGAAAAATAAATAAAAACACACACTTATTACTTCAATACATAGACACTCTGCATGGATGCAAAGAGTTCTTGAATTGAACACGGTAGAGAGGCGGAGCGGTGATGTCCTGTTCTCCACCTCGTCAAATCAGAGAAAGCTTTGCATTCACTCAGAGCATGCAAAGCGTTCCCTGAATGGCACCCATGCTGAGCGGCGGCTGACCTCCTGTGTTCAGAATTCACTAGGGCAGCCACTGGGCACAGGATCCGTAAGAAAGTGGAGATCACTGGAGCATCAGTGCCTAACTAGAGTTATTTTCAGCTTCCAGGGGCATCAGCCAGGTATGTTATATACAGTGGGGCAAAAAAGTATTTAGTCGGCCACCAATTGTGCAAGTTCTCCCACGTAAAAAGATGAGAGGCCTGTAAATTGTCATCATAGGTATACCTCAACTATGAGAGACAAAATGTGGAAACAAATCCAGACAGACAATCACATGGTCCGATTTGGAAAGATTTTTTTTTGCAAATTATGGTGGAAAATAAGTATTTGGTCAATATCAAAAGTTCATCCCAATACTTTGTTATGTATCCTTTGTTGGCAATGAGAGAGGTCAAATGTTTTCTGTAAGTCTTCACAAGGTGGTCACACACTGTTGCTGGTATGTTGGCCCATTCCTCCATGCAGATCTCCTCTAGAGCAGTGATGTTTTGGGGCCGTCGCTGGGCAACACAGACTTTCAACTCCCTCCAAAGGTTTTCTATGGGGTTGAGATCTGGAGACTGGCTAGGCCACTCCAGGACCTTGAAATGCTTCATACAAAGCCACTCCTTCGTTGCCCGGGCAGTGTGTTTGGGATCATTGTCATGCTTAAAGACCCAGCCACGTTTCATCTTCAATGCCCTTGCTGATGGGAGGAGGTTTGCACTCAAAATCTCACGATACATGGCCCCATTCATTCTTTCATGTACACGGATCAGTCGTCCTATTCCCTTTGCAGAGAAACTGCCCCAAAGCATGATGTTGCCAACCCCATGCTTCACAGTAGGTATGGTGTTCTTTGGTTGCAACTTAGCATTCTCTCTCCTCCAAACACGATGAGTTGTTTTTCTACCAAACAGTTCTACTTTGGTTTCATCTGACCATATGACATTCTCCCAATCCTCTTCTGGATCATTCAAATGCTCTCTAGCAAACCTCAGACGGGCCCGGACATGTACTGGCTTAAGCAGGGGGACACGTCTGGCACTGCAGGATCTGAGTACCTGGCGGCGTAGTGTGTTACTGATGGTAGCCTTTGTTACGTTGGTCCCAACTTTCTGCAGGTCATTCACTAGGTCCCCCTGTGTGGTTCTGGGATTTTAGCTCACCGTTCTTGTGATCATTTTGACCCCATGGGGTGAGATCTTGCGTGGAGCCCCAGATCGAGGGAGATTATCAGTGGTCTTGTATGTCTTCCATTTTCTAATTATTGCTCTCACAGTTGATTTCTTCACACCAAGCTGCTTGCCTATTGCAGATTCAGCCTTCCCAGCCTGGTGCAGGTCTACAATTTTGTTTCTGGTGTCCTTTGACAGTTCTTTGGTTTTCACCATAGTGGAGTTTGGAGTGTGACTGTTTGAGGTTGTGGACAGGTGTCTTTTATACCGATAACAAGTTCAAACAGCTGCCATTAATACAGGTAATGAGTGGGAGGACAGAGGAGCCTCTTAAAGAAGAAGATACAGGTCTGTGAGAGACCGAAATCTTGCTTGTTTGTAGGTGTCAAAATACTTATTTTCCACCATAATTTGCAAAAAAAAATATTTCCAAATCAGACAATGTGATTGTCTGGATTTGTTTCCACATTTTGTCTCTCATAGTTGAGGTATACCTATGATGACAATTACAGGCCTCTCTCATCTTTGTAAGTGGGAGAACTTTCACAATTGGTGGCTGACTAAAAACTTTTTTGCCCCACTGTAAATGACTACATTGGTCCAAGCTAAACGAATATAAAATATCCATACCTGGAGTTTTTCTTTGATGGTTTGGTTTTACACTTTTTTCCCCCCCAAGGCGGCCATAAACGTATTGAAGTTTGTCTGGTTCAGTAGGAACCAGACGAATTTTGATCCAGCTATTGGTAGACTGGTTGTACTGAATTCCATCTATCATTCGACTTCAGTACAACTAGCCTGTAGGGTTTTTTTTTGTATGATCACTTCCGTCTGATTATTGTATTCTGAGAGCGGGAGGTTTTCCCACCATCGGAATACAATAGCACAGCAGGAGGGATTTCCCGGTCAACACTAACTGTATTGATAGGGGAAATCAAGCAAATTTTCTTTCCTTCCATCCATGGTTGAAGAAAAGAAAACTGCGTAATATTTGGCCAGCCTTAGAGAAGGCAGACACCGAATCAGGCACAGCTGCCGAAACATGCAAATACTACTCCCTAAAATAAAGCTTTACCAATAGGATTGTTAGCTAGAGAGCCCGCCAACTGAACAGACAGCAAATGCCGGAGGTGCACAGTCAGCCTGAAACTGTCATAGCGAGAAAGACAGGAGATACCACCAGAATATGTGCAGAAAAGTGCATATGTCATTCATGGTCTTCTACAGAGTCTTAGGGCACCAACAGAGCAAACAGCTGAATGCACCGGAACTCGCCTGAAATCTCCATCCGTTTCTGCACCGCAGCTCAGCTACAGTGCACAGACATGAATGAAAGGTTTAACACAGGAAACAGTGCCTTTTAAAATGGACCGTCAGCACACGACTCTTTCTTTAATGCAACACAGGTTAAGGTGCTGTTCTAAATGAAGAACATTGTAACTCACCACCAATCAGGTGTTAAGGAAAGACACAGTAAAATAACATTGTTTTAAAGATTTTGATTTCAGGTTTTATTCATGGCAGTTTAGTGAATCAAAAATTAAATTAATTTGTCAGAAAAATAAATAAGATAAAAATTATTATGGGAATAATTAATGGTTGTGGTACTATCAATGGCAATAATGGCTTCTATTTTTATGATCTTTATGAACTTTATGTACATTTCTACAAAAATGTTAAATCTCGAATAATTTTCTAATTACCTCTTATGGTAAATGGTGTGACACCAGTTTAAATATTCAGTGTGGTATTCTTTTGAGTATGCCATTGAGTAACAAAGAATGCCGTCCTGCAGCACACCAATTCAATGTCTGAATTTGAACCCCTTCACGCTGACCGCACGCAAATTTGCGTTCATGGCTTGAAGGGGTTATACTGGGAAGATGCCTACAGCTGCAGGCATCACCCTGGTACCGTTTTTTTAGAGCGGGCGGTTGGCTCTTTAGTGATAACAATGGATGCAGCTAAAAGCCGCTCTGGAACAACAGGGCTCTCCTAGCCGGAATTATTCTTTACTCCAAGTGTCAGTCGTAGATGCTAATAATATACTGTATGACGATAGGAGTTAAGCTATGGGCGATAGCCATTGGGCTGACTCACCACACATGTTCGCTTGCGATTGTCAGACTAACTTTAGACGTTGTTCCTGTATTGTCTGTTAAAATACCAATAAATATATTTAAAAGCCGCTCGGCTGTTAACATAAGGAGAAGGAGGGGACACTCATCAGTTTTTTTTGTTTTGTTTTTTAAAAAGGGACGATGTAAAAAATAAATACAATTTAAATAGACCCCGCGTGTGCGCCCAAGAAAAAACGCATACACCAGTTGCGCCCGCAAATGTAAACGGTGTTCAAATCACACACGTGAGGTATCGTCATGATCGTCAGAGTGAAAGCAATAATTCTAGCAAAATACCTCCTCTAACTCTAGCCTGGTAACCGTTAAAAGTTTTTTAAAGCGTCGACCTGTGGGTATTTTTTTTTATTTTTTTTTTATTTTTTTTTATAGGCATCGTGGTTTTTTGCCATTCCACAAAAGTGCGCAACTTCAAAGCATGACATGTTAGGTATCTATTTACTCGGTGTAACAGCTTTCACATTATATAAAAAAAATTGGGCTAATGTTACCGTTTAGTTTTTTTTCCCCCAAAAAAATAAGTTTGAAAAACTGCTGCGCAAATACCGTGTGACATAAAAGATCACCATTTTATTCTCTAGGGTCTCTGCTTAAAAGAGATATATATACCGTATTTATCGGCATATAACACGCGCCAGCGTATAACACGCACCAAGTTTAGGAGGGAAGTGTAAGGGGGAAAAAAAAACAAAAAAACTTGTATTTAAATGCCCATCAATGCAGCCTTATCAGTGTCCATCTGCAGCCTTGTCCATCATTGCAGCCTTGCCCAGTGCCTTTGCAGGCCTAATTTAAATTTGGCACCGATTTCCGCCTACTGTGAGCAGAGCCGAGATACAGAAAGCCGAGTGTACTTCGGCTAGACTCGGCTCACAGTCCTGCCCATCTCCACTGATTGCGAGAGGACCCGCGATACACAAAGCCGAAGTACACTCGGCTTTACTAGACTCCTCTCGCAGTAACGCCCACCTCCACTGATTGCGAGCACCGCTGACATACAGAAAGCCGAGTGTACTTCGGCTAGACTCGGCTCTGCTCACAGTCAGGGGCTGGATTGCGAGAGGAGCCGAGACTAGCCGAAGTACACTCGGCTTTCTGTAGGTCAGCGGCGCTCGCAATCAGTGGAGGTGGGAGTGACTGCGAGAGGAGCAGAGTAAAGCCGAGTGTACTTGGGCTTTGTGCATCTTGGCGCAGCTCGCTCACAATCAGCGGGGGATCGGCGTATAAAATCGTGGTATACGCCGATAAATAAGGTATATATAGCACACGGACCTTTTTCTCGCCTGGTTCACTTGCAAGTCAATGCACAACGGACCCTACTAATTGAAGAGGTTAAGTGGTCTTCACAAATTTTGGGTCTTGCAGCGAGTTTACCTTCTTCCACTGGTTCTCTTCCCCAGAGTATGGGGTCAAGTCTCTATTTCTTCCCCCAAAGAAGCCAATGTCCAGAAACACTTTAACTCCAACAGAGAGTTTATTTTCTATTTGCTGCGTAGTAGACAGAGACAGATGGATGAAAGAAGGAATAAGTGTGAGGGATTAGATCCAGGCACAACTAGTAACTTAGTCGCCACTCGATCCCGAGTGGGTTTAGCTCACCCGGATAGTCCTCTCACAGTCCTAGCAGCCGGTGTGGAGCTCGAACAGTTCTGCCACCCTATCCCCTCCAGGGACGGGTACAGGAGATCCTCTAACCTCTGTAGAATTTTAAGAACAGGATAATGCCAATGGACACTCTACAGCAGGGATATGCAATTAGCGGACCTCCAGCTGTTGCCAAACTACAAGTCCCATGAGGCATAGCGAGACATTTGACAGCATCAAGCATGACACCCAAAGGCAGAGGCATGATGGGACTTGTAGTTTGGCAACAGCTGGAGTTCCGCTAATTGCATATCCCTGCTCTACAGGTTAGCCTTCCAGAATAAAGAATCCTTCCCTCTGACAGGTCACCAGGCCTCTCCAGAGACAGCGATCTTCCATCACTCATCTCCTCAGTGGGACCGATCCTCCCCTGGCTTCCTCTCGGTCAGAGCGGGTACCTTCATCTGGGCACCCTGGGACTTCAATGGGTGAACTGTAGACCCAGTTAAAAGGTACTGGGCCTACCTGGAACGTTGCAGCCTCGGGCCAAAAGGTGCCCGAGACTTCTCGGCCAGTCATCGCACCCCAGAGGGGCACACCCCTCCAACTCTCAAGATGGCGTCTGCCCCTTATGTACCCTCTCCCGGCATGCACAGCAGGCCGACCACGCCCACTGTACCGCTGCCGAGAGAGGACACCCTAAGGCGCAGTAATGCCACCCATGGCTCAACCCTGACCTGATATGGCAGTGCCACCTACAGGCCACAGGGAACCATACATCAGGCAGCATCACATAGGCAGAAGCAAATACCTAGCAATCAAAGCGGTCCGAGCCTGGCTACCAGCTCAGACCAACCCCAAAATTTAGGCACATAAACACCCCTAAAAAGTAAAGGGGCGCCACACACACACACACACACACACACACACAAATGTAAGGTTGGGGGTTCCAAGTAATTTTCTAGCAAAAAAAATACTGATTTTAACTTGTAAGCAACAAATGTCAGAAATGGGTTTGGTCGTGAAAGAGTTATTAATGGGTACACTTTAAGGTTAATAATAATTCTGGTCTTTCCATTTATAAAGCAGAGCTGAGTAAGAGTGCAGTGACAGAACTGCCCTTCCCAAGCGTTATCCGGACTAAGAGGCAGTGAAGTTTAGTAAACATTAATGCATGACAGGAGGCGGAGGTCCATTACTATGTAAACACTAGGTAGGTCTATGCGTCGCCCTGGGCTATGGCCTCTTTGCTTTTTACCTAAATATAAGGCTAAATAGGAAAGGCCAGATCTAGAGCTCAAGGGCTGGGATTAAATATGCATCAATATGTCAGATTAGTTAAAGGACCAGTAAAGTTATAATACAAGTTATCTGCCCTTCTGACTTCATCTGCCCTGTCCACAGCCTGCAAAACTGAATCTCTAGCTAAACGTATTTTATTCTGAATTAAGTCATGGTCAGAACCCTTCATCAGTTGTGTTTTTCTGCTATTCGCAGTGCAGCCTGATCACCCTCCAGCCCCCAGCCTGCAATTAGGCAGCGGTATGCTGATGAGGTCATCACTTTTCCTCCTCTTTCTGCCAACAGCAGTGATTACAGAACACCCGATTGTCTGTCATTTACCTCTCCGAGTCTGAGGAATACAAGAGATTGAGATCAAGAGGTACTTAAAATGGTATTAAACCCAGAAGTAAACATTATATTGCAGCTTTCCAATTCTTAGATGTGGTGGCTTCATTAGTTTTCTTTCATTTAGGCTTTCTTTCCTATATGTTCACCTAGTGATCCTGCCAGTATGTGGTTTTTCCAACATAAGCTCTTGCAGACATAGTTACAAGGTTGAGACAAACCATTCAAAGCCAACAGGGGTGCTTACAATAATCAGCTTTTACTCATGTTAAATACTTATCTTAAAAGGAAAAGAAAACTATGGCTGTAACTGATTGTAAAAGGGTTAGCTGAAGTCCAGCTTTAATTTGTTAGTATATATAAATTTGCTAGTGCATCCAACACTCCTTTCCCCTCCAGACTGACAATGCTACTATCCAAAGTTGCCCCCTGTGCGCCTTCATCCAGCGTGGGGGCACTCTAACATAGAAACTTGTTGCATTCAAAATGACACTTTATTTTTGAATGAAACTATGACTGCATTGACCCAAGTTTTATTAGTCAATTTCCTAGTATTTGGCACATAGGTTACATTTTTTTATTTTTTTATTTTTTTTAGGAATTACTTTAAACCCCTTAAGAAAATTATATATTTTTGTAAAGCAGTGACCCTGAAGAATAGCATAGAGCCTTGTAAAAGTGAAAGCTTTTACGTCCCATGGCCTTGGCCCAGCTCTCCTGAACCCCCTTCTCCTGGCAGGAGAAAAGTAGTGCCAAAAACACACCTAAAGCTGTGTTTTTGTAAACATGTTGACGAAATTACCACTATTTTAGTTGACTAAAAATATGACTAAAACAATTCAGATGACTAAAATGGCATTTAACAACTTCCCATCCCAGCCATCGTCAAATGACATCCGCAGGAGGGTTCTTTCATCCTGGGCGGGCAAAATATGACGACGTTGACTTGCCAGCCGCCTAGGGGGCACGCGCCCGCCGCGTCACTCGGGAGCCGATGCGCGTGCCTTGCAGCCGCGATGTCCGATACCAGAGCAGGACCGTGGATGTGTGTGTAAACACACAGATCCACGTCTTGTCAGAAGAGAGGAGACCGATGGTGTGTTCCCAGTACAGAAGAACACCTATCCGTCTCCTCCCCTTGCGAGTCCCCTCCCCCTACAGTTAGAATTACTCCCTAGGTAACACATTTAACCCCTTGATCGCCCCCTAGTGTTAACTCCTTCCCTGCCAGTGACATTTATACAGTAATCAATGCATTTTTATAGCACTGATCGCTGTATGAGTGTGAATGGTCCCAAAATAGTGTCAAAAGTGTCCAATATGTCCACCACAATATCGCAGTCACAATAATAATTAATTAATATATATATATATATATATATATATATATATATATATAAAAAAACGCAGATCGCCGCCATTACTAGTAAAAAATAAAAATGCCATAAATCTATCCCCTATTTTGTAGACGCTATAACTTTTGCGCAAACCAGAATATGCTTATTGGGATTTTTTTTACCAAATATATGTAGAAGAATACATATCTGCCTAAACGGATGAAAAAATGTGTTTTGAGAAAAAAAAAAAATTTGGGACATTTTTTATAGCAAAAAGTAAATATTGTGTTTTTTTTCAAACTTGTCACTCTTCTTTTGTTTACAGTGAAAGAAAGAAATAACCACAGGAGGTGATCAAATACCACCAAAAGAAAGCTCCATTTGTGGGGAATTTAAAAAAAAAAAATTATTTGGGTACAGTGTTGCATGACCGCGCAATTGTCATTTAAAAAGTGTTAGAGCGCTGAAAACTGAAAAGGGGGTGAAAATGCCCTGAAGTTGAAGTGGTTAAGTCAAACGACTGATTAAAACGAAATCGAAAATGCAACATCAAAATTAACACTGGTTAAATACAGTGTATAGAAATTTCATAACATTCCTTATTTTTTATGTTTCTTACATTTATTCTGTATATACAGTGCATTTGGAAAGTATTCACAGCGCTTCACTTTTTCCACATTTTGTTATGTTACAGCCTTATTCCAAAATGGATTAAATTCATTAATTTCCGTAACATCACAATGTGGAAAAAAAATGTAGCTGTGAATACGTTCCGGATGCACTGTATCACAATGGCTACATTTGTGTCTGTAGTGCATGTTTAAACCTAAATAACATTGTACGATTTTTACTCCAATAATAAATATTGGAGTTTAGAAATAATGGAAATTCTAGAGAAATGCTTAAATAATTTATTACAATTTGAATAAACCGATTTGATTTTGAGTCGACTAAGAGACCACTAAAATGAAAAAACATATTGCAGATGACTAAAATACGACAAACTATATTTTAGTCAAAAGACAAGGACTAAAACTAAATCGAAATTTGACGTAAAAATTACCACTAGTGTTTAAGTGTGTCAAGCGCTTGGGAATTAATTAATTTCATTGGCCGTAATAATAAATTTATTCTGGCCATTAAAATGAATTAACTCTCAAGTATTAAACTCCCCTACCAATAACGCACTTTTAGACGTGTTTAAATGTGCCTAGGCGCATTAAGCATTTTTGCAGCCAAAATGCTGCTGCTCCTGAACGCGATGGCATTGTTTTTTTTTTTCCCTGACTCTAAACGCATGTAAACACCTGTGCATGGACACATAGGCCAACACTGAGGAATGTTTATAGGCAGAAAAAAAAAAAAAGCATCACTTTAGGAGCGCCTGACTTTTAACACCTAGTTTGCATGAGGCCATACCTGAAAGCTGATCACTGGTTGTAAAAATCCATACCAATCTCTGCTTCGAACTTGCTTTAACCCCATAAATACCAGGACAAAAACCATACCCAGGTAGAGTAGACAAGAAGTTAAAAAAACTTTGCTAGAGAGCAATGGTTAATTCACAGTTATCTTTACAGGCTGCAAATACTTTTGGGATTTAGTTTAGTAATTTTTCAGAGAACAGCAGGAATCCTGGAAAGTACCAAAACAATTAATTTCCTTATTTGACTGTGGAATGAAGAGGATTTTGTGATGGGTATTATGGGTAATCTCCCACACTGATGAAATGGTCAAGATAGACCTTAGCCAGGAGACTCACTTGCACTAAATTTTAAGTAGCAATTGTTTCCCTTAAGAAATACAAAACAGGGTTAAAGCCACAAGATAGTGAGTCAAGCGCATTTCCACATATCTAAAAACAATCTACTGAGTTTCATAAAATGTCACAAGATTGTCAGAAGCCCTGGCTGTCAGTTCTATATAACTTTTTTTTTGAAGACTCCGAAAGGCATCCCAGAAGGCTGATACTTGGGAGCAGATTCAGAACTCTGGTTAGTTGTGAATGTTGCGTTAATATACTTCGGAAGCCATAGGAGAAGCACCGCCAGGTAGGCAGGCAGCTGAAAATATACAACTTACAGCACATATCTGCTTTGGAAATACTGAATGGAAAGAGGTTCCACTATAAAACACGACACGAGCAAGGGCCATCATGGTAGTTGTCCACAGAGCCTACCTTTCTGCGAAGGCAAGGTCTTATTGCTTTTCATGCTTTGGGGGGGGTTAAAAATCCCAATGCTCATTACATCAATACAGCTGACGTCAAGCCATTTTTTGTAAGCTTTGGAGACCGTTTCGTTTTCAGTAAGGTGTCCTCACTGGGTTGATTTCCACGTATTTCCTGTCCTTTTAATGGAGGCAGCACTAGTAGGGAAGTGTCCTATTGCCATCTGTATCCCCAAAGAGATTTTCCTTGACACCATTTACTGGTATTGCATCACAGGCACAAGAAGCGAGGGGGAATCTACCCCCAGGCAGCAGTAAAAACCAGACAGAAGCGCTGATCCTTTCCGCTTAATAAAATAAAAACACCCCTGCTATTAAAGAGACCCTGCTGCCCAACCATTAATTTCAACAAAAATCTCCCCATGAAATATGTACATTTAACATATTTTATACCAAGCCTTCCTTAGTGTAGACATCCAAAAGCCCTGAGGTGCTGGGTGCCACCATCTTGGATGTGATGTCAGCAGCCTCAAAAGACCTGGAACTGAAGTCACTTAAGTGTGAATCTATAGAATTCCCATTCACTCTTCTGTTGCAGCTACATAAAGGTTATGTAGAGAGGTAAGGGGAAGGGTGGAGGAGCTGGGCCAGTACAAACAGCAATTAGATACTCTCAGAAGAGGAGAGGGCTATGAATCTGGGAAGTGACTCCTTCTGGAGTAGTCAATTTGTTTGTAGCAACTGCAATTGAATAAAAAACGATGGAAAGGTAAAACATTGCAAAATAAGCATTTAAATTACTTGATTTTTTTTGTGCTTTTACCTGTATTCTCTAAAGGATAAATACACAAAAAAAAAAAAAAAAAGTGCATTTGTTATCGTTTGGAGCCTGCAGAGCATTGGCATGCACAATCAGCAGATCGCGGGAGATCAGGCGCAAAAAGGTAACTCGAGTATAAGCCGAGGGGGGCATTTTCAGCACAAAAAAAAATTAAAAAAAAGTGCTGAAAAACTCGGCTTATACTCAAGTATATACGGTACTGTAAATTAATGACTTTATGGCAGTTATAAACCACTTCCTGGCATTTACAAAGTAACTACAAGCTTATAATAAATTTAACAGACATGCTTTAAAATAAAAAAAATAAAAAAAAGTCTACAGAAGTGAAAAGTGAACAATGCACAAGTCAGATTGTGTAAAAAGTATTCAAAATTATAACAGAATTCCATGTAAACTTGTCAAAACTGAAAATATTTAAGAGAAAGCTGGTATTACAATGGAGAGTATTTTGTTGTCCATTAAATTTCACTGGTAAATGATCATGCCTCTCTGGGCACTTTAGGTTGGGAAAGGCTAGGGGCGACCTGACAAGATAACTAAACAGGCCACAATCCACTACAGGAAAAAAAAATATATATATCTATAGGCCCCGTTATTATTCCCCACTATGAAGCAGGGATGACTGCTCAGTAGACAATCATGCATGTTCAAAGAAAGCTCTTATGCCTCGTACCCATGACCGGTTTTTCTCACGGGAAAACTGCTATGAGAGCTTTTGGCCGGGAATGCCGTCCGTGTGTATGCTCCATCGCAGTTTTTCAGACGGGAAAACTGCTGGACAAAAAAAAAAAAGAAGAAAAGCAGGATCTCTTTTTACCAGTCAGGAAAAAATCCTGGCAGGAAAACCGTTCGTCTGTATGCTTTTCCGAGGGGAAAGAAACACGCATGCTCGGAAGCATAGAACTTAATTTTGTCGACTCGTCGTAGTCTTTTACGTCACCGCGTTATTGGCAGTCAAAAGTTCCCCGGACTTTTGTCTGAGCGTGTGTATGCAAGGCAGGCTTGAGAGGAATTCTGTCAGGAAAACCGTTGTGATCCTGACACACATTCCAAGGCTATGGCTAGCCTTCAGACTTGTGTACATGGGATTCTGTTCATTTCTGAACTGCTTTTGTCCTGATACCCATCAACGAGAACCAAAAAGCAGCTTGGAACGAAGTTGAAAAAAAGTCAAGTGCTGGTCAGAAGGTGGTCAACTGGACATGCTAAGGAACTTGGAAACATCTCAATTTAATCTCAAACTACAGCAAATTACGCCTTGATACAAGCTCCATTTGCCCATCTACTCTAGCCTCACGTCAAAACTGCTTTTCTCCTGATTCACATCAACAGGAATCCAAAATCAGCTTGAAGGAAGTTGATGCAGCTTAGAAGGAAGCCACGTGCTGGTCAGAAGGAGGTCAACTGTACATGCCAAGAAACCTCAAAGCTTCATTTGCCCATCTACTCGAACCCTAAGGTTTCCACTAATCAGTGGACTAGTCCAAACTCACCATTTTACCCATCAATCTTAAAATGTATGGACATTATTTCAAAAAATTGCACAGTTAAAAGGTTTGCTCTCTAATCCTATGAAAAATTGGGCAAATTAATAAACCACAAGAAAGGAAGACCGCCCACATCCCATGCACTATGTTGTCAGAAAAGGTTGATTGTGTTTCATGGCTAATGTATTAGTGGACACCTTATATATGCAACAAAAGAGCACTTAGTGAGCCTTTGCTTATTTACACTGGAAGAAAGGAATGAAATGGTGTCAACAGAGGAACCTTTGCTTGGCTTTGCTCTAATGGCAGCAGATGGTGAGGCAGACTGGTACTGTACACCTGCAGAAAGGTGGATACAAACAATGTCAAATATAGTGGAGAAGCACGCATTGGCTTATTAGGTCTCTGGTGAAGGGAACTGTGCCCTGCAGAGAACCATTTTGCTGCTTCGCAGAAAAAGAAAGCAGAAAAAAAATAAAAGAGAACAGGATTTTCACGTAAGAAAAGAAGGCCAACACCTGGCAGCTCAACAATTGAATGCAATAGGAAAAATAGGCCATGTCCTAATTTCTTCTGTGTGCAATACATCTTTCTCTTTATTAAAAATGAAAAATAAAAAGCTTGGATTGGTTAGCGTTTGTACAATAAACTGAGTGCATTCAGTGGCCAAAGTTCACTTTGAACATAGTTCAATAAAATCCAAACCTAGGGGAAAAAAGAAAAAAAAACATTTTCTGCTGTGTGGATCGTCCATTAAAAATAAAATGGGCGCAATCCTAAAAAACACCCACACAATTCATCACTGCTTGTATGGAAAGGTGTACATGGGGGCTAGAACTTGCTAGGCGAGTAACCATTAGCTAGGCATCAGACAAGGCATGCATTTACCACTGGGGATTTTATAGAACTTGTATTCTCTGTCAGAGAAGGAATGCCAGACTGGGTGTTCTTCTATAATTAGCACACAGACCCTTCCGCTACATCCATCTTTAGCAGTAGGGCACACCCGCTACTTGCCCGTTGTCCCACTTCAGATATGGAGAGGCGAGCAGTGTTAGATTTGTTTGGGCCTTGCGGCGAGTTACCCCTCACGAATGGATCCCCGGCCTCCATTGTCTAGGCGGAAGTCCCTTTTTCAATAAAGCCAATGTCCACACAGGTGTAAAACCTAAGCAGCAAGGTTTTATTATTTTCTTGAGGCAAAATTTGGAAGAGAGAGAGAGAGAGAGAGAGAGAGAGAGAGAGAGAGAGAGAAGAAACGACAAGAAGAGGGAAGGTTCAGGCACGCAACACTTAAGCAACACACTTCGCCACTCAAGCCCGAGTGGGTTTTGATCACCCAGATAGTCCCTTTAAGAGCGGTCCTAGCAGCCGGTGTGGAGCACGAAACAAATGCTTGTGATTTCCCTGGGATACGATCAGGAGATCCTCTGCCACAGAATCTTCAAGTCCCGAACTTCCCGGCCTAGTAATAGTTAGTCCTTAGGTGCCAATGGGCACATTACCAGGCTTTTGGCGGGTAGGAATCCTTCCCTCTGATCGGTAACCAGGCCTCTCCCGAGACAGTGACATTTTCACTGATCCCCTTGGGAACGATCCTCCCCTGGTTCCCTCTCCTTCAGAGTGGGTCGCCCCCTCACTTGGGTACCCTGGGACTCCTCTTCGGGTGTAGGCCTCAGCTAAAGGTGCTGGGCCTACTTGCAGCCTCAGGCTAAAGGTGCCTGGGGCTGGTATACACACATGCCCCTGGCATGGAGGGCCAGGAAGCGTGAACTGCTCCCCGAATAATGGCGTCTGCCCCTTAAGTAAACTCTCCCAGCATGCACAGCGGGTTGACCACGCCCACTGCTGAGAGAGGACACCCAATGGTGTTGCGATACTCCCTGTGGTTCCACCCGAGCCGGAGATGACAACGCCACCTACAGGCAACAGGGAACACTGCAGCCAGGCAATATCACACCAGAGCAGAAGCAAGTTTTTAGGAAAATAACAGTCTGAGCCCAACTGTCGGCTCAGACTAACACCTAAATTTGAACATAGCGCCCCCTAAATTGGAGAGGGAGCTACATATATATTTTCAAGGGTTTTAATATTTGGTCAGCTTTTTACAGTAGTTTGTGTCCCTGCTAGTGGAAATCAGCTTCTCCAGGAAGAGAGTGGTAATCTAATGGGTATACTAGTTCATGTGACAGCTGTTTAAGTGGGATTTCCCTCATTCTGGAGAGATTTTTCAATGTCACACAGTTGGCAAAAACACACACACACACACACACACACACACACACACACACACACACACCCCCCCCAAAAAAACGAACTTTTAACAATTTCCTAATCTATCTGAAAGGAGAAAAAGTTTGGGCTTTAGATCCACTATAAATATGATTCTATAAAATGTTATTACTTATCTTTACTTTAATCACTACAAACACATCAGCCCTAATGGCTACAGATATTCATCACGCCAATTTTACTAGCCGATCAAACTGGTTTGGCATCTATAACCTCAGCTAATATTAAGTGAGCTTTAATCTTTCTAAAAATGTCATCATCTACAATACTACAATGCTAATGACCTGGTTACATATTCTCTCTAGTGTCATAATACGTCACCAGTTTAATAGGTTTCTCTTAAAACTGATTGAAGTCGCTAGTGACGAATATCCCTCATTTCTTGTTCATTAACCCTCTGGCAGCAAAGAAGATAGAGGGCTTGGGACCTTGCATATCTCATGACTACAGATTTGGATATGTAAAAGGGCGTTTAGCTTAGGTGTTATTAGTGGCAACGGGGGGGGGGGGTTAGTTATATTGTCCAAATTTTATTATCAACATTTTAATATTGTAAAGGCTGGGTGCACATGGGTGATTTTTGGAAGCGTGCAAAAAAATCCCTGTGATTATTCACTACCACTAGTAAAGGATAGCTACAGATGAGAAAAAAAAAAAAAAATAGAATGTCGCTTGAAAATAGGATTTTTATAACAGCTTACCTGTAAAATCCTTTTCTTGGAGTACATCACGGGACACAGAGCGACATAGTCATTACTAATGGGTTATATAGATACCTTCAGGTGCTGGCACTGGCAACTTCCAAAACCGGAAGTACCCTCCCCTATATAAGCCCCTCCCATCCGGGAGCACCTCAGTTTTGTAGCAAAGCAATAAGTGTCCCCAAAGAGGGGTGGGAGCTCTGTGTCCCGTGATGTACTCCAAGAAAAGGATTTTACAGGTAAGCTGTTATAAAAATCCTATTTTCTTTCTCGTACATCACGGGACACAGAGCGACATAGTCATTACTAATGGGATGTCCTAAAGCAATGCCCAACGAGGGGGGGGGATACACCATATATAAGCTGAGCGCTATCAGACATGAGGATCTTTTGCGCCTGCAACACACTGCGCCCAAAGGCGACATCCTCCTGACTTCTAACGTCCACCTGGTAGAACCTAGTAAACGTGTGTACTGAAGACCATGTTGCGGCCTTACAGATGTGAGCCAGGGAGGCCTGGTGATGCACTGCCCATGAAGTTCCAACTGCTCTCGTGGAGTGCGCCCTAACTTTGAACGGAGGCGGTCTCCTTCTCAAGCCATAGGCTTGCATTATGACCTGTCGAATCCACTTGGCTAAAGTAGATCTTGACGCTGCCTGACCCCTTCTGGGGCCTTCCGGCAGAATAAACAAAGTATCCGTTCTGCGAATCTGAGCAGTGGCTTTTAGATAAGCTTTAACTGCTCTTACTACATCCAAAGAATGCAATAACTTTTCCTCTACCGAACTAGGTTTGGGGAAAAAAGAAGGAAGAACCACATCTTGGTTCAAATGAAACCTCGATACCACCTTAGGAAGAAAGGCTGGATGAGGACGTAACACTACTCTGTCCTTATGGATAACCAGATATGGCTCCCTACAGGACATAGCTGCTAATTCCGACACTCTTTTAGCCGAACAAATGGCTACTAGAAAAATCAATTTCCTGGTGAGAAGAACCAAAGTAATGGTTCAAATGGTTGTTTCTGTAGAACCGACAGAACCAAGTTTAGATCCCATGGACATATGGGAATATTAACCGGAGGACTAATACGCATCACTCCTTGTATAAAGGCTTTGACTAGTGAATGCGAAGCCAAGGGCCTTTGAAAAAATATTGACAAGGCCGAAATCTGACCCTTGATAGTACTCAAGGCAAGCTTCCTATCTACAGCCCACTGTAGGAAGTCCAGAATCCTACCTATTACGTATTTACGTGGATGCCATTTCTTGGCCTCACACCAGGCGATGTACGCCTTCCAGATTCTATAGTAGATCTGCCTGGATACCGGCTTCCTGGCATTGATCATGGTAGATACCACAGAATTAGAGAGCCCTCTCTTTTTTAGAATGTGGGCTTCAATAGCCAGGCCGTCAAACCTAGGGCTGGTAAGGAAGGGTGGTACATCGGTCCTTGCGAAAGCAGGTCCGGACGATGTGGGAGGGTCCAAGGACTCCCCACAGACATCTTTACAATCTCCGCGTACCATGCTCTTCGGGGCCACGCTGGAGCCACCAGAATCACTGGTTTCTTTTCTACCCTGATTCTGCGGAGTAATCGAGGTAACAATTGTGGCGGTGGGAATGCATATATCAGCTTGAACTGATCCCAAGGGAACACTAGGGCATCCGAGCCGCAAGCTAGGGGATCCCTTGTCCAAGAGACAAACCTGTCCACTTTTGTGTTGAATCTGGATGCTAGCAGATCTACATCCGGTGTTCCCCACCGCTGACATATTGTCCGGAAAACCTCGGGATGAAGGGACCATTCCCCTGGGCATAATTGTTGGCGACTTAGAAAGTCCGCCTTCCAATTCTCCACTCCTGGAATGAATACCGCAGATATGGCTGGGACATATCTTTCTGCCCATCTCAGGATGTAATTTACTTCCCTCTGGGCTGCACGACTCCTGGTGCCCCCTGATGATTGATATATGCCACTGCTGTGGCATTGTCTGATTGAATTCTGACAGGGGACCCTTGGAGTTTGGATGTCCATGCTACTAGGGCATACCGGGCTGCTCGTATCTCTAAGAGATTGATGGGCAGGGCCTTTTCCGCATCCGACCATCTGCCCTGGAGAGACCATTGCTCCAGTACTGCTCCCCAGCCTATAAGGCTGGCATCTGTAGTGACCACCTTCCAAGAAATCGGACTGAAGGATTTCCCTCTTTCCAGATTCTGGGGAACCAACCACCAGCGGAGGCTCTTGCGAACGGAAGGGGACAAGGACATTGGAAAGTCCAGAGCCTGAACTTTTTTGTTCCAGGCTGACAGTATGGCCCTTTGCAAATTCCTTGAATGGAATTGACCGTAGGGTACTGCTTCGAATGATGCCACCATTTTTCCCAGCAGCCTCATGCACAGGCGTATGGATGGCTGTCTTTTTGAACCCACTAAGTGGATCAAATCTCTCAAAGACGACCCCTTTTCTTGAGGCAAGAAAATTTTTCTCTGGTCTGAATCCAGCCTTAGCCCCAAGTATTCCAGACTTTTGACTGGTTTTAGGGCTGACTTGTCTCGGTTGATAATCCAACCGTGATATTCCAGATACTTGATTGTCTCGTGAACAACCACTTCTAGTTTTTCCACTGAGTGGTCTATCAGCAACAAGTCGTCTAGATATGCCATTATCGTTACACCTCGTGTTCTTAGATTGGCCAATAATGGGGCCAGAATTTTTGTGAACACTCGTGGTGCTGTGGCCAGACCGAAGGGTAAGGCTCTGAACTGAAAATGGCGCCCTTCTACCGCAAAGCGTAGAAATTTTTGGTGGGCTGGAAAGATGGGAATGTGCAACTAAGCATCTTTGATGTCGATCGAGGCTAACCATTCCTCCCCTTGTAGGGCAGTGGCCACCGACCGGATCGACTCCATCCGGAAAGTCCTGATATGTAGGAATTTGTTTAGCCCTTTTAGATTTAATATGGGCCTCACGTCCCCGTTTGGCTTCGGGACTGTAAAGAGGTTTGAGTAAAACCCGAACCCCCATTCTTCCAGGGGAACCTCTATAATTACTGCTTGGAGCAATAATTGTTCTAGTGCCAACAGGAGGGATCCTCTCTTCTGGGGATCCCTTGGCACGTTTGACCTTATAAAGTGGGAAGGAGGGGAGTCTTTTAACTCCAATTTGTATCCCAGATTTACTGCGGAGAGCACCCATCTGTCTCTGATCGTGTCCCGCCAGGTCTCTGCGAACAACTGAAGTCTTCCCCCCACCCGATTGAGTGGGGGCAACCCTTCATGCATTTGACTTTGGGGGAGGTTTTGTACCTCTCCTGCTCCAGGGCTTCTTGTTACCCTGCAATTGTCCCTGATTTTTACCTCCGGGATTTGACCGAGGAGGCCGTCGGAACTGTTTCACAGCCGATGTCCTAGGGACTGGAGAAGCAGGCCTCTTAAAAGAGGGACCTCTAACTCTGTTTTTAACCGGCAAAAGTGTACTTTTACCGCTGGAAATTCTCTGGATATATTTGTCCAGGTCTTCCCCGAATAAGTGTTCACCATGAAATGGGAAGCTGACCAGCAATTTTTTACAGGGAGCTTCAGCAGACCAGTTTTTGAGCCATAAAAGCCTGCGCATATGTACTACAGACAGCGTAAGGCGGGAGGCCTGATGGATTGAATCCTTTATAGCGTCCACCGCAAAGCATAAGGCTCTAGGTAGATCAGCTAGGCAAGAGCCTGCTGATCTGGCAAGTCCCTTAAGACCTGTTTCAACTGATCCTTCACTGCTTGGCAGACCCCAATAGCTGCCACTGCTGGTTGTGTCACCAATCCTGCTGTAGAAAAAGCAGATTTTAATAAGGACTCCAATTTTTTATCTATTGGGTCCTTGAACATTTGGACATTATCCACTGGACATGTCAGTGATTTATTCACACAAGAGATGGCTGCGTCCACTGTAGGGACCCTCCATTTTTTGATGAACTTATCCTCCATGGGATAGACCACTTGAAATCTCTTGGGAGGAGTAAATATTTTATCAGGATGCTCCCAATCCTGGTAAATGAGCCCTTCCAGTAAAGGATGGATCGGAAAGGAACAAACAGTCTGGGGAGCTTTTAGCGACCCCAACGAGGAGACAGAAGTGGATGATGGCTCCGCAAGGGGCATTTTAAATGCTGATCAGACCATATTAGTCAGGGACTGAACCCATAACCTTTCAGCATGTGATGCTGAGAATGGCTCTTCCACTGTTGATTCCTCTACAACAGAATCAACCTCATCCTGATCCCCTTCAGGCAGGTCGATCCCTGTATGGGACTGTTGCTCTGCTAACAGGCACTCTGAGGGAGGAGACGGAGATCGAGCGCTTTTTTCCTGTGACAGGGAAGCAGCGATCAATGCTGACAATCTCTCTTCCAGCCCTCCCAGAGCTGAGGAAAAAACCTCCTCTGTTACATACACAGGAGCAGGTGAACTGAGGACAGCCACAGTACCAGGTACTCCTGAGGGTGCTCTACGGTCACTAACCTCTGATTCTTCAGGGGAGACTGGTGCAGCCGAAGCATGCCCAAGATCCTCAGAGCCCGATGGAGACCCCCTATGCTTCCTGGAATTTTTAGTCCCGGAGTTCTTTGACGGCATTATTCCTAAGCCCAAAGCTGAGGTATTCCAGCCGAAATACACCACTTACTGACAATAGTCTAGCACAAATGCTGCTATAAAACCAGTTGGTGTCTACTAATGTGCCTTTCAATGGGGATGCCTGCATCAACCGCTTGCTGTATGCCTTTTTTAAATGTTGCCAGCTCTGTCTCTGCACTCCATAGCCAGCTCACAACACATAATTGTGGTTTTTAACATGCTGGGACGCCCGCACATGCGCAGAAGCGCTGCGGCGCGCACAGAGCGTCATCCCCCAAGCTCCGCCCCCTTTCCCGGCTCACCTCTATATATAGAGGCACGCGCGCGGCCACGTGCGCCTTCGGCGCTAATTTTGAAAAGGAAACCAGGGACAAGAGCCAGGGCCCCTTTTGCCGCAGGCCGGGGGATGGACGAGCATTGCAACATGGCAGAGGAAGCAGTTTCCCACAAGAGAACTCACCATCTGCCTGGACTTGCTCTGATAAAAAGAAACTAGTCCACCTGACAAGAAACGTTCCACAGCGGCCTCTAGTGGATTAACACAGGTACCGCAGTCTAATATATTAAATATATATATATATTTTTTTTTTTTTTTTTTTTTTCTTGACCACTATTAAAATTATTACATTTTTTAGTAGTTACAGGCATGCACAGATATTAGCGGGAATACCGTTGGGTAACAGACAGAAAGACAAATTAGGCTTGGGGGTCCCCCAATAGAACCAAGTTCCTGGGGGCCCCCACTTACCTGTTCCCCGCCGCAGGACTTTGTTTGGTCCACAGAAGCCCAAACTTCACCTATCACGGCAGGCATTGTAATTAAACCTTCAGGGACCGGGTTCCCAAGGATTCCACTCCCCTGGACCTGTATAGAACCCTGCACAGAAAACATCTTGGTCATGGGTATGACCAGAGCTCTGGATCCCAGGGTCCAGCTCTCCTAAGAGAAGCATTACAGGCAAAACCTTGCTCTTCTCTGCAAGGCCCGGGTACCGACCGTTTAGCTATGAAGCTTTTTTGGTCGGATCCGGAATAGCTTACTGAGGCCCAAAAGAACCTGTACGCAAGCTCAGTGAAAAACACATGTTTCTTCTTGGCCAACACCTTAGACACTGGCAAAAAACTGAGGTGCTCCCGGATGGGAGGGGCTTATATAGGGGAGGGTACTTCCGGTTTTGGAAGTTGCCAGTGCCAGCACCTGAAGGTATCTATATAACCCATTAGTAATGACTATGTCGCTCTGTGTCCCGTGATGTACGAGAAAGAAATATTGATTATTTGCTATTGCTCTCATGGTACTCTAAAAGGTGTGATCAATTGCTGCTGCTGTTTTTAGCACTTGCTATTAATAAAAGGAAACTTTAGTAGCATGATTGTATTACCAAAAATCATCTCTGTGCACCCAGACTTACAATGATCAACTCCACAATTTGGAATTTAAGTGGAACTCTGCTTTCAACAAATGGACCTGACACTCATCCCAAGGTCCTCATCAGCACCAGAATGTATCTATTTATCTCAATGTCCAGCTTGGTTTATAGTTGCTGCCATGCTTACTGAAGACATCTGGATTGGAGGTATTTCTGCAGTATCTGTCAAAACAGTGCAACTTCCCGTCCATCATGCTTTCTGGCACATCCAAGTGTCAACCTGAAGCTAGTAGACCGCATGGCCAAGGACCCAGCATCTGAAAAGGAACTCAGTGGCTGCTGGTGGTTTTTTGTTTGAGGGGGGGGGGGCAGCAAGCATCTCTCCCCCCCCCCTCGCGGCACCTCAAATCCCCCCCCCCACACTGTTTGCCGGTCTACCAGCACTTACCAGATTGGCGGCTAAAAATCATCAGGCAGGGGGACAAGCATCCTGAGACCACAGCGGCTTCCGCCATGCGCCTCCTCCTAGGCATCCAATAGGATCGTCTAACCTTTCAGCCGATGGGGAAACAGATAACAGACCTGCGCTTCCTGATTGGCGGAGAGGCGATTCATTGTTAGAAAAGCAAATATTAATTTGCTTTTCTAAAGCCTCGTACACACGATCGGACTTCCATCAGACAAACCCGTGGATTTTTGTCCGAAGGGCGTTGGCCGTGAACTTGGTATGCATACAGACAGCAGAACATTTTCAGCCAACATACACCAAACCACGTGGTTTTTCAGCTCTTTACCGCCACCCTTTGGGCAACTTCTGCTATAGTTGTCTGATGTTTAGCATTGGTTCGGAGTATGCGTGTTTGTACTTTGAATTTTAGTCCGACGGATTTGTGTACACACGATCGGATGATCCTACGAAACACATTTTTGTGGGACAATTTGAGAGCAACAATTGTCCGATGGAGCATACAGACGGACGGATTGTCCGACAAAACACACCCGTCGGACAATTGTTGTCGGAATATCCGATCGTGTGTACGGGCCTTAAACACATATCTGGATGGACTCTGGACGCAATTGCTCTGCGAGACCACCCTATTTTGAAGCCTATTAGAGCCTATGGCTCTAATCCGGTGCTTTAAAAAAAAAAAAAAAAAAAAAAGCCAGCCGCTGTAATTCAGGCACCCGGCATCCGAAAAGGGGCAGTACACATGAATAGGGGGCAGCCATGGATAGATTCATGCAATGCATGAATCTATCCATTATGCATATAGGAGGGTGGCGAGGATAGAGGGGGCGGCGCCCGTAACACAGGGCCGCCTCTGAAAGAACTGCTCCTTATGGAAATTAAAGTGTTACTACACCCACTATATCTGGTCTCCCACAGAACATGGAATTGCATTTATTTTAGTAAATCTAAACTGATAAAATACCTTTTCTCATCAGTAGTATATAGCAGTCTTGTGACTTCTATCAGTGTCTGGCCGAGCACTGGTTAAAGCTGGTAGGAGTTTTCATTCTCCTCTGACTGTCCTATGAGGCTGCATGACCCCTAACCCTCTGCATAGACAGTGCCGATTGGCCCTGTGCTGATACCCTGCAACCTCCAAAAAAACAAACAAACACCTCTAGCAATACACACCAAACTGAGCATGTGTAGAGTAGCTTACAAGGCTCTGTACCATCAGAAGATGGATTGGGGACAGTAAAAAGGCGAGGATCAGAGAAGACAGGGTCATGCAGCCTTTTTACACAATGTGGAGGATTAACCCCCTAGGTTCCACAATGAGTATAACCAACATTCTTTACTGCATATGCAGACCAATTTTACTCTTGTGGGTTTAGTAAATAGACCATGGTCAGAAAGCCACTTTAATAGTGGTTGGTGTTTTGTGCCATTATCAAAATTGTAGTGGTGCTTCAAAAGGAGACTCTAGATAAAATGCTGCTTCTGTAGCAAAAAATTAAGGTCAGAATCCTGCATTAGAACCCAATCTAGACATTGCCAGAATACAGAAAGGAGACGTTCAAAAAAAAAAAAAAAAGTAGAACTTAGCCCAAGATATGGTCAAATATTTACAGAGTCTTAAAAAAGCACTAAAAACAAGCTCATGCTGACCTCAATAGCCCAAAGCACTGTGCAGGAATTTCATGCTCAATGTTTGCAACAAAAGCACATTTGCTTTTGGCAGTTTCGCAGTGACTCAGCAACTCGGCTCTCTATCCCAGCAGACTTGGTAGCCCGTCAGCCCTAAAATCTCTAATGCAAGCAGAGAGCAGGTGCACAGGAATAGGAAAGAAGCGTGCCAGCATATGACTTATGGGGATTCTGTGCATCTCTTAGAAACTGAGGATGAATTGCTCCACAGTGCCTGCAGCTACAGAGGTTAGCTTGGTATAAAACGTATTTATTTACTGCCTATTAAGAATGTGCAATTATTAAAAAGCACATCACCTGGTCACAGTTCCCAACTGTAAAGAGGCAATTTGTAAGCAACATTCAGATATTGCCACGATGGGTCATTTGCAAGAATTTTTAAAGCTGCACTTCAGGAATGTGAGAAAACACTGCACTACAATAGTTAAATGTTCATTTAGTCTAGGAGTATACAGATCAGGAGAAATACTTACCTTACACCTGGCTCCAGCAGGCTCCCTCGATCTATGTGACCAGTCCCTTCAGCCTCTTTACTAGGGCTCTTTGGGTGGCGGTCACATACTCGCCCCCACTACATACAATGCAGTGTTAATAGCCCTGCATTGCACCTAATGATGCCAAAGTCTCCTCCACAGACCAGAGCTCCAGGGAGAGAAGAGCACTCAAGCAAGGAGTCAGGTAAGTAACAATGCCTATTCATCTCTCCTCAACTCGCACAATTTCATTCCTGCTGTCAGTGTGAACCTAGGCGTAATCAGATAAAGCAAGGGGAAGTTTGATTCTAATGTTTACAGGCCATAGAAATAAATCACTGGTGGGAAACAGTCTGTTAATTCAGATAATGAAGACACATTTCCCCAGGAGTGAATAGGTTCTTTTGTGGATAGAAGAAAAAAAAAACGAAAAAAAAAAAAAAACCACACACACACACACACACACACACACACACACACACACACACACACACACACACACACACACACACACACAAAGCTATAAATGGGCTACACAATAATTATATGAATGAGATTTAGGAACAGGTATTCGGCATGCCTTACGCAGTAATACAGTAGCGGGAGCACATTCACACTGTAAACACATATACCATGCATTGTAGAGTGCTGCATTAATAAAAAGTAACTTTTTGACTGCGTTCTGGCCCCGTCAAAACAGAGGACTGCTTACTGCATTACACGTTAAAGTGTGCAATACATAGCAGGCTTTTATTCTTGTCTGTGCCCCCACTGGGCAGCATCGCCCTAATTGTCCTGGGGACCATTAATGGGAAATCTAACATTTTAAAGATAAATTAAGAAGAATTCCAGACATGGCCATGTTATACATAGGTACATCGATCCAGCTTGGACACAGGAGGTCGGGTACTTGGCACAGACACGATTCAGAAAATGCATTTTCTGAATAAAGGCAAAAGTGTCATCTTATTGGATGAGGTGTAGACACAGGAAGCACCCTCATGGTTAACAGAGGTAAGAATTAGAAATAGACTTGAGAATTCTATACATTAATAAGTCACCGGGACCAGACGACTTACACACCCGAGGGTCCTTAAGGAACTCAGTCAAGTAATTGCCAGACCATTGTCATTAATTTTTACGAACAGACTACTGACTGAAATGGTACCAGATGATTGGAGAAAAGCCAATGTAGCACCAATACTTAAAAAAGGGCCAAGATATATTCCTGGGAACCATAGAGCAGTTAGTCTAACATCAATAGTTTGCAAGCTCTTGGAGAGGATGATAAGGGACTATATACACAAGATTTTAGTAATAAAAAAAAAAACTGTATTAGCAGTAATCAGTATGGATTCATGAAGAACCGTTCTTGTCAAACTAACCTAATAACCTTCTATGAGGAGGTGAGCTGCCATTTAGATAAAGGAAGGCCCGTAGACGTGGTGTATCTGGATTTTGCAAAGGCATTCGATACAGTTCCCCATTACTATTCGTAATGTACAAACTAAGATCTGTCAGCACAGACCATAGGGTGAATACATGGATTGAAAACTGGCTACAGGGGAGAGTCCAGAGGGTGGTGATAAATGGGGGTACTCGGAGTGGTCTGGTGTAGAAAGTGGGGTCCCCCAGGGTTCTGTCCTGGGATCAATCATATTTAAAATATATTCATAAACGATCTGGAGGATGGGATAAACAGCTCAATCTCCATATTTGCGGACGATACTAAGCAGGGTAATAACTTCTACGCAGGATGTGGAAACCTTGCAAGAAGATCTAAACAAACTAATGGGGTGGGCACACACACACACACACGTTGGACTTGGATCTTTTTTCAACCTCACCAACTATGTAGAGGTCGTGAGTGACGTCATACTCTCCACCCAATCAAAGAACGTTCTGCATTCGTTCAAGAGATGAAAAAAAAAAAACGGTTCTCTGATTGGTACCCGTGGTTGAGCAGCCGATCTCATGTATTCGCAATGCATCAGCCCAGCCAATCAGCACAGCACCCAGAAGCAAGTGGAGATCACTGGAATAGCGGTGTCAACTTCAGTGATTTCCAGCAGCATCAGCCAGGTAGGTCACATACATAATTACTGTCCACTGTTAACTCTTGAAGACCTAAAGTTCAGGAAAACAGCACTGAAAGAGCAGGAACCACTGGGGAATGTTTATTTTATTAAGCTCAGTGTGTTTAAGTGTTACTAAACCCAGGAAACTGAATTCACTATATCTGGTCTCCCACAATACACAGAACATGGAAATGCAATTACTGTAGTAAATATAAACTGCTAAATACCCTTGTAGCGGGGTGTTCCCCTTTAATGCAGAGAGACAAGAAGTTCCAGGTGAGAGGTGAGTCGGGAGGAAGTAAAGAGACATTATGGAAGTGAAAGCAGAGGAGAGAGAGACTACATCTCCCAGTACATCTTGCAGCACCCAGGGTGCATTGCTCCAGAACAGAGACTGCTGGGGCAGACTTTATAAAGGGGAGGCGGAGTTTTGGTCGGCCTCTTTGGACACCCCTCTCCTAGCAAGAGGATCTCTGTGCTGAACTGCTGTGTGCACAAGGCCTGAAGCCTGGGCCGTGTGCTCCTTTCCAAAGAGCCCTCTGCCAGCCTAGCAGAGCCTTAGAGACATCTAATCCCCCTTGCTGCAGTACACCAGAAGGATTGAAGACTTGGATGTCGGTGGATTCCTGTTCCTAGACGAATCGATGGAGGAAACGGACTTGGACTTGTCCCGGTGGTGAGAGCTGTTTAAAGACAGATCCTTTATCTTTACTATTCGTTGGGATTACAAAGTTGTTCTTCAAGTGCACCACCGAAAAGATTGCTAGTGAATATTGTTTCACTGAACTTCCATTTAGATCAGTCAGGCCTGACTGCATAGGTAGACATTGCTGGGTGTTAGTCTACCCATGAGGGGAAGTAGCTGTAAAAGGGCAGCGCTAGAGTTGCATAGCAATACTTTATTATTCTGATTACTCTGTTTATCTTTATTACTGTTTATTGCAGGGATCTGCAACTTGTTTTACTGTTGTTTATTACTTGCCCATTAGCCTCAGTAAAATATCTGGGTAAAGTACATTTGGTGTCAGTTCCGCTTACTTTAATAGGAGTTTTAAAGTATATTCTGTGTATGTTTGTTATAGGACTGCGTCACCAACAGTTGCGGTCACGCGGTCCTATCCCTCTATCACTAGCTGTGCCAGAGTGGGTAGAGCCGATTGCCGGTGGGTTGGAGAGCTGTACTCAGGGCCCAAATTAAACCTTGCGGCCCGCTTAAGCTGAGGGTATCGCTACACGTGGGGGCTCGTACATCCGGGATTACTGAGACAGCGGTGAAACCGCCAGAAGCTACCGGCATGGACCCGATAGAGGTGGGACAGTGGTACAAGAGATGGGGCGTAGACCCAGCCAGGACGGCAGTTATAGAACTCCCGGGGATATGGCAGACACAAGCAATGATACAACTCATAATGTCCCTATCACCGATTCACAAACCATGGGTGATAGATGTGAAAACTAGTGGTGGACTTTCACATGTCTTACTGGAATGGCAGGCAGAAATTCCTGAACAGTTTAGAGGCAACAGCATACAAGATGAGGACGATCAGGTCTATCATTTGCTGCATGCGCTGCCGCGCACAAGAGACAGCCCTCAGACAAAAATAACACTGTCACCGCAGCCATCTTCCCCGTCATCCCCACAGAAGGACACAAAGAGTCCCAGGACAAGCCCAAGCACCCTTAGTGCAGAATTATGCGCTGTTCTGGGGGAGATTGTAGCTCAGTGCAAGAAAGAGCCCACAGATTACCCCATGTCGGGGTACAGGAAACTCCGGATGTTTTCAGGGAGGAAACCAGTACCTTTGGAAGAAGAGGGATTTGAGGAGTGGCTAGACAGCGCAACTCAGGCACTAGAGGAATGGGAAGTTCCGGACCGCAGAAAGAAACAGAGGGTTGTGGAAAGTTTGAAGGGGCCTGCTCTAGAGGCCGTACGCAACCTGAAGATGAGCAAGGCAGATTGTACTGCACAAGAGTGCCTCGATGTGTTACAGAATGTGTTTGGTGGGACAGAGAAAGTCACGGAGCTTGCTTATCAGCTGGAGCATTGCTACCAGAAGGAAGGTGAGAAACTATCAGACTATATGGGACGCCTGGACAAAATACTGCATAGGATGATCCTAAAGAAGGGGATCAGCCCAGAGAAAGTAGATGAGGCCCGTGCTCAACAGGTAGTGAGGGGAGCTCAACCCATGGATCCAATTGCATGGACACTGCGTGCCCGGCAGGATGGGAGGAATCTGGAGTACCCTGACCTCATCCGAATGATTAGAGAGGAAGAGGCTATATTGGAAGAAAAAAAAAAAAGAACGCCTGATAGAGCCCGTCAAACAGCCGGTAGCAATAGTTACACCGGCCATGACTCCCGATAGGGGAGCGGAGGTGGACACTTTGAAGTTGCAGATGTCCCAGATGATGGAGATGATGACTGCTATAATGGCGAAAGGTCAAGGTGGAGCAGAGAAACCAAGCCCCAGAAAGGAGTTGTTCCCAGATACGTCAATACCGAGACCCACTCGGGACCGAGAAGAGAGGTTATGCTACAACTGCGGAGGCAGTGGCCACTTTGCCAGTAGGTGTTCCAGTCCTAAGAAGAAGAAAATGGATAATCGCCAGCCGGCGGGAAACGCCAGAGGGCCCCGGTGAGGGAGTCAACCGGGTGCCCATCTCTTTCAGTGAGCTCCAAACTGAATAGAAGGGAGAGGAAGAGAGAAAACACGACCCCTGAGAAGGAATTTAGGGTCTCTCAACCAAGATACACACCAGAGAGAGGGGACAAGACCCCTCAGAAGAAATTTAGCACTCCCAAGAAGGAATGCCTACAACCAAGAGACAATAACATCCCTCAGCGGGTTTGTAACCCCATTAGGGTGGCGAGGGTCAATGCATACCAGGCTCAGGGGAGAACAAAGTCAAAAACCAACTGGATGAAGACAAGTTCTCAGAAGAGAGTGACCTCAACCCGGCCGTACCCAGAAGAATTGGTCGGCCCGTCCCCCACGGTATCTATCCAGGTGGAAGGAGTATATACAAAGGCCCTTCTGGATACTGGAGCTCAAGTGACTTTATTGTATAGAGACTTCTATGATAGGCACTTAAGCCATTTGCCTATACGGAAGATAGAAGAGCTGGAGATATGGGGCCTGGGAACGCAGAGTTTCCCTTATGATGGTTATCTACCCATAAAGCTGACATTCGACCCCTCTGTGGCTGGGAAGACAGAAGTATTCGACACCCTGGCGGTTGTGTGTCCTAGACCACCCGGGGCCAACCAGATGTCCCTCATCATAGGCACCAATACGGATCTAGTGAGAAGACTTCTGACCCCCCTGGTGAAGAGGAGCCATCAAGATCCAAACATCCATCCCATGCTGAAGACAGACTACCAACGGTTAGTGTTGGAGCAGAAGACCCCAGGAGAGGGGATAGGGAAGGTGTGGAGACTGGGGAGAGAAGGAGTGGTGCTGCAGCCCGGACAGGTGGCTTGCCTCAAGGCCACTGTGAAGCTCACCTGGGAGCAGCCTGGCCCCTTTGTCATGCTGGAATCCGACCCAAGGGAAGATCACTCAGGCCTGGAAGTGATACCGGAAGTGATTCCAATCAAGGCCTTGAAGAAAGCCAGGGGAAGAGTCCCGGTGAGTGTAAGGAACTCTACAGGAAGGGCCATAGAGATACCTGCCCGGATGTTGTTGGGACAGGTGAGTCCTGCTGTCCCAGTCAGCTGGTCAGAAGTGAAGCAAGCGGGTGAAGAAGGAGATGTGTGGGAAAAACTTTCCATTGAAAACCCGAACTTACCTGGGGCCTGGAAGGAGAGAGCCAAGGCCCAGCTGACTAGATGGGAGAAGATTTTCTCAAAAGATGAATTCGATGTGGGGCGTGCGAGGAGTGCTACCCACCGCATCCGCCTGCAAGAAGACAAACCGTTCAGGGAAAGAGTCAGGCGGGTTCCGCTGGCAGATCTGGAGGATCTGAGAGAACAGCTTGCAGAACTGAAAAAGACTGGGGTGATTCGAGAGTCCCGAAGCCCTTATGCCTCTCCAATAGTGGTGGTCAGGAAGAAGAATGGGTCGCTGAGGCTCTGCATTGACTACAGAACTCTCAACAGGAGGACCACCCCTGATCAGTACACCACGCCAAGGATAGAGGACGCCTTACAGAGTTTGTCTGGAGCGAAGTGGTTCAGCGTGATGGACCTCAAGAGCAGGTACTATCAAATTCCCATGCACCCAGAGGATAGGGAAAAGACCGCTTTCATAACTCCTGTGGGATTCTTTGAGTTTAACAGAATGCCCCAGGGCCTATCTGGAGCCCCAGCTACTTTCCAACGACTCATGGAGAAGACTGTTGGAGACATGAACCTCATAGAAGTCCTAGTGTACCTGAACGATGTCATTGTTTTCGGGAGAACTCTGGAGGAACATGAGGCCCGATTGGAGAAAGTGTTGAAGAGACTTAGTGAAGAGGGGTTGAAGCTTTCCCCCGAGAAGTGTCGGTTCTACCAGTCTTCGGTGAATTATCTGGGACACGTAGTGTCTGAAAAAGGGGTGGCGACTGATCCTGAGAAGTTGGAGGCGGTTACCTCCTGGCCAAGACCCACAACAGTCACCGAACTTAGATCTTTCCTGGGGTTCTGCTCCTATTATAGGAGGTTTGTGGACGGGTTTGCCCGTATTGCCAAGCCTTTAAATGAACTGCTTCGGACTGAAGGGGAAGAGGATGGCTTGGGCCCTAGAAGACCCGGGGAGTCGGTTCAAGATCAATGGACCCCCAGGTGTGAAGAGGCCTTCAGAACCTTGAAGAGGAGCCTCACCACAGCCCCAGTATTGGCCTATGCTGATCCCACCAGACCCTACGAGTTACATGTTGATGCTAGTCATGAAGGCCTAGGGGGAGTGCTCTATCAGAAGCATGAAGAGCAAATGCGACCAGTGGCTTATGTGAGTCGAAGTCTGACCCCCTCAGAGAAAAACTACCCCACCCATAAGTTGGAGTTCTTGGCCCTCAAATGGGCAGTTGTGGACAAACTAAGAGACTACCTTTATGGAGCGGAGTTTACAGTGAAAACAGATAACAACCCCCTGACCTACCTGTTCACCACTGCCAAGCTGGATGCCACAGGACACAGGTGGCTAGCTGCATTATCTGGGTTCAACTTCAGTCTGAAGTACAGACCAGGGGCTGGAAATAGGGATGCAGATGCCCTGTCCCGAAGATCTCATGCCATGGCTGATGACTGGGAGGACTGGACTCAGGTAGCACCGGACGGGGTGCGGGCCCTTTGTCAAGGAGCTGAATTCCAAGCCCGAGGAGGCTCCAGAGCAGAGGAAATAGGAGTTACCACGGTGGGAGTTCCAAAACACTACTGTGGGGTGGCTCAACTTGAAGAGGAAGGCTTGTCAAAGCTGTCTAAGAAGGAACTGAGGTGCGACCAATTGGAAGACCCCATAGGGAGATTGGTCTTTGAAGCATTGGAAAACAAGAGTCCAGAGAAACTTCGACATCACCCCTCCAAGGAGGCTCGTCTGCTATGGAGGGAGCTAGACAAGCTACAGGTCCATCAGGGAGTGGTCTACCGAAGGGGCCCCTCTGATGACTCCGAGGATAAATGGCAGTTGTTTCTTCCAGAGAAGCACCGAGAGACTGTGCTGGTTGCTTTACATGACCAGCATGGTCACCTGGGAGCTGAAAGAACCTTCCAACTTGTCAGAAGCCGGTTCTATTGGCCCTGTATGAGGGCTGAAGTGGAGGAATATTGCCACTCCTGTGCGCGATGCATCCAGAGGAAGACTCTACCCCATCAAGCTGCCCCAATGGGCCACCTACAGAGTCAAGGCCCAATGGATCTGGTATGCATTGACTTTCTCTGCCTCGAACCCGATTTGAGTGGATTGGGAAATGTTCTGGTGGTAACCGATCATTTCACCCGTTATGCACAGGCGTTCCCCACCAGAGACCAGAAGGCTTCCACTGTAGCTAAGGTGCTTCTAGAAAAATACTTCATCCACTATGGATTACCACAGAGAATCCACTCCGACCAAGGAAGGGACTTTGAGAGTCGCCTGATCCGGAACCTACTGGACTCCCTGGGAGTGGAAAAGACCAGGACTACCCCTTATCATCCACAAGGAGATGCCCAGCCTGAGAGGTTTAATCGGACTTTGTTAAACATGCTGGGGACTCTGGAGACAGAGAAGAAGCAGCATTGGAGTCAACACATATCCACTTTGGTGCATGCCTACAATTGCACCACCAGTGATGTGACGGGTTACTCTCCCTACCGCCTCATGTTTGGGAGAGAAGCAAGATTGTCAGTGGATCTGGCCTTTGGCATTTCCCTAGACTATACCTCTGCTACCTCTCACAAAGGATATGTGGACCGACTTAGGCATAAACTGAAAGCGGCCTATGAACAAGCCCAAGCGACCTCAGACCGGAGAGGAGTCAGAAATAAAAGGAACTTTGACCTGAAGGTTCGAGTGCAAGACCTGCAGCCTGGAGACCGTGTGCTGCTACGCAACCTAGGGATCCCAGGGAAGCATAAACTTGCTGATAGATGGAGGTCCGAGCCTTATGTCATTTGTAGAAAACTTCCTGGACTACCGGTGTATAAGTTAAAGCCAGAGGGGAGAGTGGGACCCTTGAAAACCTGGCACAGAAATCACTTGCTCCCACTTAAAGAGGCAGTCAGGATACCTTCAGTGAAGAACCTGTCGGAATCTGTTTCCATCTTGGATACCCCCAGACCCAACACTCGGTCTCAGACCCTCCGAGCTAGGGATGGACAGGTTTCCCAACCAAGTGAAGTTGGGAGGGGAGAACTTGAGTGGCTATGGCCCTCCTCAACTCCAGGGAGTTCCGCCATAGACCTTCCACCCACTGAAGATACACAGGATGGGACCCTGAACCCAGAGGCTACAGAGTTCATTCCATCCAGTGATGTGCCTGAATGCTGGGAAGATATTCCGGGCTTTTACTCAGAAGCAGAGGAGGAAGAGGCCCCAGAATCAGTGATGGTGTCAGAAAGTGTTCCTGACGCAGAGCCTGTGGTACCTGAGCCTGAAGTCCCAAGGGAGCAAAGAACTTACAGAGTCGTGAGGCCTCCCAGGAGATTAACCTACCCTCAATTGGGAAAAAGTTCAGAGGACTCTGTTGCCACTGCCAGAAGAAGTACTAAGTGCTCAGATCCTTCCACTGTTCATTTGGTGGAAGGCAACCCCAGCTCACTCTCTGGCACAGTTAGACAGGCCACCCATACTAGTGTGACCTGTGGTATAGGGAACCCCACCTCTGAGTTTTGGTGGAAATTCCCTGTACCAACGTAATACTCCGCATTCAGTAAATTGGTTCAGAATTGTTGTTGAATTGTTTATCTTTGGGGACCAAAGAGTTTTAGTGGGGGGAGTGTGTAGCGGGGTGTTCCCCTTTAATGCAGAGAGACAAGAAGTTCCAGGTGAGAGGTGAGTCGGGAGGAAGTAAAGAGACATTATGGAAGTGAAAGCAGAGGAGAGAGAGACTACATCTCCCAGTACATCTTGCAGCACCCAGGGTGCATTGCTCCAGAACAGAGACTGCTGGGGCAGACTTTATAAAGGGGAGGCGGAGTTTTGGTCGGCCTCTTTGGACACCCCTCTCCTAGCAAGAGGATCTCTGTGCTGAACTGCTGTGTGCACAAGGCCTGAAGCCTGGGCCGTGTGCTCCTTTCCAAAGAGCCCTCTGCCAGCCTAGCAGAGCCTTAGAGACATCTAATCCCCCTTGCTGCAGTACACCAGAAGGATTGAAGACTTGGATGTCGGTGGATTCCTGTTCCTAGACGAATCGATGGAGGAAACGGACTTGGACTTGTCCCGGTGGTGAGAGCTGTTTAAAGACAGATCCTTTATCTTTACTATTCGTTGGGATTACAAAGTTGTTCTTCAAGTGCACCACCGAAAAGATTGCTAGTGAATATTGTTTCACTGAACTTCCATTTAGATCAGTCAGGCCTGACTGCATAGGTAGACATTGCTGGGTGTTAGTCTACCCATGAGGGGAAGTAGCTGTAAAAGGGCAGCGCTAGAGTTGCATAGCAATACTTTATTATTCTGATTACTCTGTTTATCTTTATTACTGTTTATTGCAGGGATCTGCAACTTGTTTTACTGTTGTTTATTACTTGCCCATTAGCCTCAGTAAAATATCTGGGTAAAGTACATTTGGTGTCAGTTCCGCTTACTTTAATAGGAGTTTTAAAGTATATTCTGTGTATGTTTGTTATAGGACTGCGTCACCAACAGTTGCGGTCACGCGGTCCTATCCCTCTATCACTAGCTGTGCCAGAGTGGGTAGAGCCGATTGCCGGTGGGTTGGAGAGCTGTACTCAGGGCCCAAATTAAACCTTGCGGCCCGCTTAAGCTGAGGGTATCGATACACCCTTTTTCATCAGCAGTATATAGAAGTCTTGTGACTTCTACCAGTGTCCGGCCGAGCACTGGTTAAGGGCCGGTTCACACTGCTGCGTGGTGCGAGATCACATGTGATGCGCACCGCATTGCAAATCACATGTGATGTCTGTGCGATGCAAATTCAGCCATCCAGGATGGCTGATTTTACATCGCATTCGGACCCAACTCGCGCAGGACCCTTTTTATGGTCCGCATCAAAATCGGAACGCATGGGTGTTCACACCCATGCGATCCGATTCCTGTTCGAATTTGCAGATCGCACTGCGATATGCAAACTGATTTGGGGGTGTCATCAATTTTTAATTGACACTCCCAGCAGTTTGCATAGGGCAGTGTGAACTGCCGCTGGGAGACATGTGATGCGGGAACCAGCAGTGGATTCGCACAGTTCCCGCATCGCAGCAGTGTGAACCGGACATAAAGCTTGAGGAAGGAGTTTTCATTCTCCTCCGACTGTCATATGAGGCTGCAAGACCCTGGAATTTCTGTCTGGACAGTGCCGATTGGCCCTGCGCTAATCACATGCACCCTCCCAGAAGAAAAAAATAAATAAAAAACAATGTATGTGCATGTGCAGAGTGCCTCCAAGGCTCTGCTCTATGAGGAGATAGATTGGGGACAATAAAAGGAGGGGAGGATCAGAGAAGACAGGATTAAAAGACTTTATTTTTTTATTTTTAATTTTTTTTACACAATGCGGAGGATTAACCCCTTAGGTTCCACAGTGAGTATAACAAGCACGCTTTACTGCATATACAGACTGATTTTACTGTTGTGGGTTTAGTAACACTTAAGCTAAAAACACAGTGAGGGTTTAATACTACTTTAATGAACAAAGTAGCTAGGAAGGAAAATGTAACATGTAAAAAAAATTAAAAAAAAAGAGATAATGCATGCATCTTTACAGTACTGCAAGGTCACCATACGGAGCACAGACAGTGAAGACATGAAGCTCTTGGTATGTGAGCACAGGATGTTTGTAGATAAATCACACTTCCTGCAGGATCTGGGCAGCTGTTCTCACAGGAAGTGACTCTTATCTTTGAGCTCCTTCCATCAGTGTTCCCATTATTCACTAATCCTGTAATACTCAACTTCTCAGACTAATATTCTCCCTCCAGTTCTCCGAGTTTTATAACCGAGGAACCCTCCTATCCAGAAACACCAGACTAAGCTTGAATCACTGCCGAGTAGTAGGCACATATAACAGATTTAAAATTAAAGTGACACTAAACTTTGGTTAGGAAAATTATATTCAAATAAGTATTCTTAAAAAAAAAAAAAAGGGTTTGTTACTCCAACATTATATATTCCTGATATGGGTCTGTTGTACCATGTACTTGTGTTAAAGTATCCCGTTCTCTTTGTATTGCTTCCTTTGTGTGAAATACCTGGTGATCCTGCCAGTCCCCTTCCCATTTCAAACTGACCATACTAGGCAGGAGAGCACATTCACCCCAGCGTGGTCAGTTTTATGCCGGGAGAACAGCCTGCCTGTCCTCCACAGGTCAGATTTGTGCTGACCCCCCCCACCCCCCATGCACACTTATGCAACAGGAAGATCAGTTTACATGTATTTTTTTTTTTTTTTTTTTTTTAGAGAGCAAGGATATTGTTTATGGTCACAGTTCCAGGAATTCAGCCACTTTCTAACATCTGTTGTCCTACCATGGGTTAATTCCAACAAAGTGCATGCCACCTCGTGGACTTAATCTAACAGTACAAGTTTCGTTATACTCCTGGCATTCTCACAGAACAGACCCTGCTTTCCCATATAGCACTAACTCTGCCCTCCCCTTGGCTGTTCATTCACATATGCCATTGTAGTTTGAATGGTTCACACAACACAAAGGGCTCCGACTGGGCGGGAGGAGGGGTGGGCACAGACCAGAGTTGGAGCACCAGAAGTATAGGGATAGCTGTACCCCCAGCACAAAACAAACAAACAAAAAAAAAACTTTAAGTTGTGGATATAGGAGGAGCAAGTCGCAAGGAGCAAGTCAATTATGCTGCAGTGTAGTGCTTATGTGCTAACAAGGGACATGTTGATTGGAGAATCAGCAGACTGCTCTCTCCTCCTTTCCATGTCAAGTCACAGAGAGGGGGGGAGCCGACCATTCCCTTCACAGCCCAGCGTGCCAGTGAGCGAGGGGGGGGGGGGGTGCAGGGCAGAGCGGTGACAGAGTCACCAGTTCTCTGCTCAGGTAGCTCTGAGAACCGAGCAATCGGTGGCGTTTGATCGCTCAGTTAAAAAATAAAAACCATCACTTTTAAAATTTTGCAGTCTGTAACACACACACACACACACACTTAAATATGGAGTTTCGTTTAAATGCTTTACCAGTAGGCCATGAGCAGCATCCTCAAAGCCTGCCTGAAAACCAATGTAAAGAGCAGCCCTGAAATGCCCAGGATACAGTCAGTACGTTGAACACTCACCCACATTACAGAAGTAGCCGCTATTCCTTGTTCAAAACATGCACAGTGCACTTTCACTCACCCTGTAGCAGCATATTTCAGTCTTCGCTGGTCAGCAAAGTGAACAGAGTTTATAGATGAATTCATTGAGCCTTGATAATATTGGTATGAGCCTCTAGATAGAAGGTGATAGGTATGTCCCAAAATAGTGGGAACAAGACACTGAATACACCAGCATGTTAACATGGCACATGGGCGGCAAGAGATGGCGGCGCTAATAGTATAGTATAGTTTAGTTCATAGCGTGGAGTTGAGTTCCATCCCAGGCACCTTCAGCCTGGGGTGAGGTACTACACCAGGAGGCCTGGGGCCCAGTACCTTCAACTGGGTCCCGCGAGGGTGAAGCATTCCTAAGATGTCCCCGGTATTGGGTGCCTGAATCCTGGGCGTAAGGGACCGGAGACGTGACCTCCCCGTAGAGCCAGCGCAGCATTTGCTGGTGCCGGTGGAGGCCTCTGGTGACCGTCCGGATGGATGTCTTCCTCTGACAGGGGTCGTTTGTTCTAAAGGAGGTACTTCGTGTTCTAAATGGTCCGTGGCAGGGACCCAAATTCACAATTGGTGGCAGCGACTGTGCGCCAAGCCTGTTTGCACTAAACGGAACAGGAGGAACTTTAATTCATTAGTTGTGCCTGGACCTACTCGTCCCTACACCTTGTCTGTTCTCTTAAAAGTCAACCAGTTTCAAGTCAATAAAACAGTGATGGACTTTTCTTGGTGTGGAACTCGTGTTACTGGAAGCTAAGTGTTCCTGTTAGTCACAGTGACAATCATCCTCCACAGAGGAAGCTGAGGCTCCGGCCTAAAACGCAGACCCGAGTGTAAAGGTTTAGCTCATATCTCTGCATCCTACATCAGAGAGCCGAGCTGGTGGTGTGCATCTTTCCCCCTTCTCCCAGATACCCCTAGACGAGTACAACAAGCCGCGAAGAGAGAGAACAGAGACAGAGACACACACACACACACACACATATAAATGCCAACATGTACTGTGACATACTGAAGTAGAGCATGATCCCCTCCCTTCAGAGACTGGGCCGCAGGGCAGTATTCCAACATAACGACCCCAAACACAACTCCAAGATGACCACTGCCTTGCTAAAGAAGCTGAGGGTAAAAGGTGATAGACTGGCCAAGCATGTCTCCAGACCTAAACCCTATTGAGCATCTGTGGGGCATCCTCAAAACGGAAGGTGGAAGAGCGCAAGGTCTCTAACATCCACCAGCTCCGTGATGTCATCATGGAGGAGTGGAAGAGGACTCCAGTGCCAACCTATGAAGCTCTGGTGAACTCCATGCCCAAGAGGGTTAAGGCAGTGCTGGAAAATAATGGTGACCACACAAAATATTGACACTTTGGGCCCAATTTGGACATTTTCACTTAGGGGTGTACTCACTTTTGTTGCCAGCGGTTTAGACATTAATGGCTGTGTGTTGAGTTATTTTGAGAGGACAGCAAATTTACACCGTTATATAAGCTGTACACTCACTACTTTACATTGTAGCAAAGTGTAATTTCTTCAGTGTTGTCACATGAAAAGATAATAAAATATTTACAAAAAAAAATAAATGTGTTTTTTTTTTAAATAAATTGCACATGCTTCACCCTCTTGTTTACATTCACCCAAAGTGGCCATTTTAAAGCCAATACTTCTAAGCACAAAGCAAGTGACATCACTGAGTCGGCCAGTATGTGAAGTCCTGATGATTCACAAGTCTTCCACTTACTACAGTCACAGCTAAATCTCAGATTGTGGTCCCCTTCCTTCCTTTATTCTCTGCTCCAGGTTTCCTCACTTCCTCATTGTCCTTCTAAAATGGCGCATATGACCTCAGGACAATGAATGGCAAAATGGCAAGCCTTCAGGTCAATACAGAAAAAAAATAAAAAAAAATAAAAAAAAAAGGTAAAAGCACTTACAAAGGTCCATACCTCAACATGGTGTAACCTCATGAACTACAGCTGCCCCACAGGCCTCCCCCCCCCCCCCATCTATTGCACCCTCTATTAGTATTATCAGTGTACTCACCATGCTTCACATTGCCTACAACACCGCTGCACATTCACACACATTCTAATTATTTTCAAGGGAATCCCAAGAGATGTACAGCACCAAAATTTAAATGCACGATATTTAGTTTGCTAAGGCACTGGATATTATTATGAAATTTATGTTTTTTTCCCTTCCTAAAATGCCGTTGTTCCCTTGCTTCATCCCTCCTGCACTTTTTTTCAGCCACTTCCTGTCTACATGCACTCTCTCCAGCATCAGCTGCACAGTATTTTTCTGGATAGTGACAACAATAAACTATTCCTGCACAGCGTTTGCCAGAACAGCCACTTGTATTGTCCACGAGGGACATATGTGACACCCAATAACAGGAATGACTGGCCAAGGAGCGAGAGAGCGAGCAAAGAAAGAAAGAAAGCTGACCTAGGTGGATGCAGCATCAGTCCGGTGATGCATCTGCCCCCTGCCAGCTCTAACACTGAGAGAACCGAGCGATCAAACCCTGCTGTCAGTCACCGCTCTCTGCATTGTGAGCGCGACCCCCCCATCCCCCACTGGAGCGCTGGGCTATGGAGAGAGTGGGAGCTCAAGCTTGCCAAGAGGCTGAGCCAGGTGGTGGTCTGAGCATGTGGGAGGATCCCGAACCATATGGTCCCGATCCTTCTAGAGCCTGGACCGGCTCTGTGATGTCAGCCGACAGCGGGCTTCAGCCTGCTGAAAAAGGGTTACAATAGTGCAGAACAAACTGCACTCCTGTGATCCACAGGGCAATTACAGCCAAATGAGCATTGGCTGTACTTCTCCTTTAATAGTGGCCCTTCACCCTTCGATAAATAATTTATTTTCTGATCAATCTTTGTCACGGGGTCGAGTCCCAGGCACCTTCAGCCTGAGGGCGTGTGGTTCGTGTCGGTCCTCTAGGCGCCCTAGGCCTGGAGGACATCCGGAGATAGTGTTCCATCCCAGGCACCTTTGGCCTGGGGTGAGGTACTTGGATGGAGGTCTGGAGCTCAGTGCCCAACACTGAGTTCCGCGAGGGAAGGAGGTCCTAGGGAACCCAGGGATTGGGTACCCGAATCCAGAAGGCGTAATGGACCGGCGGGAGCTTCTCACTTGAAGACCGGGTGCAGCAGATTGCCAGTGACAGGTGAGCCTCCCATCGGAGACCGCCTGGAAGGAAAATCCCCTCTCGCTAGGAGACCTCAGCCCACTTTCGGGAAGGAAAGTGGAGAGTTTATTGTGTCTGGGCCTACTCGCATCCACACCTCCTTGTTTGTCCTGTTCTCTAAGGGAGTCTAACTGATTATGCTGTTCACTCAAGAAGAATAAAGGAGTGTTGGACTTTAATGGTGTGGGGCTCTTTTCTGGTGGACATTGTTCAAGGTAACTCCAGGTGCACAACACTGACCCGAAGGTAGAGAAAGAACTTTGCTTACACCGCACGGACGCATGTGGTGAAGGCTTGGCGTGGTGACCCCGCTCTCTCCCCTCTAAGGTACCCCTAGACAAGAGAAAGACGAGCTGATGCAAAGAGGGGGGTGAGGAGGCCGCTACACAAACAAAAATGTATCCTTTAGTATCAGAACTACTAAGGCCCCATTCACACAGGGGCGGCACAACCTCGGCAGGGCGATCTCAAGACGACTTGAGACGCCCGCCGAGGCGATTTGCATTAGACTTCTGTATAGAAGTCAATGCAGGTCGCCTTGGGTCGCCCCCAAAAGTAGTACAGGAACCCTTTTCTAAGTCGGAGCGACCTGAGTCGCTCCTATTAGAATGGTTCCATTGAACAGCGTGGGACGCGACTCGTCAGGCGACCGAGTCGCCCCTGTGTAAACCGGGCCTGACTGTATGCCAAACATATTGGTAAAAATAAAATATTCGGGTTACACTGTACATTGTTAGCATTGCCTTCTATGGCCTAAACTGGCTGATTATACATTAAGCTGCACAGCAAGATCATCAATATCAAATATCTAATTTCCTTTACAAATATGGGGCCACTTACATGCATGTGAACATTAGTAGTAATTTTAAATAAAAAGTAGATTCTGGTTAGTTTACAGGCCCTTTGAGCTTCCTAATGCTTCCAGCAACGTATATTATGGTTTTAGGAATTGCACTTGTCAAAATACTAAAGGGAAAGGGGCAGAGGGAGTAAAGCCCAACCAGATGGGAATAGCAAACTTTGACAATTGTAGAGTAGACAGCTCACATCCATGCTTACAAGCAGACATACACTGACATGACCTGCTCTTTAAAAAAGGGATTTTTATAACAGCTTACCTGTAAAATCCTTTTCTTGGAGTACATCACGGGACACAGAGCGACTTAGTCATTACTAATGGGTTATATAGTTTACCTTCAGGTGTTGGCACTGGCCAATTCCAAACCGGAAGTACCCTCCCCTATATAAGCCCCTCCCACCCGGGAGCACCTCAGTTTTGTAGCCAAGCAATAAGTGTCCCAAAAAGAGGGGTGGGAGCTCTGTGTCCCGTGATGTACTCCAAGAAAAGGATTTTACAGGTAAGCTGTTATAAAAATCCCTTTTTCTTTTTCGTACATCACGGGACACAGAGCGACTTAGTCATTACTAATGGGACGTCCCAAAGCAATGCCAAATGAGGGGGGGGGTACATAAGCTGGGCGCCATCAGGCATGAGGATCTTTTGCGGCCTGCAACACACTGCGCCCAAAGGCGACATCCTCCTGACTTCTAACGTCTACCTGATAGAATCTAGTAAACGTGTGTACCGAAGACCATGTTGCGGCCTTACATACTTGAGCCAGGGAGGCCTGGTGATGCACTGCCCATGAAGTTCCAACCGCTCTTGTGGAGTGCGCCCTAACTTTGAACGGAGGCGGTCTCTTTCTCAAGCCATAGGCTTGTATTATGACCTGTCGAATCCACTTGGCTAAAGTAGATTTTGATGCTGCCTGACCCCTTCTGGGGCCTTCCGGCAGAACAAACAAAGAATCCGTTCTGCGAATCTGAGCAGTGGCTTTTAGATAAGCTTTAACTGCTCTTACCACATCCAAAGAATGTAATAACCTTTCCTCTACTGAGATAGGTTTGGGGAAAAAAGAAGGAAGAACCACATCTTGGTTCAAATGAAACCTCGATACCACCTTAGGAAGAAAGGCTGGATGAGGACGTAATACTACTCTGTCCTTATGGACAACCAGATATGGCTCCTTACAGGACATAGCTGCTAATTCCGACACTCTTTTAGCCGAACAAATGGCTACTAAGAAAACCAATTTCCTGGTGAGAAGAACCAAGGAAATGTGTTGTAATGGTTCAAACGGTTGTTTCTGTAGAACCGACAGAACCAGGTTTAAGTCCCAAGGACATATGGGAATACTAACCGGAGGGCTAATACGCATCACTCCTTGTATAAAGGCTTTGACTAGTGAATGCGAAGCCAAGGGCCTTTGAAAAAATATTGACAAGGCCGAAATCTGACCCTTGATAGTACTCAAGGCCAGCTTCCTATCTACAGCCCACTGTAGGAAGTCCAGAATCCTCCCTATCATGTACTTACTTGGATGCCATTTCTTGGTCTCACACCACGTAATGTACGCTTTCCAGATCCTATAATAGATCTGCCTGGATACCGGTTTCCTGGCATTGATCATGGTAGATACCACAGAATTAGAGAGCCCTCTCTTTTTCAGAATGTGGGCTTCAATAGCCAGGCCGTCAAACCTAGGGCTGGTAAGGAAGGGTGGTATATCGGTCCTTGCGACAGCAGGTCCGGACGAAGTGGGAGGGTCCAAGGACTCCTCACTGACATTTTTACCATCTCCGCGTACCATGCCCTTCGGGGCCACGCTGGAGCCACCAGAATCACTGGTTTCTTTTCTACCCTGATTCTGCGGAGTAATCGCGGTAACAATTGTGGCGGTGGGAATGCATATATCAGCTTGAACCGATCCCAAGGGAACACTAGGGCATCCGAGCCGCAAGCTAGGGGATCCCTTGTGCGAGACACAAACCTGTCCACCTTTGCGTTGAATCTGGATGCTAGCAGATCTACATCCGGTGTTCCCCACCGCTGGCATATTGCCTGGAAAACCTCGGGGTGAAGAGACCATTCCCCCGGGCATAATTGTTGGCGACTTAGAAAGTCCGCTCTCCAATTTTCCACTCCTGGGATGAAAACCGCAGATATGGCTGGGACATATCTTTCTGCCCACTCCAGGATGCAATTTGCTTCCTTCTGGGCTGCACGACTTTTGGTGCCACCCTGATGATTGATATATGCCACTGCCGTGGCATTGTCTGATTGAATTCTGACAGGGGACCCCTGGAGTTTGGATGTCCATGCTACTAGGGCATACCGGGCTGCTCGTATCTCTAAGAGATTGATGGGCAGGGCCTTTTCTGCTTCTGACCACCTGCCCTGGAGAGACCATTGCTCCAGCACTGCCCCCCAGCCGATGAGGCTGGCATCTGTAGTGACCACCTTCCAAGAAACCGGACTGAAGGGTTTCCCTCTTTCCAGATTCTGGGGCACCAACCACCAATGGAGGCTCTTGCGAACGGAAGGGGACAGGGACATTGGTAAGTCTAAAGCCTGAACTTTTTTGTTCCAGGCTGACAGTATGGCCCTTTGCAAATTCCTTGAATGGAATTGACCGTAGGGTACCGCTTCGAATGAAGCCACCATCTTTCCCAGCAGCCTCATGCAGAGACGTATGGATGGTTTTCTTTTTGTACCCACTAAGTGGGTCAAATTTCTTAAAGACGACACCTTCTCTGGAGGTAAGAAAATCTTTCTCTGATTTGAATCCAGCCTTAGCCCTAAGTATTCCAGACTTTTGACTGGTCTTAGAGCTGACTTGTCCCGGTTGATAATCCAACCGTGATATTCCAGATACTCGATTGTCTTGTGAATAGCTACTTCCAGCTTTTCCACTGAGTGGTCTATTAGTAGCAGGTCGTCTAGATATGCCATTATCGTTACACCCTGTGTTCTTAGATTGGCCAATAATGGGGCCAGAATTTTTGTGAACACTCGTGGTGCTGTGGCCAGACCGAAAGGTAAGGCTCTGAACTGAAAATGGCGCCCTTCTACTGCAAAGCGTAGAAATTTCTGATGGGCCGGAAAGATGGGAATATGCAGATAAGCATCCCTTATGTCGATCGAGGCTAGCCATTCCTGCCCTTGTAGGGCGGTGGCCACTGATCGGATCGACTCCATCCGAAAGGTCCTGATATTTAGGAACTTGTTTAGCCCTTTTAGATTTAATATGGGCCTCACGTCCCCATTTGGTTTGGGGACTGTGAAAAGGTTCGAGTAAAACCCGAATCCGCTTTCTTCCAGGGGAACCTTCATGATTACCCCTTGGAGCAATAGTTGTTCTAGTGCCAGAAGGAGGGATCCTCTCTTTTGGGGATCTCTTGGCACGTTTGACCTCATAAATTGGGCAGGAGGAGTGCCTTTTAACTCCAGCTTGTATCCCAGACTTACTGCGGAGAGCACCCATCTGTCTCTGATGGTGTCCCGCCAGGTCTCTGTGAACAACTGAAGTCTTCCCCCCACCCGATTGAGCGGGGGCAATACTTCATGCCTTAGGGGGAGGTTTTGTACCTCTCTTGATCCAGGGCTTCTTGTTACCCTGTGATTGTCCCTGATTTCTGCCCCCTGAATTTGACCGCGGAGGCCGTCGGAACTGCTTCACAGCCGATGTGCCCGGGACTGGAGAGGTAGGCCTCTTAAAAGAAGGACTTCTACCCTTGTTCTTAACCGGTAAGAGTGAACTTTTACCGGCAGAAATTTTCTGGATATATTTGTCCAGATCTTCTCCAAATAAGCGTTCTCCATGAAATGGGAAGCTAACCAGCAGTCTTTTACAGGGAGCTTCAGCAGACCAGTTTTTGAGCCACAAAAGCCTACGCATATGTACTATAGACAGCGTAAAGCGGGAGGCCTGTTGGATTGTATCCTTTATGGCGTCCACCGCAAAACACAAGGCTCTAGGCAGGTCAGCTAGGGCATGAGCCTGCTGATCTGGTAAGTCCCTTAAGACTTGTTTCAACTGATCTTTCACTGCTTGGCAGACTCCAATCGCTGCTACCGCAGGTTGTGTCACCATACTTGCTGTAGAGAAAGCAGATTTTAGTAAAGACTCCAATTTTTTATCTATTGGGTCTTTGAACATTGGAACATTATCTACTGGACATGTCAGTGATTTGTTAACAGAAGAGATGGCTGCGTCCACTATAGGGACCCTCCATTTTCTTATGAACTTATCCTCCATGGGATAGATCACCGGAAATCTCTTGGGGGGAGCAAATATTTTATCAGGATGCTCCCAATCCTGGTAAATAAGCCCTTCTAATAAAGGGTGGATTGGGAAGGAACAGACCGCCTGGGGAGCTTTTAGCGACCCCAGCGAGGAAACCGTAGTGGATGGTGGTTCCGCCAGAGGCATTTTAAATGCTGATCGGACCATGTTAGTCAGAGACTGAACCCATAATCTTTCAGCCTGAGAAGCTGAGAAAGGTTCTTCCACTGTTGATTCCTCTATAAGTGAATCAACCTCATCCTGATCCCCTTCAGGTAGGTCGATCTCTGTGTGGGGCTGTTCCTCCACTAACAGGCACTCTGAAGGAGGAGACGGAGATCGGACGCGCTTTTCCTGTGACAGGGAAGCAGCGATCAATGCTGTTAATCTCTCTTCCAATCCTCCCAGAGTTGAGGATAAAACCTCCTCTGTTATATATACAGGAGCAGGTGGACTGGGGACAGCCGCAGCACCAGACATTCCTGCGGGGTTTCTACGGCTACTGACCTCTGCATTCTCAGGGGAGATTGGTGCAGTGCAAGCATGCCCAATATCCTCAGAGCCCGATGGAGACCCCTTTGGCTTCCTGGAAGATTTATTTCCGGAGCGTCTGGACGACATATCCTTTAAGCACAAAGCTGAGGTATTCCCGTCGTCATACACCAATTTTTGCTGGTAATAGTCTAACACAGGTGCTGCTATATACCAGCTGGTGTCCACTAAAGTGCCTTTCTATGGGGATGCCTGCATCAACCGCCTCTGTGTGCCACTGTTTGTTGCTAGCTCTGTTTGCATGCAGCTGACACTTGTACTGTGTCTTTTAACCATGCTGGGACGCCCGCACATGCGCAGAAGCGCCGCGGCGCGCATCGAGCGTCATCCACCCGCCCCGCCCCTTTTTTTTTCATAGGAGGCGCGTGCACGCGCCCGCGCGCGCGCCCGTGCGCCAATGGCGCCCTTTTCGAAAACCAACAGAGGACTAGGAGCCAGGGCCCTTTTTGCCGGAGGGCCTGTGCGGTGGATGAACGCAGCAACAGGGCAGAGGAAGTGGATTCCCTCAGAGAAACTTACCAGCTGCCTGGATCTTTTGAGTTGAGAAAACCAAAGATCCACATTTACAAGAAAAATGGACTACAGCGGCCTCTAGTGGTTTAACACAGGTACCGCGGTCCCTGTTTTTTTTTTTCTTGACTACTATTAAAATTTTACATTTTCAGTAGTTATAGGCAAACACAGATATTTAGCGGGAATACCGTTAGGTAACAGACAGAAAGACAAATTAGGCTTGGGGGTCCCCCAATAGAACCAAGTTCCTGAGGGCCCCCACTTACCTGATCCCCGCCGCAGGACTTTGTTTGGTCCACAAAAGTCCAAACTTCACCTATCACGGCAGGCATTGTAATTAAACCTTCAGGGACCGGGTTCCCAAGGATTCCACTCCCCTGGACCTGTATAGCACCCTGCACAGACAGCGTCTTGGTCGTGGGTATGACCAGAGCTCTGGATCCCAGGGTCCAGCCCTCCTAAGAGAAGCATTACAGGCAAAACCTTGCTCTTCTGCTGCAAGGCCCGGGTACCGACCGTTTAGCTATGAAGCTTTTTTTTGGTGGGATCCGGAACAGCTTACTAAGGCCCAAAAGAACCTGTACGCAAGCCCAGTGAAAACACATGTTACTCTTTGGCCAACACCTTAGACACTGGCAAAAAACTGAGGTGCTCCCGGGTGGGAGGGGCTTATATAGGGGAGGGTACTTCCGGTTTGGAATTGGCCAGTGCCAACACCTGAAGGTAAACTATATAACCCATTAGTAATGACTAAGTCGCTCTGTGTCCCGTGATGTACGAAAAAGAAAAGTCAACTTCCCAGCCTCTGTGGTCATCTACCACCTACCATCCCCCTTCCCCCAACCACCTAAACCTGTTCCTCTGCCTAAGGACCGGTGTAATTATTATCCAGGGGTGTCGCAAGCTGCACGCAGCTTACAAATTAAATGGAGTTTTGCAGAAAGTATTTTATGTTAAAGACCAAAAGAAAATCCGCTATTTGCATGTCACTTTGCATTTTCAAGACATCTGTCAAAAATCAGAACGCTTCACTGCAGACTGAAGTCTACGAGACTTAAAAGGCACACATAAAATGTTCTGCTTCAATTTTTTTCTGATATTCAGCCTAGGTTCACACTGACAGTCCGACTTCGAGGGGGCGATTTCAGAGACATCTGTGCAGGTTCCTGCACAGATGTCTATACAAATCGCACCCCAAAGTCGCCAAAAGTAGTACATTAACTACTTTTGGGAATCGATGCGGCACTGCAAAGACAGCGTCGCACCAATTCAGGCAGTGCCATTGCCGACAATAGGTGCCGATTTGTCATGTAAAATCGCACCAATGTGAACCTAGGCTAAAGGAAAGAGGACACTGATGTTTGAGCTTCTGCTTTTTTGGACGGAATTTCAGGCTTTGTTTTGCACAAATATGCGCGTTCACGCATTCGTGCGCACAACACTTTACTAGGGAAAAATCATTCATATTTATGCGCGTATTTTTGCGCACAGTGCAAAATACTGACCGGGATCACAGATTTTTCAAATTTTTTTTTTACCCAAGAATATGCAGCACTTGTTTACAGTGTGCCTGTACACACAGGCGAGTAAACAGTGGGCTGCATTTTAGATCAGGAAAAAAAAAACAAAAACAAAAAAAAAAACACACCCACACACCCGCTGCACTGAGCTTTTTCAAGCTGCAGTGTGCAAGAGGCCTAAATCAATACTGCAGGATTTGGTAGAGTATAATCACACAATGCTTTTAAAATATTTGTCTGCTTAGCAAACTCCAAGGGCACATTCACACTGGGGTGTTGGCGGTAAAGCACCGCTATTTTTAGCAGCTCTTTACCGTCGTTTTAGTAGCGCTTTTCGGCCACTTGTGGGGCACTTTTAACCCCCAAGTGCGGCCGAAAAAGGGTTAAAGTGGCGCTAATTGATTTCAATGGGCAGGGGTAGTTTATACACCGCTCCTAAAGCACCTCAAAGATTGCTGCTTGCAGGACTTTTTTTTTTTTTTTTTTTAACATCCCGCAAGCACACCGCTCCAGTGTGAGTAACAGGAGAGGCGCTTTACAGGCTTAATAGTCAAATAAGGGGAAAAGGGGGAGCACTCACAGTGCCACATCCGTAATATTGTGTAGAGCTGGTAGGGATAACTCAAAAGAGAAACACCCAAAAAGGTCGGACTTTGGAGGCACAAGACACGGTAGGTAGCCAAAATATGTAAAAATATATATTTATTATAGAAAAACAAAACACAGAGACAACAAAATGCAAAAGAGGTAAAATAGTGTCACAAGATGGAAAATGTGGTCCCTTTGCATCAATGTGTTTCACCGTGAGGCTTCTTCAGGACAGCAAGGAAAAAACAGGGCTTGCTATCTTGGGACTGACAGGAGATCCATTAGCCGTAATTTAAAAGAGGTGCAATATTGCATAGATCCAATATAAAGGATGCAGGTCATTCACATCTCAGTAGTGTCAAGATAAGGTGTAGGGTGCTTCCTATAATGAGGGAAGACTATACACAGGGGTCATGTGACTTAGCACATCCATAGAGCACCACTTTTAGATATATATACAAATATTGTATGGGGACAGTTTGTGGATAGACCAGGGCTCTAAACATAGAGTGCAGCCAGGCTTAAAAATAATTGAATCCTCCAGAACAAAACAGATATGCCACATAGGCAGGGAAGATAGCCGTGCAGTTTTAATCACCACTGGTTTGGAGATCACAAACGCCCATGGAGACAGCTACAGGCTGTGCAGCTTTACAGGCTCTATTTTTAGAGCTATAGCGCCTGTAGAGCGCCTCAGTGTGAAAGTGACCTAAAGGCTCAGTTCACATTGCTGTGATGGCAAAGTAATACGACGTTACCTGCAACTTTGCCCTGGGACTTTCTTGCAACTTGGATGCCATTTAGGAGCCTATACAAGGGCTGAAATCGCACCCAAGTCAGACCAAAGTAGTGCAGGAACCTTTTCTAAAGAGGAAGCGACTTGTGTAGCATCAGTTAAGACTGCTCTCATAGGGAAACAGTGATTTTGACATGCCATGCGACTTGGTCTCACAAGTCAGATCCCATGTCGCAGCAGTGTGAACTGAGCCTAAGGACCCAGTCATAAAAGATGCATTTTGGAACGCATTTCCACTGCATAGAAAGTTCCAAATCCAGGTTATCCTATGGGCAAAGTTTTCACAATTACAGTACAGTGAAAAGGAGGACAGCAAGCTGCATTCTTTTCATACCGCAAACGTATGTAAATGCACATAAAATCTGAAAAAGGGATCTCAAAGAAAATGCAAGCACTTAGGAAAAGTGCACCGCAAAAGCATGTAAAATGCACGTTAAAAAAAATAAAAATAAAAATAAAATAAAAAAGCAGTTTCTGGTGTGAATGGCCCCTAAATGTCTGAGGTCCCAGCTCCGCCCAGTCTCTTAGTCCATTATGGGGAGTCTTCCTTTTTTTAAAGATTACACAGAAAGCAGAAGGAACGCTGGGGAATCATTTACACATTGCCCATGTAAACTATATGATTTATTTGTAATTTCAAAATTAAATGCATTTCTTTTTTAAATCTACAGCTTTCATTAAACCCCCACTGATCCTGCCATAAAAGTCCTTGCGCTGCCACTACCTGCTCTAGTCCTTATGCACTTGAACACTTAGGAGCTCCTGTTTGCTGAGATGTAAAATCCCCAGAGCTTTCTGGCACCTGGGGAGCCGCATGTGCCGTGCACAGCTGCCAATGCAAGCGACTGCCTGTACGCATTTCTGATCAGGTAAACGCTGATGGCTTTTGCTTCAGTGTTCTCCCAAGCATGCGTGTGCAGTGCTTTTCCCCCCAAACACGAAAATGGCACATTTGAGAACTTCCAGACTCATATGGGTAAAGGCCGGTGCAGAAGCCATCATGCTTACCCAAGCATAGCTGCTGTTCATTTGCATTGCCAGCTGTATGCGGCTCCTTGGGCCCCAGGAGGAACCAGGATTTTACGCTTTAGCACATAGGAGCCCTCCTGCCGGCCACAGCCTTCTCCTGCCGGTAGGAGGGACTCCCGTATCAACACTGTCTGTGTTGAGTGAATTTGCTTCCTGCAACCTGTGGTTGCAGGAAATAAATTTTCTCTGTGTATGGCCGGCCTTCGACTACGGGTGACCGTCTCAACACTCTTTATTCAGGTACGGTCCACCGTTATGAAACCCACCAGGGGAGATGCCATGCAGCCATTGCTGGAGTGCATGTGGATAGAAAGAGGCTGCAGCCAATCAATCAAGAGGCCCGAGATGCAACAAAAGATGAAAAAAAAAAAAAAGTGAAAAAAACATCGCTTTCAAACAAATATGACACTTGTACTTGGAGATAGGCGACATTACTAAACAAACCGTGCATGATGAAAAAAAAAAAAAATGCTGGCGTTCTATGGAACATTTTTACTGACTTGGAGCATGTCTTTATACCATCCCTTATGCACAACAGAATGTGATTAGAACAGTATCAGAAAAGACTGGTTTTACTGGTCTTGGACCAGTTGCCCAACCTTGTTTTCACTGTCTAATTTCATCTCTGCCTAAAGCCAGCCATAGATGGTGCGATTTTCTTTCCTGCAACCAAGGGTCCCTCCAACAGAACTATGTCCATAGAGCTACATGGAGCTTCTGATAAGGGCCACCTGAAAAACGGACAGGCAGACCAGATCATAAAGCTTGTGCTAAAGGGGCCTAAAACCAACCATAGGCGGTGCGATTCTCTTTCCTGCAACTATGGGTTGATTCCGTCATCAATACAGTTAGGCTACTTTCACACTGAAGCGCTGGATGCGTTTTTGCCACGATTTGCGGGCGCTAGCGGGGTGATTTTTAACCCCCGCTAGCGGCCGAAAAAGGGTTAAAACGCCTGCTAAAACGCCTCTTTGCGACGTTTTGGAGGTGCTGCCCCATTGATTTCAATGGGCGGGGCGCTATAGGAGCGGTATTTTTACCGCTCCTTCCGCGCCTCAAAGATGCGGCTTGCAGGAGTTTGACCCTCCTGCAAGCGCACCGCTCCAGCGTGAAAGCCCTCGGGCTTTCACACTGAATACAATAGAGCAGCTTTTTCGGGGCGCATTGCAGGCGCTTCAGTGTGAAAGGGGCCTTAGTGTCAATGGGTGGGCGGGGGGGGGATCTCTCCCGTGCAGCCATTGTGTTCTCACAGCAGGAAGGGGGGCTGCTGGGAGAACACACATATTATTTCTAGCGGGTATAGTCGCTGGCAATAATCACATGAAAAAAAACCACAATATACTATTTGAATCCAAGTGGATCGATGGATTGACTTGGGTACAATCAGCCTGCCCATAGATTAATTGAATCTCAGCCAGGTCAGCAGGGATTCAAACCATCTATGACTGGCTTTTTGCTCCACTATCAATACAACATGGTGCCAAAACATTAGATGTGCTCACTGCCCTGATATGTAGCAAATTTCTTTGCAGAAAATTAACCTCTTCAATCAGCTTACCCTATGCCAGTGGTCTCCAAACTGCGGCCCTTTTCTTGACTTTTTCTGGCCCTTGAGGCACTATTCCTTCCACCGACTCCAACAATGGGGGCAACCATTACTACCACGACACCAACAATGAGGCACTATTGCTACCACCGACCCCAACAATGAGGCACTATTGCTACCACCGACACCAACAATGAGGAAGAATTCCTACTGCCGACAACAAAAATAGGGCACTATTCCCCCACTGACACAAACTATTTCTCCCCCTAATACCAAAGATCAGGCATTGTTTACACCCACTGAGCACAGTCCAACCCCCCCCCCCTAAAGGACAGTAAACTGGCCCTTTTAGAAAGTCTGGGAGACCCCTGCCCTATGCATATGCAATGCCATGCCATGCATGACTCCATTGTGTTTCTACTCCGTTAGCTTGGTACTTATGCTAATCTACATGACTGTAGCCATTTGCTTTTGGTATCTGAATTGTTTTTGAAAAAAATGGCAATGGCACACAATGCTTTAGCAAACTAGATGCAGTTTACATTTACATGCAGTTGCAGCACTATTCAGTTGGCAGTATTGCCCAATGAATACAACAGTTGTGTTTTTTTTTTTTTGTATTGTTTTTTTATGCACCGCAATGCAAGTAGCTTGGCATATGTACTCTTCCTCAGCTGCCTTTGCAGCATAAGCAGGAGCAGTTAGGGGTGATAAAAACGCAGCTCAGCCACGCATTTTTACCACCCCCCAAACACAAGCGTAGATGAGCCTCAATAGTGTGATAGGGTAACATTAAAAATAAATGGCAATGCACCAATGCTGAAAATATAGAATACAAAAAATAAAGAATACATTTTAGCACCACATCCCTTGACTATTCTAGTACAAAATATTTTGTACTAGGCAATGCACCAATGTGACTTTAAATACACATAATAAATATGACTATTAAGACCGAAGGCTGCAACATAGAGGGTATAAATGTTGTTTTTTTTTGTGAACCCCAAACATCTCTAACATGGTTTATATGAGTATTCTGAGGACAGGACTTCCCCTTTTCTGGTTGGACACGTGTAAAACACATGTATAGTTTGTATATGGTGTTACAACAGAGGGAAAAAAAAAAAACAAAAAAAAACAAACAAAGATTTGGACAGCAAAATAAATAATTTTAAAAAAGATTACCGAAATTAGGCTCAAACGTTTTTTTTTTTGGCTTTTTTGTGGTTTTGTTTTTTTATAAAATTGAATATTACTTACCATTATTTTTAAAAGCCTTTCCTTGAAGATTTACAAAAAATATAAAGGCTGACTTGCAGGGTAGGCACAATGCTCTGCCATTTTATTGATGTAGTAAGGCCGCTCACCTTTGCTCCAAATGCAGGAATCCCAGGACTAGAAGCTTCTAATTTAATCGCAATGGGTGAGGCATTAAAACTGCATTACCTGGAGATCCCAGGGCAGGGAGCCAATCAGCTTGAGCAGACCCCTCCACCTATGGGTGTGAGCTAGGTCAGGATGGAATTAAAAAGAACCTGTACGGAGGAGCACATTTAGCCTATCATAGGTGACCTTCTGAAAATGCTACCTACCTGGCATTCTCGGGGGGGGGGGTTCAGTAATTCAGAACCCCAGACACTGATAAATTTCAAAATGAGAGGATAGCAGTGCCTCTGCTCAGTGTAGGGTTCATTGATGAATGATCCAAGTGTGTGAGAGTGACACCAGAGAGTCACAATCACGGGCACCCAGTTGACAGATCTCATTATCTAGATCAACTCTGTAGCTTGACAACAAGCGGTGTTTCACCGATGAAGAATCTGAGCTGTGTCTTATATTCACATGCACCCTGAACTGTTGTAGTAATTAAAACCCACAGGCTGTCCTTAAAAGACCCTCGTCATATTACTCCGAGTTCCTAGTAGTACTTATCTGCCAAGATGAAGACCAAAGCCGGTCATACATCAAAATGAGGCCAATTCCTGATGAACAGCCAAAATATGCTCATTGATTGGATGTGCTGCCCCGGCTCCATTCAACAAAAGTTGGTCTTTGAACAGCAGCTTCAGCCAATCAGATGCAGACACAGATTGGGTAATCTGACAGCAGTTGATGGCGGCTGTCAGGATGCAATAGCCTGGTAGGGTGCTTCCTCCATCCATGGAGTTAATTTATTAAAATTGAATAAGAGTGCAAAATCTGGTGCAGCTGTGCATGGTAGCCAATCAGCTTTTAACTTCCGCTTGTTCAATTAAGGGCCGGTTCACACTACTGCGATGTCAGAGTTCGGATGTGATTCGCACTGCAATTCGCATGCGATCTCTGTGCGAAGCGATTTTAGCCATACAAATCGTATGGCTGAATTTGCATCAAACTCGCACAGGACCCTTTTTTTGTCCGCAGCAGAATCGGATCGCATTCCTCGGATTCCTGTCCGAGTTTGCAGATCGCACTGCGATATGCGAACTGATTTGGGGGTGTCATTAACTTTTAACTGACACTCCCAGCAGTTTGCATAGGGCAGTGTGAACTGCCGCAGGGAGACATGTGATGCGGAAACCCACAGTGGATTCGCACAGTTCCCGCATCGCAGCAGTGTGAACCAGACATAAAGCTTGAGGAAGGAGTTTTCATTCTCCTCTGACTTTCATATGAGGCTGCAAGACCCTGGATTTTCTGTCTGGACAGTGCCGATTGGCCCTGCGCTGATCACATGCACCCTCCCAGAAGGAAAAAAAAAAAAAACTAGCAATGCATGAACTTTTAACTGACATTCCCAACAGTTTGAATAGGGCAGTGTGAACTGCCGCCGGGAAACCGCAGTGGATTCGCAGGGTTCCCGCATCGCAGCAGTGTGAACCGGCCCTAAGCTTTGCGGAAAAAAAAAAAAATGGAAGTCGACTGGTTTCTATGCACAGCTGCACCAGATTTTGCACTCTCCTGTTTTAGTAAATCAGCCCCAAAGTATGGCCAGCTTACAGGCTCATCTCTGCCAGCTTTGAAAACACACCTGGGGCTTTTCTTACGCGTTTGTGATTTTATTTAACATCTGTGACAGCCCTTGGGTTGGGAAGTTGGAAGTTTGCCCCGTGCTGCTGCTTTCAAGGCCTTGTTCACATTGGTGTACTATACCCTGTCTGTGTTCAGGGGCGTGCGCCCGCACAGATGTCAGACTGGGAGCAGCGGCTGTATCAGTGCAGCTGCCGCATTCCAACTGACATGAACTGGAGTGTCTGGCCATTCCCGTGTGAGTAAACGTTGGCATCACATGGGCGTCCATGTAAACGAGCCCCGATTCACACTGTCACATGGCATGTGCTTCGCACAGGCATCGCACCACATTCCTGTGCAGAGCGCTTTCAGCCTATCATTTTGTATGGCTCACATTGCAGCGCATCCACAAGAACATGGTGCAGGCACTTTTTTTTGCCGCTCTGGAATCAGATTGCATGGGCATTCACACCGATGCGATCGGATTCTGGCAAATACACTGCGTTCTGCGATTGCTTTTAGGGTGTTCATTTTTAACCGACACCTGCAGAAGATTACCACCAGATATAGCCTTCTACCTCTAAAACGTTATTTTTAGACCCCACCATAAGGCCGGCCATAGAGCAAATTTTCTTTCTTGCGACCACGGCGGAGCCATTGCGTTCTTCTGGAGCGGTAAGCCATCACCACCACCACCCCCGCTGCGAGAACACTGATGATTATTGCTAGCGGGCAGTGGCTATGACAGCCACTAGGGATAATCGTATGTAAAATCCGTCAGGCTGCTTATACCCAACTTGATCGATCAACTTGGGTACTTCAGCCTGCCCATACATGGTTCAAATCTCTGCAGGAACCAGCTGAGATTCAAACTGTCTATATACTAGGCAATCTTATAGTACAATCTTCTTTAGATCCCCCAACACCTATGTAGTACAAGGGCCTGCCTTATATGATACCAATTAGATGGATTGTTCTCATATCACATAGGTACTGTAAATCTACTGAACAGAAATTGTACAATTAGCTTGTACTGTGTCTCAATTTGATACAGCTTTTAAAAAAAAAAAAAAAAAAAAAAATTGATTGTTACGCTGCCCATTGATCAGACCTGCTGTGGTCACATGACTGTTACGGATACCCATCACCTAACGACTAATCCCTCTCCAAATGGAGGATACAGAGGAGGATCTGAAATAGTCATCACATCCGCTCCACTAACCTGATCACTTCACCAAAGGAAGATTCAAATGTCTGATGTTTACAAATAAAAAATATTTTTTTTGCTACAATGTTTAGAAACAAATCTTCATGTTTGGACACATTTACTGATCAGGAGCCCTGAGATCTACACTAGATTACCAAAAGTATTGGGACACCTGCCTTTACACGCACATGAACTTTAATGGCGTCCCAGTCTTAGTCCGTAGGGTTCAATATTGAGTTGGCCCACCCTTTGCAGATATAACAGCTTCAACTCTTCTGGGAAGGCTGTCCACAAGGTTTAGGAGTGTCTATGGGAATGTGTGACCATTCTTCCAGAAGAGCATTTGTTAGCTTGGGCACTGATGTTGGATGAGAAGGCCTGGCTTGCAGTCTCCTCTCTAATACATCCTAAAAGGTGTTCTATCGGGTTGAGGTCAGGACTCTGTGCAGGCCAGTTAAGTTCCTTCACCCCAAACTTGCTCATCCATGTCTTTATGGACCTTGCTTTGTGCACTGGTCAAAATCATTGGGGGGGGGGGGGGATAATGGTGTAGAGTTGTTTTTCAGGGGTTGGACTTGGTCCCATAGTTCCAATGAAGCGAAAGTTTAAGGCGTCAGCATACCAAGATATTTTTGACAATTTCGTGCTCCCAACTTTGTGGGAACAGTTTGGAGGTGGCCCTTTCCTGTTCCAACATGACTGTGCATCAGTGCACAAAGCAAGGTCTATAAACACATGGATGAGCAAATTTGGGGTGGAGGAACTTGACTGGCCTGCACAGAGTCCTGACCTCAACCCGATAGAACACCTTTGGGATGAATTAGAGCAGAGACTACAAGCCAGGCCTTCTCATCCACATGCCTGACCTCACAAATGCTCTTCTGGAAGAATGGTCAAACATTCCCATAGACACACTCCTAAACCTTGCGGACCGCCTTCCCAGAAGAGTTGAAGCTGTTATAGCTGCAAAGGGTGGGCCATCGCAATATTGAACCCTATGGACTTATGCCCCACACACACGATTAGATTTTCTTCAGATTTACCAAAAGCATGTAGTGTAAGGGCCTACCTGATTGCATACAAATTGAAACTTTTAAGGTTTGACCTCATATTAGATGGTTTTGGTAAATCTAAAGACAAAAAATCTGCAGAAAATCTAATAGTGTGTATGGGGTCCAAGACTGGCCATACACTACATGAGTTTGACCTCATATTATATGGTTTTGGAAAATCTAAAAAGGAAAGAAATTTGAAGAAAATTGTATAATGTATGGCCAGCCTAAGACTGGGATGCCATTAACCACTTGCCAACCGCCGCACAAACATTAACGTCGGCAGAATGGCACGGATAGGCAAATCGACGTATATTACGTCCCTTTAAATTTGCCGCTGTGTGGGCGCGCGCGGACTCGGTGTCCCGCGATCGTGTGTCACGGAGCTGCAGAACGGGGGATGCCTGTGTAAACAAGCATCTCTCCGCTCTGCCTAGTGACAGGACACTGATCGAATGCTCCCTCTCACCGGAAGCAGCGATCAGTGTTGTGTCACAGTAAGCCACGCCCCCTAACAGTTAGAACACATCCCTAGGACACACTTAACCCCTTCCTAGGCCCCTAGTGGTTAACCCCTTCACTGCCAGTCACATTTACACAGTAATCAGTGCATTTTTATAGCACTGATAGCGGTATAAATGTGAATGGTCCCAAAATAGCGCCAAAAGTGTCCGATATAATGTCGCAGTCATAATAAAAATCGCTGATCGCCACCATTACTAGTAAAAAAATATATATTTTAATAAAAATGCCATAAAACTATCCCCTATTTTTTTACCAAAAATATGTAGCAGAATATGTATCGGCCTAAACTGAGGAAAAAAAAAAAATGTTTGTTTTTTTTATATATTTTTGGGGATATTTATTATAGCAAAGGGTAAAAAAAAAAGGATTGTTTTTTTTTTTCCAAATTGACGCTCTATTTTTGTTTATAGCGCAAAAAATAAAAACCGCAGAGGTGATCAAAGAAAGCTTTGTTTGTGGAAAAAAAAAAAAAAAAGGACGTCAATTTTGTTTGGGAGCCATGTCGCACAACCGCGCAATTGTCAGTTAAAGCGACGCAGTGCCAAATTGCAAAAAGTGGCCTGGTCTTTGGGCAGCCAAATGGTCCGGGGCTGAAGTGGTTAAAGTTCAGGTGTGTAAAGGCAGGCATCCCAATACTTTTGGTAATATAGTGTATACCCCCCATGCACTGCCATCACCAGGGATCAGATTTCTAGAAATCAAGTCCAGGGATCCACAATAGAAGGATGGGGAATCCACCTGTTACTCAAACATCACTGATTACACAAGTCATCGGGAACAAAGTAACAAGCTGGGCTACTACAGGATACAATGTAACAAGCTGGGCGGTCATACAGGATAGTCTGGGGGGAGATTTACTAAAACTGGAGCAGCTGTGCATAGTAACCAATCAGCTTGTAGGTTTGATTACCAAAATTTAATGCTGAACAAGCTGAAGTTAGAAAAACTGATTGGTTACTATGCGCAGCCGCACCAGATTCTGTGTGCAGTAGTCTTAGTAAATCTCCCCCAATGTAACATGCTGCGCCCTATACAGGATACAATGTAACATGCTGTGCTGTCATACAGGATACAATGTAACATGCTGTACTCTATACAATGTAACAAGCTGTGCTGTCATACAGGATACAATGTTCTATACAGGATACAATGTAACATGCTGTACTCTATACAATGTAACAAGCTGTGCTGTCATACAGGATACAATGTTCTATACAGGATACAATGTAACATGCTGTACTCTATACAATGTAACAAGCTGTGCTGTCATACAGGATACAATGTTCTATACAGGATACAATGTAACATGCTGTACTCTATACAATGTAACAAGCTGTGCTGTCATACAGGATACAATGTTCTATACAGGATACAATGTAACATGCTGTGCTCTATACAATGTAACATGCTGTACTCTATACACTATACAATGTAACATGCTGTGCTGTCATACAGGATACAATGTAACATGCTGTACTCTATACACTATACAATGTAACATGCTGTGCTGTCATACAGGATACAATGTAACATGCTGTACTCTATACACTATACAATGTAACATGCTGTGCTGTCATACAGGATACAATGTAACATGCTGTGCTCTATACACTATACAATGTAACATGCTGTGCTCTATACAATGTAACATGCTGTGCTCTATACAATGTAACATGCTGTACTCTATACACTATACAATGTAACATGCTGTGCTGTCATACACTATACAATGTAACATGCGATCTACCTTGACGAAGAGCTCCACCTGAGGCTGCTCGGGGTCGTTGAGCTCCATGTTCTTGGATGGGATGGTTCCTTCCTATAGGACTGTGGGAGAAGTAGTGAGGAGTGCGGGGGGGGGGGGGGGACCGCGATGATCAGCCTCTGGGTGGGGTGGGAAGTGACTGCAGGAGAGGAGTGACCACCGCAGGCAGCGGGACTGCACGGTGGATGGAGAGCGCGGATTGGAGGGCTGGGAGAGGTGGGGGCGTGTCCGGGGCGTGGAGTGACAGCTCAGGTTGAGGAGTGGAGAGGTGGTGTCGGTGGTTGGGGGGAGTGCGGAGATCCTGCAGGCACTGAGTGGTACAGGAGGGGGGAGGGGAGAGCACAGACCTGCTGGTCACTTCTCTGGAATTTTCAATATTATTTTTTACGAATTGAAGACGAATTATAATCATGTCCGCTGTTGTGGATCTCCCAGCTCTGCCAAGTGACACAGAGGCTGACACTCTATAGGAAGGAGTCCCCAAACTCTCTACACACTGTCCTTATGGGGGCAGATTGTGGCCAATGGGGGTAGAGAATTTACTTAGTGCCTATTGGTCAGGGGAGGAAGAAACAATCCCCCATTGTTAGTGTCAGTGGCAGGAATTGTACTCCATCAATGATGTCAGCTGGAGGAAATGTTCCCATCATAGTGTCGTTTGTGTCAATCACTGGTGTTTACTGTCCCATCACTGGTGTCATTAGAAAGAATAACATCCTATCCATAGGTGTGCACCCCAAATCTCAAACACATATGCTGTGTGTGTATATATATATATACTGACAGTGTCAGAGGACTGAGATTGGTGTCAGTAGTATTTATCATTTTATTCTTTTTTTTACAATTTTATTTTATTTATTACAATTTTTTTAGGGGTCCCACTAGGGTAAGGTGACCAGATTTGAAAAATGAAATCCGGGGACATATTTTTTTTTACTAGTAATGGCGGCAATCGGCGGCTCTCTGCCCGTCGCCACCATCGCCCGCCTCACAGCCTGTCTAGTCTTACTCTCCGGGCCCCGGCTACTACTGGGTGGGGAGTGGAGGAAGATCACTCCGCCAGGGAAGGCAAGGAGATAAGCAGGCAGGCGGCTGGTCGGGATTTGATCCAATGCAGAAGAACATGCGAGCGGAGCTGGATGGGCACCCGAAACTGAAGAAATGGTCCCTCCGCTCTGACCAGCACATGATCATCAGAAAGGGGCACAGATAATGGAAAAAAATACACCCCCCTAAGCTAGGAGGAGCGGTGGAGCAGGGGGGGGGGGTATGTAATTCCGATTTTCTTTTTTTATTCTGCACTGACTGTCTTTGAAATTGCCCCAACCCGGGGACAAAACCGGGGACAGACTTGGTCCAGGGACAGTGTCCTCAATCCGGGGACTGTCCCCTGAAACCGGGGATGTCTGGTCACCCTACACTAGGGTGCTTTGCTGAAATATCAGGGGTCCAAACAGGGGGAATCTGCGCCACACAGAGTGATTATGGTGTGCCCAGGCACACCTGGCACACCCTGTGCTCATGTGTCAGTGGAAGGAATAGCATCCCTTCATTGGTGTCACTATAAAGAATAGCCTCCCATTGTTGCTGTCAGTTGAAGGAATAGCATCCTAACGTTGGTGTCAGTGGGAGGTAAAGCATTCCATTGTTGGTGTCACTGGGAGCAATAGCATACCACTGGTAATGTCAGTGGAAGGAAGAGCATTCCAACATTGGTGTCAGTCAGAGGAACAGTATCCCATTGTTGGGTTCAATGAAAGTAATACAATCCCATCGTTAGTGTCAGTGGAATAAACAGCATCTCATTGTTATGTTGCGTACACACGACCGTTTTTAATGTCATTGAAAAAAAAAAAGTTTTTCTCGACGTGATTCTTCTCAAGCCTGCCTTGCCTACACACTATCGTGAAAAAAAATGCTCGAGCAAAGCGCGGTGACGTACAACGCGTACAACGGCACTATAAAGGGGAAGTTCCATTCGGATGGCGCCACCCTTTGGGCTGCTTTTGCTGTTCCTCGTGTTAGTAAAGTTTGTTGAGAGACGATTCGCACTTTTCAGCCTCATGCTCTTTAGTCCGTTACAGCGCGACAGATGTGCTATCTCCATTACGAACGCTAGTTTTACCAGAACGAGCCCTCCCGTCTCATAACTTGCTTCTGAGCATGCACGTTTTTTTCACGTCGTTAAAGCCTACATTCGGCCGTTTTTCACAAAAAGAAAAACGACGTTGTGAAAAATGACGAGAAAAATTAGAGCATGTTCCAAATTTTTAATGCCCATTTTTCACGTGGCGAAAAATGCTCTGGAGCCCACACACGATCGTTTTTACTGACGAAATAAAAAAATGGCATTTTTCTCGTCTGAAAAACGGTCGTGTGTATGCGGCATTAGTCTCAGCGGAAGAAATAGCATCTCATTGTTGGTGTCAGTGGAATAAATAGCATCCCATTGTTGGTGTCAGTGGAATTGTGCTCCATCAACATTTTCCTATGGAGAAGTAATGCCCATTGATGGTGTCAGTGTGACGGATTACGCTTCATTATTTGTGCCAGTGGAAAGGATTAGGCCTCATCATTGGTGTTGGTGTAAGCAATAGTGGCTCATGGTGTCATTAGGAGGAACAGCCAGAATATGGCAAACAGAAGGGTAGCAGGTAGCCCACAGGTCACAGTTTGGGAACCACTTCTCTGAAAGCTTGTGTAGAGGATTGTCATTGGCAAACACTGAATTTGGTGTTTAAATGCAGAGGGCCACTCAAAAGGACGTTTCTGAACAGAAAATGCAGCAAAAATGTTGTGTTTGACCTGCTTTGCTTGCAGCATAAATGTATCTCAAAAGGACCTGCTGCACCCAAAGAGATGCACCGCAAAGCACTGTGTCCTTCACAGACCTGTCAAATAAATGGGAATCTGCTGACCTATAATTTGATCTGCGCTTTTTGAAAAACAACGCTAATCTGTGCAAGCCCAAATGCTGCCCATACACACAGCTAAATTTTACACAGTTTCACACATATTTCATTAAAAAAGTAAATCAATTTAATTTCAAGCGATTAGATTTCTACATGCATTGCCAACTTACTGCTTGTGTGCATTCCAAAATTAGTTTATTTCATTATTCAAGTCCAAGTGAATGGATATGATGCAGATCTAGGTTACTCTTATGCCGTGTACACACGATCGAGTTTCACGGCGGTGAAAAAACCGCCGTGAAACCCGACGGGAAAAACGAGGACTGGCTTGGTCCCCTTCTCTTGGTCGAGAAAACCGGCCGTGTGTAGGCTCCCTAGCAGTGTTTCCCTATGGAAAAACTGCAGAGGAAAAAAATGCAGTGATTCGCGACGAGAAAAATTAGAGCATGTTCTAATTTTTCTTGTTGTGATTCTCGTCGTTTTTCTCGTCTGGAAAAATGCTGGAGAGCTCACACACGGCCGTTTTTCTCATCCAAGAGAAAAAATGAAAATTTTCCAGACGAGAAAAGTGATCGTGTGTACGTGGCATTAGGCCTCGTACACACGACCGGTTTTCTCGGCAAGAAACAACAAGAAAACTGCCGGGAGAGCTTTCTTGCTGAGAAAACCGTGCGTGTGTACGAGGCTTTCAGGTTTCTCGTCAAGAAAACTGCCCAGAATCTCGAGAACCTGCTCTCTATTTTCTCATCGGGATTCTTGTCGGGCCTGTTTCCTGACGAGAAACCCGAGATTGTGTACACTTACCTGTCACCATGGAAACCCGCTCATGCTCAAAATGACTGACGCATGCGCGGTAGCTTCCTAGGCATAGGTAGGGTGTAGCAAGATGGCGGCGACAGCATCGAATGTGACGAGCGCACGCTCGTCGTAGTCAATGACGTCACCGCGTTCGTTCCATTCAAAAAAAACGGTGGTTCTTTTGAATCGAGCATGTGTACACTCGGCCGGGACAAGATTCTTGTCAAGAATCTCGTCAGGAAATCTCGGCCGTGTGTACGAGGCTTCAGACCCGGTTCACACTGCTGCACTTTGAATTTGTTCAGTTTTTCGTCCTTTGTGAAATGCGAATTTACGGCTAATTTACGGCAATTTTAACGCGAATTTCAGGAGTTGGACATAGCTGCGATTAATTGTTCTGGCCAATGAAATCATAGTGTAAAAAAAAAAAATGGTGTTAATTCCTGTGTACTTCCTGGTTTTTGTGGAGAGTAGTGTGGTGAAATTCACACATATGTGAACCATCAATGCGATTCCAGAGACGAAATTCGCAACGCAGTAAACTCGCACAAGACCCTTTTTTTAATCGCATCGCATTCGTAGAGGAATCACAACGCATGTATGTGAACGACCGTCATTAAAAACAATGACTTTATGGATGACATGCGAATTTAGAATGGTTTTGACGCATCACATTCGTTATGAACTCGCATCAGTGTGACCCGGGCCTAAAGCAACTTGTAAGTAAGCCTAAAAATAATCAAAAGCAGGTCCAAGGAACTCAAACCCCACTCAAAGCTACAAAAAGTACTATCAAATTCAGCTTGCTTTGGGAAAACAAAGGGAATGGAAAAAAGAAGGTGCAGTGGCCAGGATAAAAGTGCACTTAATGCTTTGTTTTGCAGATTAATGTGTTTCTATGTTTTTTTGGTGAAAAAAAAACAAAAACGTCACCAAACCATCAGTAGTAGGTCTTTTAACCCTCTGCCTTGTCTTATTCCCATAGTGCATCCTGGTGCCATCTCTTCCCCAGGTAAGAAATGAACATGCACCTGGTGGCCATCCACATGATGTAAAAGAAAACTTCATCAGACAGAACCACCTTCTTCTGTCGCTCTGTGGTCCATTTCTGATGCTCATATGCCCATTGTAGGAACTTTTGGCTGTGGACACGGGTCAGCATGGGCATGCTGACCAATCTGTGGCTACGCCAGTACCAGGATAGGGTTAATCGGTGGCCAGGGCAAGGATCCAGAATGGCGCACCCTGCACCTATTCTTTGCCCCCTTGCTTCTTTGCACCCGGGGCAGCTTCCCCTCTTGCCCACCCCTTGTCCTGGCCCTGGGCTATGCAGCCCCATACACAACAAACTGTGCAGCCCCATACACAACAAACTGTGATGCACTGTGTGTTCTGACACCTTTCTGTCAGAACCATCATTACTTTTTTCAGCAATTTGAGCTACAGTAGCTGTTTTACCTAATCTGACTCCATGGGCCAGCCTTTACTCCCCTCGTGCATCAATGAGCCTTGGCCGCCCATGACCCTGTCACCTGTTTTCTTTCTTTGGACCACTTTTGGTAGGTCCTGATCACTGCAGGCCAGGAACATCCTATAAGAGCTGCGGTTTTGCAGATGATCTGACCCAGTCGTCCAGCCATTACAATTTGGCCCTTGTCAAAGTCACTCAAACCCCTATGCTTGTCCAAATTGTCTGCCTTCAACACATCAACTTGAGAGAAAATGTTAATTTGCTGCCTAATATCTTCCACCCCCTTTCAGGTGCCATTGTCATGAGATAATCAATCTCATTTACCTGTCAGTTGTCACAATGTTATGGCTGATCAGTGTACTGTATATATATTTATTAAAAGGAGGACAGGTTCAACTCGTAGTGCCAGTCCAAGCAGGTTTGTCCTAAACTTTTATTCTGCAAGGGCCAGTTCACACCATAGAAATAGAAACCCCTGTCAGAACACAAAAGCTCAGTGGGGAGATCGCTGTACTAACATGATATAGCTAGTACAGCGTGCTCCTCAGTTTTTTTTTTTTTTTTTCAGCCTGCTGGGTTGAATGAAAAAAACTTTAAGTGTGTACCAGGCTTTAAGCTGGCCAAAGATGGATCTAAATTTGGCTGGTTCAGCACGGACCAGATAATATTCAATCCATGTGTGATTACCAATGCTCATCAGCGGACCTGTTGGCAAAAAGCCGCTTGAGCAAACCATCTAGCCAATGGCTTCACATGCAGTCTCCCTGCTGTCAGAATACAATAGCTCAGCAGGGAGGGTTCTCCCATCCAACTCAATTGTGTGGAAGGGAGAATCATTATTATTTTTTTCATTCAGCCTGCTGGCTGAAAAAAAAAGCTGAACCAACCACCATGGGCAGCTTTAAGCTCCATACACAGGGGCCAGTGGCGGTGCATACATTAAGGGCGCATTGGCGCCGCCCCCTCTCTCCAGCCACACACTCTCTCCAGCCACCCCCCTCTATGTAAAATTATTAGATTCATGCATTGCATGAATCTATCCATAGCCGCTGTAGCCACCCTTATTCAGGCGTCCGGCGCCTGAATTCCAGTGGGCGGGGGTGTTTTTTTGAAGCACCTGATTAGAGCCATAGGCTCTAATAGGCTTAAAAAAAGGTGAACTGCGAGCGCAGAGCATTGCGCTTGCAGTCCACCCAGGTGTGTTAGAAAAGCGAATAAATATTTGCTATTCTAACACTGAACCACCTCTTTGCCAATCAGGAGGCACGGATATAATACCAGTCACCTGATAGGTTGAAGGCAAAGGTGATCCCATTGGCCGCCTAGCAGAACAGGAAGGAGAGACGCAGGGAGGACACGGGAGCCATCGCCATCTGCCTGACCCACCACAATGATGAGGTAAGTGCCGGGCAGACAGCGGGCGGGGGGGGCACAGTGGCTGCATATGATGGGCACAGTTGGCTGCATTTGCTGGGCACAGTTGGCTGCATATGATGGGCACAGTTGGCTGCATATGATGGGCACAGTTGGCTGCATATGATGGGCACAGTGGCTGCAATTGATGTTTTTGTTTCAGTAATGTTTAGAATTTTTCAGTGCGTTTGCGCCACCCCCAAAAATTTTGAGCACCAGCCACCACTGACATGGGCCGAATGCCGGCCGACACTGGTCAGTTCAATAAAAGCCGGCCGACATTCGGCCAGTGTGTAAGGCACTTGGTCTGACAGAAGCCAGCCGTTTGGCCGGCTTCTGTCAGACGATCATGCTGGAAGACCAGCAGCCGACCGACTCCCGATCAGCGCTCTCCGACAATGGCAGAAAGTTTTGATTGGAGTGTTCTAGTGGGAGAGTCGTCCCCCTGTCAGAACACAACAGCTCAGCGGAGGAGATCGCTAACTTTGCATTGTTAGTATCAGGGCCGTCTTAATAGCATCATGGGTCCCTGGGAAAAGTAATGCTCTGGGGCCCCTACAATGGAGACAGTGCAGGTAAACAAACATCAAGTAGGTAGGAGGCAGACAAGCGGGGGGTTCCCCTTTTGGGTGGAGCTCCGCATTACCTACATGAACAATCATTCTGTACACAAAGAAACCGTGGGAAAATACTACATACATAAAGTAACAAAGCTGTCCTGTGCATATAATATATCTGCTAGATTGATGTCTCCCCAGCACTATGGACCCTCTACACCCCAGATATCCCCCCAGGACTCTGACCCCTCTATACCCCAGATATCCCCCCAGCACTCTGACCCATCTACACCCCAGATATCCCCCCAGCACTCTGACCCATCTACACCCCAGATATCCCCCAGCACTCTGAACCCTCTACATCCCAGATATCCCCAGCACTCTGACCCCTCTACAACCCAGATATCCAACCAACACTCTGATCCCTCTACACCCCAGATATCTCCCCAGCACTCTGACCCCTCTACATCCCAGATATCCCCCCAACACTCTGACCCCTCTACACCCCAGATATCCCCAAAGGCACTCTGACCCCTCTACACCCCAGATATCCCCCCAGCACTCTGACCCCTCTACATCCCAGATATCCCCAAAGGCACTCTGACCCCTCTACACCCCAGATATCCCCCCAGCACTCTGACCCCTCTACATCCCAGATATCCCCAAAGGCACTCTGACCCCTCTACACCCCAGATACCCCCCCAGCACTCTGACCCCTCTACATCCCAGATATCCCCAAAGACACTCTGACCCCTCTACACCCCAGATATCCCCCCAGCACTCTGACCCCTCTACATCCCAGATATCCCCAAAGACACTCTGACCCCTCTACACCCCAGATATCCCGCCTTGCTGCCAGCCTGCCTCCCCTGTGTATCCATCACTCTCAGTGCCATCATAGGGCCCCCAATTTTGGGGCAGCGTGGGCTCAAGGACCAGCTGCTTTGGGGAAAGTGCAGGGGCCCTCCATGCAGCTGGGGCCCCTGGGCAGTGCCCAGGTGTGCCCAATTATTAAGACAGTCCTGGTTAGTATAGCGGCTCCGACCGGACATGACAGTTTTTTTCGTGTTGAATGAAAAAAAAAAAATCATATGCCGCGTACACACGATCGGAATTTCCAACAACAAATGTTCGATGTGAGCTTTTGGTCGGATATTCCGACCGTGTGTAGGCTCCATCAGACATTTGCTGTCGGAATTTCCAACAACAAATGTTTGAGAGCTGGTTCTCAATTTTTCCGACAACAAAAGTTCTTGTCGGAAATGTCGATCGTGTGTATCCAATTCCGACGCACAAAAATCCCACGCATGCTCGGAATCAATTCGACGCATGCTCGGAATCATTGTACTTCATTTTTCTCGGCTTGTCGTAGTGTTGTACGTCTCCGCGTTCTTGACGTTCGGAATTTCCGAGCAACATTTGTGCGACTGTGTGTATGCAAGACAAGTTTGAGCCAACATCCGTCGGAAAAAAATCCACGGTTTTGTTGTCGGAAATTCCGATCGTGTGTACGCGGCAATAGTGTGTACCAGGCTTAAAGCTGGATATACACTATACAATTTTCTTTAGAGTTTTACCAAAACCATATAATATGAGGGCAAACCTTAACACTTTCAATTTGTATGCAATCAGGAAGGCCCTTGCACTACATAGTTAAAGGTAAATCCAAAGGAAATCAAACAACAAAAGTTGTATAGTGTGTATCCAGCTTTATCCAGCTTTAGAAATGGAGACTATAATTAGTCAACTGATAACATCTGATTGGCTGCTATGGGTTACTGCACACAGGCATTGATTGCAGAATAATAGGATTTTTATAACAGCTTACCTGTAAAATCCTTTTCTTGGAGTACATCACGGGACACAGAGCGACATAGTCATTACTAATGGGTTATATAGATACCTTCAGGTGCTGGCACTGGCAACTTCCAAAACCGGAAGTACCCTCCCCTATATAAGCCCCTCCCATCCGGGAGCACCTCAGTTTTGTAGCAAAGCAATAAGTGTCCCCAAAAGAGGGGTGGGAGCTCTGTGTCCCGTGATGTACTCCAAGAAAAGGATTTTACAGATAAGCTGTTATAAAAATCCTATTTTCTTTCTCGTACATCACGGGACACAGAGCGACATAGTCATTACTAATGGGATGTCCTAAAGCAATGCCCAACGAGGGGGGGGATACACCATACATAAGCTGAGCGCCATCAGACATGAGGATCTTTTGCGGCCTGCAACACACTGCGCCCAAAGGCGACATCCTCCTGACTTCTAACATCCACCTGGTAGAACCTAGTAAACGTGTGTACTGAAGACCATGTTGCGGCCTTACAGATTTGAGCCAGGGAGGCCTGGTGATGCGCTGCCCATGAAGTTCCAACTGCTCTCGTGGAGTGCGCTCTAACTTTGAACGGAGGCGGTCTCCTTCTTAAGCCATAGGCTTGCATAATGACCTGTTGAATCCACTTGGCTAAAGTAGATTTTGACGCTGCCTGACCCTTTCTGGGGCCTTCCGGCAGAATAAACAAAGTATCCGTTCTGCGAATCTGAGCAGTGGCTTTTAGATAAGCTTTAACTGCTCTTACTACATCCAAAGAATGCAATAACTTTTCCTCTACCGAACTAGGTTTGGGGAAAAAAGAAGGAAGAACCACATCTTGGTTCAAATGAAAACCTTGATACCACCTTAGGAAGAAAGGCTGGATGAGGACGTAACACTACTCTGTCCTTATGGATAACCAGATATGGCTCTTTACAGGACATAGCTGCTAATTCCGACACTCTTTTAGCCGAACAAATGGCTACTAGAAAAAACAATTTCCTGGTGAGAAGAACCAAGGAACTATGCTGTAATGGTTCAAATGGTTGTTTCTGTAGAACCGACAGAACCAGGTTTAGATCCCATGGACATATGGGAATATTAACCGGAGGACTAATACGCATCACTCCTTATCTAAAGGCTTTGACTAGTGAATGCGAAGCCAAGGGCCTTTGAAAAAATATTGACAAGGCCGAAAACTGACCTTTGATAGTACTCAAGGCAAGCTTCCTATCTACAGCCCACTGTAGGAAGTCCAGACTCCTACCTATTACGTACTTATGTGGATGCCATTTCTTGGCCTCACACCACGCGATGTACGCCTTCCAGATTCTATAGTAGATCTGCCTGGATACCGGCTTCCTGGCATTGATCATGGTAGATACCACAGGATTAGAGAGACCTCTCTTTTTTAGAATGTGGGCTTCAATAGCCAGGCCGTCAAACCTAGGGCTGGTAAGGAAGGGTGGTATATCGGTCCTTGCGAAAGCAGGTCCGGACGACGTGGGAGAGACCAAGGACTCCCCACTGACATTTTACAATCTCCGCGTACCACGCTCTTCGGGGCCACGCTGGAGCCACCAGAATCACTGGTTTCTTTTCTACCCTGATTCTGCGGAGTAATCGAGGTAACCATTGTGGCGGTGTGAATGCATATATCAGCTTGAACTGATCCCAAGGGAACACTAGGGCATCCGAGCCGCAAGCTAGGGGATCCCTTGTCCGAGAGACAAACCTGTCCACCTTTGCGTTGAATCTGGATGCTAGAAGATCTACATCCGATGTTCCCCACCGCTGACATATTGTCCAGAAAACCTCGGGGTGAAGGGACCATTCCTCTGGGCATAATTGCTGGCGACTTAGAAAGTCCGCCTTCCAATTCTCCACTCCTGGAATAAATACCACAGATATGGCTGGGACATATCTTTCTGCCCATTTCAGGATGTAATTTACTTCCCTCTGGGCTGCACGACTCCTGGTGCCCCCCTGATGATTGATATATGCCACTGCTGTGGCATTGTCTGATTGAATTCTGACAGGGGACCCTTGGAGTTTGGATGTCCATGCTACTAGGGCATACCGGGCTGCTCGTATCTCTAAGAGATTGATGGGCAGGGCCTTTTCTGCATCCGACCATCTGCCCTGGAGAGACCATTGCTCCAGTACTGCTCCCCAGCCTATAAGGCTGGCATCTGTACTGACCACCTTCCAAGAAATCGGACTGAAGGATTTCCCTTTATCCAGATTTTGGGGAACCAACCACCAACGGAGGCTCTTGCGAACGGAAGGGGACAAGGACATTGTAAGTCTAGGGCCTGAACTTTTTTGTTCCAGGCTGACAGTATGGCCCCTTGCAAATTCCTTGAATGGAATTGACCGTAGGGTACTGCTTCGAATGATGCCACCATTTTTCCCAGCAGCCTCATGCACAGGCGTATGGACGGCTGTCTTTTTTGTACCCACTAAGTGGATCAAATCTTTCAAAGACAACACCTTTCCTTGAGGCAAGAATATTTTTCTCTGGCCTGAATCCAACCTTAGCCCCAAGTATTCTAGACTTTTGACTGGTTTTTAGGGCTGACTTGTCTCGGTTGATAATCCAACCGTGAGATTCCAGATACTTGATTGTCTTGTGAACGACCACGTCTAGTTTTTTCACTGAGTGGTCTATCAGCAACAAGTCATCTAGATATGCCATTATCATTACACCTTGTGTTCTTAGATTGGCCAATAAAGGGCCAGAATTTTTGTAAACACTCGTGGTGCTGTGGCCAAACCGAAGGGTAAGGCTCTGAACTGAAAATGGCGCCCTTCTACTGCAAAGCGTAGAAATTTTTGGTGGACTGGAAGATGGGAATGTGCAAATAAGCATCTTTGATGTCGATCGCGGCTAACCAATCCTCCCCTTGTAGGGCAGTGGCCACCGATCGGATCGACTCCATCGGAAAGTCCTGATATACAGGAATTTGTACAGCCCTTTTAGAATTAATATGGGCCTCCCGTCCGCGTTTGCTTCGGGACTGTAAAGAGGTTTGAGCAAAACCCGAACCCTCATTCTTCCAGGGGAACCTCCATAATTACTCCTTGGAGCAATAGTTGTTCTAGTGCCAACAGGAGGGACTCTCTCTTCCGGGGATCCCTTGGCACGTTTGACCTCAAAAAATGGGAAGGAGGAGAGTCTTTTAACTCCAAACTGTATCCCAAACATACTGCGGAGAGCACCTATCTGTTTTGATCGTGTCCCGCCAGGTCTCTTGCGAACAAATGGAGTCCTCCCCCCCACCTGACTGAGTGGGGGCAACCCTTCAATGAATTTAACTTTGGGGGAGGTTTTGTACCTCCCCTGACCCAGGGTTTCTCATTACCCTGCTATTGTCCCTGTTTTTTACCCCCGGGAATTGACCGAGGAGGCCGTCGGAACTGTTACACAGCCGATGCCCCAGGGACTGGAGAAACAGGCCTCTTAAAGAGGGACCTCTAACTCTGTTTTTAACCGGCAAGAGCGTATTTTTACCGCTGGAAATTTTCTGGATATATTTGTCCAGGTTTTCCCTGAATAAGCGTTCACCCTGAAATGGGACGCTAACCAGCCATTCTTTACAGGGAGCTTCAGCAGACCAGTTTTTGAGCCATAGAAGCCTACGCATATGTACTATAGACAGCGTAAGGCGGGAGGCCTGATGGACTGAATCCTTTATGGCGTCAACCGCAAAGCCTAAGGCTCTAGGTAGATCAGCTAGGGCAAGGCCTGCTGATCTGTCAAGTCCCTCAAGACCTGTTTCAACTGATCCTTCACTGCTTAGCAGACCCCAATAGCTGCTACTGCTGGTTGTGTCACCCAGCTTGCTGTAGAAAGAAGCAGACTTTCATAAGGACTCCAATCTTTTATCTATTGGGTTCTTGAACATTTGGACATTATCCACTGGACATGTCAGTGATTTATACATACAAGAGATGGCTGCGTCCACTGAAGGGACCTTCCATTTTTTTTTTTTTTTTTTGATGAACTTATCCTCCATGGGATAGACCACCGGAAATCTCTTGGGGGAATAAATATTTTCTCAGGACGTTCCCAATCCTGGTAAATAAGCCCTTTCAGTAAAGGGTGAAGTGGAAAAGAACAGACAGTCTGGGGGCTTCTAGCGACCCCAACGAGGATACAGTAGTGGTTGATGGTTCCGCAAGGTGCATTTTTAATGCTGATCGGACCATGTTAGTCAGAGACTGAACCCATAATCTTTCAGCTTGAGATGCTGAGAAAAGGTTCCCCCACTGTTGATTCCTCTATAACAGAATCAACCTCATCCTGATCCCCTTCAGGCAGGTCGATCCCTGTATGGGACTGTTGCTCTGCTAACAGGCACTCTGAAGGAGGAGACGGAGATGGGGCGTGCTTTCCCTGACAGGGAGGCAGCGATCAATGTTGACAATCTCTCTCTAATCCTCCCAGAGCTGAGGAAAAAACCTCCTCTGTTACATACACAGGAGCAGGTGAACTGAGGACAGCCACAGTACCAAGTACCCCTGTGGGGTCTCTACGGTCACTTACCTCTGAACTTCAGGGGAGACTGGTGCAGCAGAAGCATGCCCAAGATCCTCAGAGCCCGACGAGACCCCCTTCGCTTCCTGGAAGATTCAGTTCCGGAGCTTCTGGACGGCATATTCCTAAGCCTAAAGCTGAGGTATTCCAGCCGTAATACACCACTTTTACTGAGAATAGTCTAGCACAATTGCTGCTATATCACAGTTGGTGTCTACTAAAGTGCCTTTCTAGGGGATGCCTGCATCAACCGCCTCTGTGTGCCTTTATACTGTTGCTAGCTCTGTCTGTGCACTTCAATAGCCAGCTATAATGTGCTTTAAAACACGCTGGACGCCCGCACATGCGCAGTAGCGCCGCGGCGCACACCTGAGCGTCATCCACCCGCTCCGCCCCTTTTTCCAGATCGCCTCTATGAATAGAGGCACGTGCGCCTTCGGCGCCTTTTTTGAAAACAACAAGGAGCTAGATGGGAGCCAGGGTCCCTTTGCCGCAGGGCCCGGGGATGGATGAGCGCAGCAACAGGGCAGAGGAGACAGCTTCCCAGGAGAGAACATACCAACTGCCTGGATTTGATTCTGGACGAAAAAAATCCACATTACAAGAAAAAGAACCATAGCGGCCTCTAGCTTCTAACACAGGTACCGCGGTCTTACATTTTTTTTTTTTTTTTTTTTCTTGCCTACTATTAAAATTTTTACATTTTCTCAGTAGTAACAGGCATACACAGAATATTAGCGGGAATACCTTAGGTAACAGGCAGAAAGACAAAATAGGCTTGGGGGTCCCTCAATAGAACCAAGTTCCCGAGGGCCCCCACTTACCTTTTCCTCGCCGCAGGACTCTGTTTGGTCCACAGAAGCCCAAACTTCACCTATCACGGCAGGCATTGTAATCAAACCTTCAGGGACCGGGTTCCCAAGGATTCCACTCCCCTGGACCTGTATAGCACCCTGCACAGAAAACATCTTGGTCGTGGGTATGACCAGAGCTCTGGATCCCAGGGTCCAGCTCTCCTAAGAGAAGCATTACAGGCAAAACCTTGCTCTTCTCTGCAAGGCCCGGGTACCGACCGTTTAGCTATGAAGCTTTTTTGGTCGGATCCGGAATAGCTTACTGAGGCCCAAAAGAACCTGTACGCAAGCTCAGTGAAAAACACATGTTTCTTCTTGGCCAACACCTTAGACACTGGCAAAAAACTGAGGTGCTCCCGGATGGGAGGGGCTTATATAGGGGAGGGTACTTCCGGTTTTGGAAGTTGCCAGTGCCAGCACCTGAAGGTATCTATATAACCCATTAGTAATGACTATGTCGCTCTGTGTCCCGTGATGTACGAGAAAGAAAATTGTTACATGTTGCCCTAGGAGAACAAACAGAACTGTACGATTGTTTAGGATCCCCAAGTGTTTGTGTTGCTTTTGGGGTCCCAAGTTTCAGGGTAGTGGGATTAGAACCATCATAATATGATTGTTCAAGGATTGCAGATGTCGCTGACCTATAGTTCTGGATTTTGAGTTGTCAGGATGTATTTTGGAGATTTCTATCAACTGCTCTAATACTAAATACCTCCCTACTAAAATACTGCATGAATTTATAAAATAACTCATGCAGTATTTTAGTAGTATTTTTTAGCGAATGCCAAAAAACTTTTTGAAAAACAATGTGCGGTATCTGACCGCACACTCAGATGCGGTAAGATAATGCTTTGTGAATGGAGCCCATTGTTCTGGGACCCCTAGTATCAGTGTGCTACAGTTCTGGGGAGATCCAGGTGCCATTGTGTTACTTTTTTTTTACCTCAAGTGCCAGCGTGTCATTGTTCTGGGACCACAGGTGCCAGAATACTTGTCCAAAGGGACAGATGACGCTGAATCCCTAGGATTGATGGCATATTCCTCAATGCTGTGGGGGTGGCATTACTATGTAGTGCCTAAAAACTATCTTGGCAGCTCCTCCAAGTCTAAGGTCGGTCATACATGGGTCAAATTCCCCAAAAAAAATATTTCAAAAATCGTAACTGAGGCCTCGTACACTTGGCCGAGATTCTCGTCGAAAAAAACATGTCGTTTTTTTCGACGAGATTCTTGGACAAGAAAATTGTCCCGGCCGAGTGTACACACGCTCGATTCAAAGAACCCGCGGTTCTTTGAATGGAGCGTACGCGGTGACGTCATCGACTAGGACGAGCATGCGCTCGTCACATTCGATGCCGTCGCCGGCATCTTGGTATACCCTATCTATGCCTAGGAAGCTACCGCGCATGCGTCGAAGTCATTTCGAGCATGCGCGGGCTTCCCGGCGAAAAGGTAAGTGTACACACACACACTTTTCTCGTCGAGAAACAGGCTGACGAGAATCTCGACGAGAAAATAGAGAGCAGGATCTCTATTTTCTCGTCGAGATTCTTGTCGCTTTTCTTGACGAGAAACCATACACACAAAGGAATTTCTCGGCAAAAAATCTCTGCCAGCAAGTTTCTTGCTGGTTTTTGCCGAGAAACTCGTTCGTGTGTATGAGGCTTAAGACTTCACACCATTAGTGGGCCGCAGCACGGCCGATTTTCGTGCAGCCATCGAATTTGAGTGATCAGACCTGTTGGAAATTTTTTGAAAAACAAACAAATTTTTGCTCAATGATGGGAACTGTGACCTGGAAAGAAAAGAAGATTTCCTGCCACAAAAATTATTTTCTTTAGCAACATGAGGAGAAATTGAAGGCTTGGTTGATCGAATTTTAAAGTCAATGGTGGCACCATCGGATCACAAAACACACAAATTTTCAGATTTTCAAAAGAAAATTCTTTCTGAATTCGACCATGTTTGGCCTGCATAAGCCACTTTGGACTGAGACTGAAGAGCAAAAACATACCAATGAAGTGCCACCCTATAGTGTTGAACTCCACAGATAACAAGTTTATATCCATTAAGACCCGGTTCACACAGGGGCGGCACGACTTTGGGGGCGACTCGGCAAGGCGATCTCAAGACGACTTTAGAGGCGACTTGCAAAATGACTTCTGTATTGAAGTCAATGCAAGTCGCCCCGAGTCGCCCCCAAAGTTGTACAAGAACCTTTTTTTAAGTCGGAGCGGCTTGAGACGCTCCTATTAGAACGGTTCCATTGAACAGAGCGGAGTGCGACTTGTCAGGCGGCTGAGTCGCCTGACGAGTCACCCCCGTTTGAACCGGTTCTAAAGGTCAGACAAAAATTATGTAAAAATCCAACACATTTTGGAGACTAAACATTGTTCTGGAAAATTGGACACCGGTGTGCCACTGCTCTAGAGCCCCCAGTCGACCAATGTTCTAGGAACCCATTATATTTGAAGCCCAAAAGGAATTGGCCCTTGGAAGAATGATTTCTGACAAACATACAGCGTGGCCAAATGTTTTGAGAATGACACAAATATAAATTTTCACAAAGTCTGCTGCTTCGGTATTTTTAGATAATTTTTGTCAGATGTTACTATGATATACTGAAGTATATTTACAAGCATTTCATAAGTGTCAAAGGCTTTTATTGATAATTACATTAAGTTTATGTAAAGAGTCAATATTTGCAGTGTTGACCCTTCTTTTTTAAGACCTCTGCAATTCGCCCTGGCATGCTGTCAGTCAACCTCTGGGCCACATTCTGATTGATGGCAACCCATTCTTGCATGCTCAATGCTTGAAGTTTGACAGAAATTGGGGGGGGGGGGGGGTTGTTCACCCACTTCTTGAGGATTGACCACAAGTTCCCAATGGGATTAGGGTCTGGGGAGTTTCCTGGCCATAGAACCAAAATGTCAATGTTCCCCAAGCCACTTAGTTATTACTTTTGCCTTATGACAAGGTGCTCTTCCATGCTGGAAAAGGCATTGTTTGTCACCAAACTGTTCTTGGATGGTTGGGAGAAGTTGCTCTCGGAGGATGTTTTTGTACCACTCTTTATTCATAGCTTTGTTCTTAGGCAAATTGTGAGTGAGCCAACTCCCTTGGATGAGAAGCAACCCCACACATGAATGGTCTCAGGATGCTTTACTGTTGGCATGACAAAGGACTGATGGTAGTGCTCACCCTTTCTTCTCGGGACAAGGTTTTTTCCAGATTCCCCAAACAATTGGAAAGGGGATTTATCAGAGAAAATTACTTTACCCCAGTCCTCAGCAGTCCAATCCCTGTACCTTTTGCAGAATATCAGTCTGTCCCTGATGTTTTTCCTGGAGAGAAGTGGCTTCTTTGCTGCCCTTCTTGACACCAGGCCACCAAAAGTCTTCTCCTCATTGTGCGGACAGATACACTCAGGGGAGGGCTGACAGCCTTAGGCCTGGGGGGCAAGTCCAGTCAAGTGGCCCATTGAACCACTGAATCCGCTCACCATCCATGCCCCCCTGATTTTATAACGGATATTGATGTTATGAAGCAAGACAAATATGACATGACACGACCCCAATCTCGGTAAAGAGCCGATGACATGGCTCTTTACCTAAGTGATCGGCTGTGTCCAATCACAGCCGATCACATGTAAATGCGAAAGTGTCATTTATCGGCTCATCTCACACTGACAGAGTGTGAGGAGAGGAAAGCCAATCAGCGGCATCTCCTCACAGGGGAGACCTGTACAGGTAATCAGGGCACTGATTACAGTGCAGCCCCAGCAGTGCCCAGCAAATTATGCCAGCCTGTGCCCATTAGTGACACCAATCAGTGCCCATCAATGACACCAATCTTTTTTACTCCCCTTGTGAACCAGCACTGACTGGGTCAATTCCCATCTGGGTTTGGTGTTGTTGCTGCCCCCCACTGGCCTAACTACGAGGCGAAGATACGGTCCTGTCCCTTATCCTGATCAGGATCTATAGGTGTTTTTAATCCATTTGAATCTACTTTGCTACGGCCAACCATCATGCATATACATGCATCAATGGTTAGTATCATACAATATGGTGCAATGACTTATTCTTATATGTACTCATTCATGCATGATTTATATGGCTTGGTGGGTTTTGCTCTTACTTTCTGTTTTTGTTCCCTGTTTTTCTCTTTCTCTCTACTTCTCTTTCTTCTTCTTCAAACACAGATACCAGTGTCATCGTAATGCAGTATCCTACCCCTGAAGAAGAGGTTCCACCCATATAGACAACCTCGAAACGTTGGGTCTCTGCCTTATCCTTAGACAGATCTGGGTCCTGCATTGCGACCAATTTTGTCATATGTTATCCTTGTAGTGTATTGTACTTGTGCCTGTTCCCATTTTTTTGCTTACAGTCACTTGGTGTGTGTTATTTTTGGAGTAGCAGCCTTTCATATACATATTTTTTCAAATAAAAACTTTCAAAGGATCTTTTGGTAGTCAAACTCCTTTGTGAGGTTTAACAGTCACCCAAATCAAAGTCCCACTTGAGAAAACCACACTCTTCGGAGTGTATCTTTGTATTTGTCACAGGGGAGACCTGTACAGGTAATCAGGGCACTGATTACAGTGCAGCCCCAGCAGTGCCCAGCAAATTATGCCAGCCTGTGCCCATTAGTGACACCAATCAGTGCCCATCAATGACACCAATCAGTGCCCATCAGTGACACCAATCAGTGCTGCCTTTCAGTACCCATCAGTGCCTGATCAGTTCTGCCAATCAGTAGGCTTGTGCAATTGGTTTCGTAATGAATCGAAATTCGTCCGAATTTAGCAACTTTCGGACATTCGGAAGCATTTGAATTTCCGAACAAAGCAATTACGAATAAAACCGAATCCGAAATAAATTATATCGCAAATAGCGAATGTCTTCGTTATGAAAAAAGTTACGAATGTACAAATCCATTCGAAGCACAATAATGCTGCGTACACACGACCGCTTTTAATGGCATTGAAAAAAAATAGGATTTTTGTACTCACCGTAAAATCCGTTTCTCTGACATCCATGGACCGACGCAGCTCTCATACTGATTACATGTGGGTTACATAGTTACATAGTTACATAGTTACATAGTTAGTCAGGTTGAAAAAAGACAAAGTCCATCCAGTTCAACCATAAAAAAATAACTAAAATAAAATAAAAATAAAATATCATGCACTCCCATATACCCAATTCTATACCCACAGTTGATCCAGAGGAAGGCAAAAAACCCCAGCAGAGCATGATCCAATTTGCTACAGCAGGGGAAAAAATTCCTTCCTGATCCCCCGAGAGGCAATCGGATTTACCCTGGATCAACTTTACCAAGAACTGTTAGTACTCAGTTATATTATGTACGTTTAGGAAAGTATCCAGGCCTTTCTTAAAGCAATCTACTGAGCTGGCCAGAACCACCTCTGCAGGGAGTCTGTTCCACATTTTCACAGCTCTTACTGTGAAGAAACCTTTTCGCATTTGGAGATGAAATCTTTTTTCTTCTAGACGTAAAGAGTGCCCCCTTGTTCTCTGTGTTGACCGTAAAGTGAATAACTCATCACCAAGTTCACTATATGGACCCCTTATATATTTGTACATGTTAATCATATCCCCCCTTATTCTCCTCTTCTCAAGAGTGAATAAATTCAGTTCCTCTAATCTTTCTTCATAGCTGAGCTCCTCCATGCCTCTTATCAGTTTGGTTGCCCTTCTCTGCACTTTCTCCAGTTCCCCGATATGCTTTTTGAGAACTGGTGCCCAAAACTGAACTGCGTATTCCAGATGAGGCCTTACTAATGATTTGTACAGGGGCAAAATGATATCTCTCTCTCTGGAGTCCATACCTCTCTTAATACAAGAAAGGACTTTGCTCGCCTTGGAAACCACAGCTTGGCATTGCATGCCATTATTGAGCTTATGATCTACCAAAACCCCCAGATCCTTCTCCACTACGGATCCCCCCAGTTGTATTCCCCCTAGTATGTATGATGCATTCATATTATTAGCGCCCAAGTGCATAACTTTACATTTATCAACATTAAACCTCATCTGCCACATAGTCGCCCAATTAGACAGGGCATCGAGGTCGGCTTGTAAATTGGAGACATCTTGTAAGGACGTTATTCCACTGCATAGCTTGGTGTCATCTGCAAAGACAGAAATGTTACTTTTGATCTCAGACCCAATATCATTTATAAAGATATTAAAAAGTAAGGGTCCCAGCACTGAACCTTGGGGTACACCACTGATAACCTTAGACCATTCAGAGTAAGAATCATTAACTACTACTCTCTGAATTCTGTCTTTTAGCCAGTTTTCTATCCATTTACAAACTGATATTTCCAATCCTGTAGACTTTACCTTACACATGAGCCGTGTGTGGGGAACTGTATCGAACGCTTTTGCAAAATCCAAGTATACCACGTCCACAGCCACACCTCTGTCCAAGGTTTTACTTACCTCTTCATAAAAAGAAATCAGGTTTGTCTGACAACTTCTGTCTTTCATGAATCCATGCTGTCTGTTGCTTAAATAGTTTTTTTCCAGCAAGAACTCATCTATGTGGTCTTTTATTAATCTCTCCAGTATCTTCCCAACTATGGAAGTTAAACTAACAGGTCTATAGTTACTTGGTAAAGACTTTGTTCCCTTTTTAAATATAGGCACCACATTGGCCCTGCGCCAATCCAGTGGTACTATTCCTGTCATTAATGAGTCCCTAAAAATTAGATACAATGGCTTTGAAATTACAGAGCTCAATTCTTTTAGGATCCGTGGGTGTATGCCATCTGGTCCAGGTGCTTTATCCACCTTTATTCTGTCTAAATATTTCTGGACCATATCACTTTTGAGCCATTGTGGATTTGAGGCTGTGTCACTACCACCCCCATTATGGACATGAGCTCCCCCATGCTCCATTGTATACACAGAGCTGAAGAAAGTATTTAATAAATTAGCCTTCTCTTTGTCCCCAGTCACCCACTCTAGATTATTTTGTAAAGGGCCTACATGCTCAGACTTGACCTTTTTACTATTAATATATTTGAAGAATTTTTTGGGGTTTGTCCTACTATCTTTTGCAATCTGTCGTTCATTTTGAATTTTTGCATCCTTGATTTCCTTTTTACATATCCTGTTATATTCTTTGTAACATTTAAACGACACTAGTGTTCCTTCATTTTTATATTTTTTAAAAGCGCTTTTCTTATTGTTTATAGCTTTTTTAACTTTAACTGTGAGCCACATAGGTTTTATTTTTAGCCTTTTAAACTTATTGCCCATGGGAATATACTTTGCAGTGAGTTCACAAACAGTCTTTTTGAAGAATTCCCATTTCTGTTCTGTGCCCATTGATGCCAATATTCTCTCCCAGTCTAAGTCCTGGAGAGCAGCCCTCATCCTTGGAAAATTTGCTTTATTGAAATTAAGTGTTTTTATCCTTCCTGCATGTATTTCTTGCTTACAGCTAACATCAAATGAAATCATGTTATGGTCACTGCTACCCAGGTGTTCCTTTATCTGAACATTAGTAATATGCTCTGCATGGTTTGAGATTACCAGGTCCAACAGAGCATCATTCCTAGTTGGGGCCTCAATAAACTGGACCATAAAATTGTCCTGCAATAGGCTTATACATTTTTGCCCTTTAACTGTCCCAGCAGTGCCATTACTCCAGTCAATTTCTGGGTAGTTAAAATCCCCCATTATTACCACCATCCCAGCCCTTGCAGCCCTTTCCATCTGTGCAAGGAGCTGAGTCTCCACCTCGCAGGAGAAGACCTAGGCAGAATGTTAGAGGTTAAAACATTCTAGAACAAGCCAGAGCTGAACAGCCCCACCCAGGGGGCGGTCCCTCCGGACATTACCCTCCCACCTGCAGCTAGCAGCCACAGTTCGTAACAAAGCAGTACAAACTTAAAAGGAAGGGTGGGTGCTGCGTCGGTCCATGGATGTCAGAGAAACAGATTTTAGGGTGAGTACAAAAATCCTATTTTCTCTTATCGTCCATGGACCGACGCAGCTCTCATACTGATTACATGTGGGACGTCCCAAAGCAGTATAAGAAAAGGGTGGGAGCAAAAAAAGTAAGGAACAACCAAAACTTCACTTCAAACCAGCAGAGCCCCTCAACGGAGGAGTTGCAACATTAGACAGCGGCCTGCAACACTTTGCGGCCGAAGGAAGCATCCGAAGATGCAGCCACATCAACCTTGTAGAACTTTGAAAAGGTATGAACGGACGACCAGGTCGTCGCCTTGCACACTTGTGCAACCGACGCTTGATGTCGGAAGACCCGGGAAGCACCAATTGCCTTGGTGGAATGCGCCGCAACCGGAAAGGGAGGCGCCCGCCGCTTAAGGGCATAGGCCTGTATGACGGTCTGCCTGATCTACCTAAAGACGGTGGCAGACGACACCGCTCAGCCCTGTTTTGGACCAGACGCAGATTTCCGAATGGAAACAGTAGCAGACAGGTACACTCGTAAGGCTTGTACCCATCTTAATGTATGAAGCGCAAACTCTCAGGGATGCGATGGGTGAGGACACAAGGACGGAAGAACAATGTCCTTCTTAAGGTGAAAGGCCAAGACCATCCTTAGAAAAGAAGGATGGTCGTGGGCGCAACACCAACATATCCTTATGGAGGACCAAGTAAGGCGACTTGCCGGACAAGGCCGCCAACTCAGACACCCGTCTAACCGAAGCAATGGCCACTAAGGCCAACTTCCGGGACAAGGTCAAGAGAGGAATCTCTCTGATATTCTCAAAGGGATGTTCTTGGAGAACCGAGATGCATCAAAATCAGATCCCAAGTAGGGAGAGGAGGCTTGACAGGGGGGATCACATGGCGAACCCCCTGCACAAAAGGTGCTAATCAAGGAATGGCCCAGTAGCGGTCGTTGAAAAAGACAGCCCGGGCCGAAATCCGACCCTCAAAAAAAGGTATGCAAGGCCAGCTTTTGGGTCACACCACGCTGTAAGAACAGCAAAATCCTGGGAACGGAATACATCTGAGGATGCCACTCAAGTTCCTCGCACATAGCGATGTAAGCCTTCCAGGTACAGTGAGATATCTTTCTGGAGGAAGATTCCCGTGTCAACAACATAGAAGAGATGACCGAATACGAGAGAACTCGGTCCTTTAGCACCTGGCTTTAAACAGCCATGCCATTAAAGCCAAGGACTGTAAAGCAGGATGAAGTATGCTCTGCGAAGCCGGCGAGGCAACAACAGTAGCAGAGGGTAAGCATATATCAGGCGATACTGCCCCCACGGGCTTCCAACGCGTCTGACGCATCCGCCCAGGGGTCCCTGGACCTGACCACGATCTTGCCACCTTGCGAGTGAGTCGAGAGGCCACAAGGTCCACTTCCGGTGCCCCACCCCCGGTAAAGAAGGTGGAAACAACTCCGGATGCAAGGACCCTTCGCCTGCAATGCACACGGCCGACAGGACCGTCTTGCAGCGAGATGTATGAAAATCCCAAAGAGATTCCGCAATGTATCGGAGAAGGGAGGCCCCAGTGTACAGGGTGCCTCAAATGTTGGCCAATAAAGGCAACTTGACGGAACTTCCCTAGAAACTCGGTCAGAGGACTAGTACCTCAGCCTCCACAGGTGGCGCAAACCCACCCCGGGCACAGAGACCCTAAAGGCTAAAGCAGTTGTAGTGCACCTGCTAGACGACTGATGGATGAAGCAGAGGCTTTTGCCCAGTCATTGAGCTACAAAAAATGCCAGAAACGCAGCCACTAATGGGCGTAACGCTAACCCCAGCCTGGCGAACACAGTCCAAGCCAGCGCTTCTGATCACCACTGAAAGCAGGTGGAAAGTGATACCCCTGAAACCAGGGATCCTTGTGACAATGCTCCATCCAGCAGCTACCCATGGATAGGTGCTGATTGTGCAAACACATAGTTTATACTATGTATTGCGTCAAACGCACAAATGGAGAGTGTGGGAGGAAACCCACCCAGCCACAAAGAGCATAATGCCACCACATACGGCGTATGTAGTTTAGTATTTGTGGATAAACCTATTAAACGCGTATATACTGTGCCAGCGACGAAGGCGCGCACATCATCGGGGCCTGGACGTAAACCAGCCACGCAGATTGCGTACACAACCGTGTAGGTATGTTAGCCTGCGAATAAACAAATTGCACATGTTTATACTGTGCATAGCGCTGAGAATGCGCACACCATTGGAACGCAGGGGAGAAACCTGAGCACCCGGATGAAACCCATGCAGACTGCATACGCATACCGTGTATGGTATTATAGTATGTGTGCTAAACATTTTGCACAAGCCAATGTGTGCATAGCACCGAAGGCGCGCACACTGTTGGCGCGTGGGAGGAACCGAAGTACCCCACGCATACTCAGAGAATGCAATACCTACAGCTACTGTAAATGTATTTAGTGTAGTGTATAGATATAATGTGTATGTTTACACCGTGTATTGCACCAAAGGCATGCATGTCATGTAGCATAGGCAGAAACCCACGCAGACTGCATACGCATACCGTGTAGGTATTATAGTGTGTGTGCTAAACCTTTTGCACAAGCTCATGTGTGCATAGCACCAAAGGCGCGCACACCGTTGGCGCGTGGGAGGAACCGAAGTACCCCACGCATACTCAGAGAATGCAATACCTACAACTACTGTGAATGTATTTAGTGTAGTGTATAAACATAATGTGTATGTTTACATCGTGTATTGCACCAAAGGCATGCATGTCATGTAGCGTGGGCGGAAACCCACACAGACTGCAAAGACATACCGGGTAGGTATGTTAGTATGTGGATGTCCAATCGCACAAATTTAGACTGTGCATAGCGCCGAAGCGCCCATACCAATGGAGTGTGAGAGGGAACCGGAGTACCCGGAGGAAAACCACACAGACTGCCTACACATACCGTGTAGGTATTATAGCATGCGTGATAAACATTGAACATGTTTAACTGTGCAGAAGGCCAAAGGCGCACATACCGTCAGCGCGTGGGAGGAAACCGGAACACTCGGAAGAACTCCACGCAGACAGCACACAGATACCGTGTAGGAATGATAGCATGTGAATCAACATATTGCACATGTTTATGCTGTGCATTTCCATTGGAGCGTAGGGGGAAACCGGAGTACCCGGAGGAACCCCACGCAAACAGTATACGCATACTGTAAACATGTATAATATGTGCAATAAACATATTGAACATGTCTATACTGTGCAGAGAGCCGAAGCGCACATACCATGAGAGTGCGGGAGGACACCAGAGCCCCCGCCAACCCAGAGAGTATAATACATACATACATATACTGTGAATGTATCTGGAGTCGTGCATAAACATATTTTGTACGTTTATATCATGCATGGCACTGAAACACAGCATTGGAACGTGGGGGTACACCCACGCAGACACAGAGACCAATAACACATACATACACTGTGAATGTATGCAGTGTAGAGGTATAGGATGAGTTTAAATTATGGCGCAGAGGCGCATAATCTTCTCTGTATCATTCCAACCTGCTTGACTGTGCTGCTGAAGCAGCATGCAGGTAACAGCTAACCTCTGATCCTCAGACCGTGTGTCTGTCAGAACTCAAATCATTCCCCAGGAATGGCCATTGGCGCACGCAATAACCACCTCAAACAGCGCCAATGGCGCATGCAATAATCACCTCACACACCAGAAAAAACTGCAGACATGAGCGCCCAGCCAGGCCAGAGTGACCCCCAAGCACCCCACAGCACAGCACCAGTACAGGGTGCAGAGAGCAGCATAACAGGGGGGAGACAGGGAGAAACCCCCACACATAGAAACACAGCCAGCATGTACTCACCTGCAGTAGGAGAGACTACTTACCCGTCCCTTTCAGGTACCCACTGGCTTGTTTCAGACAGACCTATCACAGAGTCATACTGCGTAGCTGTTGGCCCGGTCCACCACGAGAGATACAGTCAGTCAAGTACTGTTCAATCTTGAGAGGACCGCGGGAGCATGAAAGCAACCCGGCCACCCCTGGAGCCATGGGGTATGTCGTGAACTGAGTCTCACGCACGCAAGGCGAGGATCAGCACGCTCGATGGTCGGACAGGGAAGACTACGAGGATACTAGTGTACCCAACCTGTTGCCCAGCCGACAGTTGATTGAAGGTCTCAAAAATAAAAGAATAAAATTCCCAAAGGAATAAAAATCAAAAGTAAAATCTTCCAGGAGACTGGCTCCTGAGAGCCACGTCTTCTCCTTCTGCTAGGCAGAAAAAAACTGTGGCTGCTAGCTGCAGGTGGGAGGGTAATGTCCAGAGGGACCGCCCCCCTGGGCGGGGCTGTTCAGCTCTGGCTTGTTCTAGAATGTTTTAACCTCTAACATTCTGCCTAGGTCTTCTCCTGCGAGCAGGGACATATACCCACATGTAATCAGTATGAGAGCTGCGTCGGTCCATGGACGATAAGAGAAACAGCGTTTTTCTCGACATGATTCTTCTCAAGTCTGCCTTGCCTACACACTATCGTGAAAAAAAATGCTCGAGCAAAGCGCGGTGACGTACAACACGTACGACGGCACTATATATGTGTCCAGAATCAACAAAAAACAAATGTACTCTACCGAAAGTACGAATTATAAATCAACTAAAAATAAGGCTTACATTAATACGAATCATTCTGATTCAACGAAAAATGTCGCTTGCGAAAATACAAATTATTCCGAACACGAAAAATCCCGTCTAGCAAAATTATGAACGATTACAAATCAACAGGACCGAAAAGAAACGAATCGAAACTAAACAAATTTTTCCGTTGTGCACAAGTCTACCAATCAGTGCCCATCATTGCCACCCATCAGTGCCCAACAGTACTGGCCATCAGTGCCACCCATTAGTGCCATATTAGTGCCTCCACATCATTGTCACCTAATCAGTGTTCTTCACTGTCGCCTCATCAGTATAGGAGAAAAGTTACTTATTTACAAAATATTCTGACTGAAGCTAAGAAAAACGTTTTTTTTTTCAAAATTTTCGGGTTTTTAATTATTTTTTTTGCAAAAAATAAAAAACCCAGCAGTGATTAAATACCACCAAAAGAAAGTTCTATTTGTGTGAAAAAAATGATTACAATTTTATATGAGTGCCGTGTGTAGTATGATCATGCAATTGTCATTAAGGATATGTTCACACTATAAAGCCGGTTCACACATCTCCGCAGTGGCTCCGGTGCGAATTGCACAGGAGTCCTGTGCATCTTTTGGTCCGTTTCAGGTCCGAATTCAGCCCAAAATTCAGGCTGAAATGGGACCTGAAATGGTGAATGAAGACGCAACGGACCCCTGCTGTGAGTCGCTGCGATCTCCAGTGTGAAGCCAGCCTCAAAGTGTGACAGCGCAAAAAGCTGAAAATTGGCCTGGGCAGGAAGGGGGTGCCCAGAAGGCAAGTGGTTAAATGATAAGACTGAGGGAGAGAAATTTGGGAGAGACAGAGTAGGAAGGAAGAGAGGGAGAAGAGGGGAGAGTCTGGTCACAGCTCACTCATTTGCACAGTCCCAGCCAGGGCCATCTTTAATATTGATTGGACCCTGGGCAAACATTTTCTTGGACCTGTCAGGTTTTTCCAGAACAATCAGTGGCTACAGCCAGAAACATTAATCATTGTATTCTGCCAGCGGGGGAGGCTTCACATTGTAAAAATACAATACCACAGCGGGATGGATTTGAGGTAAATGGGGGGGATCAGCTTATTTTTTTTTTCATTCAACTTGCTGGTTAAACGAAAAAAAAAAAAAAAAACATTCACGGCAAGCCTATGTAATATGGTAAATTTGTATCTATTCCTTACACATGAAGAGCTTAGAAAGAATGAAAAGGAGCTCAGGAGGAAATGGAGATGGATGAGGAGGAGCTCAGGAAAGACTAGGGAAGAATGAAGAGGAACTCAGGTGGAACTGGAGAAGGATGAGGAGGAGATCAGGAAGAACCAGGAGGTGCGCAGAAAGAACTGGGGAAGAATGAAGAGGAGCTCAGGAAGAACTGGAGAAGAATGAGGGGGGAGCTCAGGAAGAATGAGGAGGAGCTTGGGAAGAACTGTGGAAGAATGGGGAGGATCTCAGGAGGAACTGGGGAAAATGGGAAGGAGTTCAGGAAGAATGATGGGGAATACAGGAAGAGCTCAGGAAGAAGTCCTGGAAGGAATAGAAGGAGCCCAGGAAGACTGACAAAAGAATGAGAAGTCCAGGAAGGAGGTTGAGGAGCTTGGGAAAAATGAAGAAAGGTTGTAACTGGGGTGTTGTGTGGTGAGAGAAGGCTAATACAGGAAGGACGGGTAACCTAGGGGAATAGCAGATTTAAAATGACAGATTGTTTTATCGGGAGTATGTACCAAATGTGTTTTTTTTTATTTTATTGGAGGGTGGGCAGGTGTATAAAGGGTTTGAGTGTTGTATATTTAGGAGAGGGTGGAGGTTGCATGGTGATGCTTGCAACTAGGGTGTAAAGGGTGGTTACAATGAAGGAGGGGTGTATACAGTGTATAATGGGATGTGATGAGTGTATATAGGGTAGGACAGGGTGTGATACCATAGCTGTAAGAAGGTGTGATGTGTGTAAGCAGGAACACTGAAGTGTGATGAGTGGCGAGAGGTGCAAGAGGGCTTATGTGACTGGTGCAGGCATAGTATAGTAGGGTGGGATCTGTGGTGAGAGGTGTTGGCAGGGTATGTTGGGGTGTGATTGGTGTATGCAGGTGCTTGCTGGACATTCTTGGGCACCCTGAAGCATTCTTCTCAACAATTAAACCTCTCTCCTTTAAGTTCTTGATGATCCGACAAAATGGTTGATTTAGGTGCAATCTTAGCAGCAGCAATATCCTTGCCTGTGAATCTCTTTTTGTGCAAAGCAATGATGACTGCACATGTTTCCTTGCAGGTAACCATGGCTATTAGAGGCAGAACAATGATTTCAAGCACCACCTTCCTTTTAAAGCTTCCAGTGTGTTATTCTAACTCAATCAGCATTACATAGTGATTTCCAGCCGTGTCCTCGTCAACACTGACACCTGTGTTAATGAGAGAATCACTGACATGTCAGCTGGTTCTTTTGTGGCAGGGCTGAAATGCAGTAGAAATAGTTTTTTGGGGTTTAGGTTAATTTTCATGGCAAAGAGGGACTTTATCTGATCACTCTTCATAACATTCTGGAGCATATGAAAATTGCCATCAAAATTGAGGCAGCAGACTTAAAGTAGTTGTAAACCCTCCGAGACAACTTTATCTATTACTAATGTAGATAACACAGGCAGCTGATCGCTGCCTGTGAAAGTGTACTCACTGCTTTAGTTCCCCTGAAAATCGTCCTTTAATCCAAAATGACGTCATGCGCGATTGCGCAGTAGGTAGTCTAGTAACGGCCCATAAATTGTGCCGTTTCTATTATATTCTATGCTGGTACATTTGTATGCACGAGCTTCCCCTCAGAACGGCACAGAGGAGAAGTCTTGCGATGATACTCCCCCTTGTGACAGAAAAAGACGTCACACAGGTGAGTGAATAGGCAGCATAGACAGATTGTTACGGCGGTACGGCGCATGTGCGAGATTTCGAAAGGGAAATAGAGTAATGCCGCGAACACACGATAACTTTTCTCGTCTGGAAAAATTTCATTTTTTCTCTTGGACGAGAAAAACAGCCGTGTGTAGACTCTCCAGCATTTTTCCCGACAAGAAAAACGTCGAGAATCACGATGAGAAAAATTAGAACATGCTCTAAAAATTTTCTCGTTGCGAATCACGGCATTTTTTTCCTCTGCAGTTTTCCCATAGGGAAACACTGCTAGGGAGCCTACACACGGCCGGTTTTCTTGACCAAGAGAAAACATGTCGTGAAAAACGGCCGTGTGTAGGGGACCAAGCCGGTCCTCGTTTTTCCCGTCGGGTTTCACGGCGGTGTTTTCACCGCCGTGAAACTCGATCGTGTGTACACAGCATAAGGACGGAAGTGACGTCCATAACAGATTCAGAAAACAGTTCAAGAAATGAAGAGATTAGAAATACGCTAAAAAAGGTATTTAGAGACCTTGTTTTAGGACGATTTTAATCTATGATCCTTTGTAATGAGCTATTGTATGTGAAAATTTTAAAAAATACGAAAAATCGGCCGGGGTTTACTTCCTCTTTAATATTTGTGTCATTCTCAAAACTTTTGGCCACGGCTGTACAACCTCAGAAACCCTCCAACTCACTGGTTGTACATCTTTGTGTTGGCGCACGACTAGGAGCTATCACATATAAAGCTGGAGAGAAAACACTTCATACACTGAGGCCGCGTACACACGACCGGTTTTCTCTGCAAAAAACGACAAGAAAACTGCCGGGAGAGCTTTCTTGCCGAGAAAACCGGCTGTGTGTACGCGGGTTTCAGTTTTCTCGTCAAGAAAACTGCCCAGATTCCCCGACGAGAAAAATGACGACCTGCTGTCCCCGACGGGAAACCCGAGCGTGTGTACACTTACATGTCGCCGTGGAAACCCGCGCATGCGTCAAAGTCATTTCGAGCAGGTAGCTTCCTAGGCATAGGGTGTAGCAAGATGGCGGCGACGGCATCGAATGTGACGAGCGCACGCTCGTCGTAGTCGATGACGTCACCGCGTTCATGCCATTCAAAAGAACGGCGGTTCTTTTGAATCATACGTGTGTGCACTCGGCCGGGACAAGTTTATTGTCAAGATTCTCGTCAGGAAAAACTACGTTTTTTTCCTGACGAGAATCTCGGCCGTGTGTACGAGGCCTCAGAGTTATTCAGCTGGTAAATAGTAGATGTTCACACTGATGGGAAGAGTTAAAGCGGAGGTTCCGCGGTCCCTAACTTTTTTTTTTTCTATGCATTCTATGCTTTACAATGTGTCTTTTATTAACTCACTTCTCCTGTGCTTCCATGCATCCCCCGTCCGTTTTGCGCAGAAAAAACACTTTATAAAAAATTGCATGTATTTCCCATTTTGCTTGTGGGCATCTTGAAGCCCACAAGCATATTCTTCCGGGTAGCGATGAATGCTTGTCTCCCGGCATTCATCGCTGGATCTCGCGCACGCTCAGGTCACACTTCCTGGTTGCCATCACAACGGGCATCAACAGTTAAAATACACCTGCGTGCCCTTATTAAAAATGGCGGAATTAGATCCGCCGTTGTCACGTGACTGGGTCGACGAGTCACGTGACGATTACATTATCGTGATGTCTCAAAGGAAGGCGGTACAATATTACTCCTGGGAAGCAGGACAATTTGCTCCCAGGAGGCATTGCGGAACAATAGCCCAGCGAAGGACACGCCTACTCCCGCGGGAGGAAATCCCGGAAGTAGAAGCAAAGAAATTAGAATAAAGAAAACTACAGAGAAAAAAAAAAAAGGTTAGTGTTCTATTTTTATTCTTACTAAGACGGACAGCTGAAAGGAAAGTTAAAAATGTGGGTGAACCTCCGCTTTAATATTTGCTAAGGACAGCTGCCAAAGCTGCTATTGCTGTTATGTGGAATAGTGTGCATGCATTGTTGTAAGACAGTCTAAACTGCAGCATCAACAGAAATGTAATTTGCCAATCCTGGCTCTTTATTTCACCCTATGCTAATGGTCAACATCAAAATAAAAAAATGTAGTAAACACTAACAACCAATTAGAATTCATGGATACAGAGAGGTTTTTTTGCGGGACTTTTCAGGTGCTGAAAAATTGGGAACAACACTTATGCCGCGTCGGAACCGTGGATTTTTTTCTCACCGATGTTGGCTCAAACGTGTCTTGCATACACACGGTCGCACAAATGTTGTCGGAAATCCTGAACGCCAAGAACGCAGTGACGTACAAGACGTACGATGGCACTATTAAAGGGAAGTTCAATACCAGTCGTGTTAGTAGAAGTTTGGTGAGAGACGATTCATGATTTTCAGCCTTGTGCTTTTCAGTCCGTTATAGCGTGACGAATGTGCTATCTCCATTACGAACGCTAGTTTTACTAGACAGAGCGCTTCCGTCTCGTACTTGATTCAGAGCATGCGTGGAATTTTGTGCGTCGGAATTGTCCACACACGATTGGAATTTACGAGAACGGATTTTGTTGTCGGAAAATTTGAGAACCAGCTCTCAAATTTTTGTTGTCGGAAATTCCAACAGCAAATGTCCGATGGAGCCTACACACGGTTGGAATTTCCGACAAAAAGCTCCTATTGAACATTTGTTGTCGGAAATTCTGTCTGTGTGTACGCGGCATTTGAATAAAAAAGATAAATTGTTTAGAGGGTGACGATACTGAGGTTATCCGGACATGTTTCGCCACCATGGGCTTCCTCAGGGGATATATTTGATAGTACAGTATACGTCACAGGATCCAGCTCCTTAAAGCGGAGGTCCACCCTGAACATTTTTTAACATTAAAAATCCTAAATAAAAAATAAAAAAAAAGTGAATAGAATTTTTTTTTTTTTTTTTTTACTCACCCTAAATGCCTGTTGCTATGCGGAAGTCCCCTAATCTGCCTCTAATGTTCCTCTTCTCGTCCGCGGTGGGTCTCCTTCTGCTTCCTCTTCTTGTGAATGGGGCACGCTGCCTTCTGGGAACTGTGTGTATCCCAGGAGGCAAGCCGCCCATTCACAAAGCGCCGTGCTTCACTGCCTGTTTCCCTTACTCAGGATGGAGGAGCCAGGACCTGCCAGCAGCGATCGATCACCGTGGCGGGACCAACATCGCGGGCGAGTAGGACAGGTAAGTGTCCTTGTTAAAAGTCAGCAGCTACACTGTAAGTAGCTGCTGACTTTTTTTTTTTCGGTTGCACCTCCGCTTTAAAGCTCTAAGTGAACAACAAGACTGAGATGGCCAGCCCCTGAGGACACACAGAGCGGCCAGAAGAGGCCCAGATGAACCAAATGCACAAGCTGGCAAGTCAAGGGTGCTGTATAATGTTAAGAACCACTAAGACCCCTTTCACACTGAGCCGCCCATAGCGTCGATAGTAAAACGCCAGTGTTTTTACCGCCGACGCTATGGGCGGATTTGCGGCGCATATCGGCCACTAGCGGGGCGCTTTTAACCCCCGCTAGCGGCCGAGAAAGGGTTAAAACAGCCCGCAATGCGCTGCTGAAGCAGCGCATTGCGGGCGGTATAGCCGCGCTGTCCCATTGATTTCAATGGGCAGGAGCGGTGGAGGAGCGGTAAATACCCCGCTCCTTTACTGCTCCAGAGATGCCGCTAGCAGGACTTTTTTTACCGTCCTGCTAGCGCAACGCTCCAGTGTGATAGCCCGAGGGTTTTCAAACTGGAGACAATGGAGCAGCTGTTTGAGAGCGGATTGCAGGCGCTATTTTTAACGCTATAGCGCCTGAAATATGCCCTCAGTATGAAAGGGGTCTAATGGTCAGCTATAGAGTAGATAGAGAGAAGAGGATGCTGAAATAGGTCTCCTGCAGAGTATGGTCACCCTTGATATAACACTAGAATTAGAATTCATCTTTCACTTATCCATTGTATCTGAACTGTGATTGGTTTCTGTGGGCTACTATACTGTGCCTATTATCATTGCTCTCGTCACTGAGTTATAGTTATATGAATGTATAAAACAGAGGAATCGATGTATTGTACAGAGAAGACCTTAACCACTTAAGGACCGCCGGCCCCGCACGACGATATACGTTGACAGAATGGCACGGCTGTGTGTCGCGTGCCCGCGGGACCCGATCGCCGCCGGTGTCCCGCGATCAGGTCACAGAGCTGAAGAACGGGGAGAGGTAAGTGTAAACAAACATCTCCCCGTTCTTCACAGTGACACTGTCAGTGATCGTCTGTTCCCTGTCTTCGGGAACAGCGATCAGTGACATGTCACGCCAAGCCACACCCCCTAACAGTTAGAAGCACTTCCTATGTCACACCTAACCCCTTCAGCGCCCCTACAGGTTAACCCCTTCACTGCCAGTGTAATTTTTACAGTAATCAGTGCATTTTTATAGCACTGATCCCAGTAAAAATGACAATGGTCCCAAAATGGTGTCAAAAGTGTCCGATGTGTCCGCCATAATGTCGCAGTCACGATAAAAATCGCTTATCGCCGACATTACTAGTAAAAAAAAAAAATATGAATAAAAATGCCATAAAACGATCCCCTATTTTGTAGACGCTATAACTTTTGCGCAAACCAATCAATAAACGCTTATTGCGATTTTTTTTTGCGGGAAGGGGTTAAATATGTTCCCTCAAAGTGTTCTTACTGTGGGGGGAGGGGACTGACTGGGGGAGGTGACCGATGGTTGTCCCTATGTACAAGGGACACACCATCGGTCCCCTCTCCCTCACAGGACGTGGATCTCTGTGTTTACACACAGAGATCCACTTTCCTGCTCATTTCCCGGGCAATCGCGGGTGCCCGGCGGCAATCGCGGCCGCCGGGCACGCGCACCGGGGCCTTGTGAACGCGGCGGGCGCGCGCGCGCCGCCGGGGGACGCGCACGCGCCTCCTAGCTCGTTTTAAAAGGAGGACGTCATATGACGTCCTCCCAGAACGAGAGTGTGCTCCGCCCGCCGTCTATTGACAGTGGGCGGGGGACAAGTGGTTAATGATGCATAAAGTAAAAAATATCGTACCTGGGGGGTGTCTATAGTATGCCTGTGAAGTGGCACGTGTTTCCCGTGTTTAGAACTGTTCCTGCACAAAATGACATTTCTAAAGGAAAAAAGTCAATTAAAACTGCTTGCAGCTTTAATGTAATGTCTGGTCCCGGCAACATGGATGAAAATCATTGAGAAAAATGGCATGGTTATCCCCCATCCCCCCCAGCCCATTACCAGCCCCTTTGGGTCTTGTATGGATATTAAGGGGAATCTCACACCCAAATTATAAAAAGGAAAGGCGTGGGGCCCCCAGGCCCTATATACTCTGAACAGCAGTATACAAGCGGTGCAAAGGACACTAAAGCAAAATACTTCAGCGCCCTGCCTGCATTTGTATCAGAACACCAGCAATTGTATTCAGGTAAGCTTTTGGTGCACACTGTGCAAAGGACACTAAAGCAAAATACTGCAGCTCCCTGCCTGTATTAGTATGAGAACACCAGCAATTGTATTCAGGTAAGCTTTTGGTGCACACTGTGCAAAGGACACAGTACACTAAGTGAAACACTGCAGCTAGCACAATCACCTGCCTGCCTGTCAGTATAGAGAATAACAGGAACGGATCTAGCTAAACTCAATACAGTGTGTAAATATATATACACAACACCTAGGATGCATATATATGCTCTACACACTGTAACGTAACTGCAGCTAACTGACTCGCCTGTCTGCTCTATTTAACTCAAATCAAATTACACTCTCTCTCTCTCTGTCTCTTTCCTTTAATCAACGCCAACACACTACACAAGGCCGCCAAGCCGGTGGCCTTATATAGTGTGTGGAGCGTGTACCTACTCCTCTGAGCCATGATTGGCCAAAGCCACCCTGGCATTCGCCAATTACGGCTCTCTGTACCTACGGCGCAGTGATTGGTCAAGCATGCGGGTCATAGTGCATGCTTGGCCAATCATCAGCCAACAATGCACTGGGATGCCGCAGTGAATTATGGGCCGTGACGTGCCACTCGAATTTGGCGCGAACTGCCCATAATGTTCGAAATTCGATGAACAGTCGAACAGCCGATGTTCCAGTCGAACATGGTTTCGACTCAAACTCGAAGCTCATCCCTAATACTATACTACTAATGAGGAGCAGTACTGTCACCCTGGGAGGAACAACAAACACCTCCTCCTCTCCTGATTAACATTGAGGAAAGAGTTCTGTAGTTCACAGAGAGAGCTCAGAGCTCATCGCAGGTAAGGCAAAGTGTACAGCTCACAAAGTTTCTGGCAGGATCAACAGGTATTTTTGCATTTCAACAGATCCAACAAAACACTTGCAATTATGTTATTAACAGACCAAAAGGGAGCAAATAAGAGGTCATTGTCAGGGTTTACATAGACTTTAACTCCTTCCTATAGCAGAATGATGGCCAGGAGGGGGTTTCATTATCTTGACTGGGCATCATATGACACCCAGCAGGATAAGTCGGGCATGCAGCGCGGCGATCATTGGTGCGATGTGTCGCTCTGACAAACCGCATCTCCGATCTTGGAATAGAGCCTATGATGTAGGCTCTTTACCATGTAATCAGCTGTGTCCAATCACAGCTGATCACATCGTCACCAGAAAGTGCCAGTTATCAGCTTTCCTCTATTAGTACTTGACAGGGCACGAGTAGATGAGAGCCGATAAGCGGCTCTCCTGATAGGGGGGGTCTGCACTGATAATCAGCGCATCAATTATCAGTGCAGACCCTTCAGGGATGCCCGCCAGTGATGCCCAGCAGTGCCCCACCAGTGCCCGTATGTGATGCCAATCAGTGCCCACCAGGTATGCCAAACAATGCCCATCAGATATGCCAATCAGTGCCCATCAGATATGCCTTTCAGTGCCTCCTCATGAGTGCTGCCTATAAGTGCCCATCAGTGAAGAATATAAGTGCTCATCAGTGCTGCCTATTAGTGCCCATCAGTGCTGCCTATTAGTGCCTCCTCATCAGTGCCAACTCATCAGTGAGCATCAGTGCAGCCTGACGTTCTTATGTACAAAATTTTATAACAAAAGCAAAGATTTATTTTTATTTTTTTCAAACATTTTAAATTAGAAGCGCAAAAAATAAAATAAAACCCAGTGGTGATTAAATACCACCAAAAGAAAGCTCCATTTGTGTGAACTATATGATTAAAATTTAATTTGGGTACAGTGTTGCATGAGTGTGCAATTCTCATTCAAAGTGTGACAGAGCTGAAAGCTGAAAATTGGCCTGGGCAGTAAGGAGGTAAAAGTGTCCAGTATTAAAGTGGGTAAGCATGATAGAGGAAAATACAAGTTTGTTGAGGAAGGCAAAATAGTTGTGTATAGAACGGTTAGTCACTGATCAAAGGAGCTCACAATCTGATGTCCATACCATGGTCAAGCACATTCTAGAATCAGTTTGGCCAGGCGCCATCTACCCTACCAGTATGCTTTCAGTTTGGGTAAACCTGGACACCTGCAAGAGCCCCAAAAAAACACATAGCCACCTTTACTTAGAAATTCACACAGAATATATTTATTCCTTATATCCCATCTGGATTTAATCTGCTGTCTGAGGTGTAATGAGGAAATTTCCCTCAACCCCTGATTAGTTTTGCCACCTGTCCGGAATACCACCCGGACAGTTCCGGTTTGGATTAATACGTCCAGCTTTCAGACCACCTGAAACCTGGACACATTATTCAGATCGGACTATGGCTTCCCAGCAGGGTTGCTGGCTGCAGTTGTGTAAGCCGAGAATATCTGTTACATTCTCTTTCACACTGCCAACGCCAGAACTAACAATTCCCCCCCCCCCCCCCCACAAACAGATGGGAGAGGAGATTGACTCCTATTCCTCCTGCCCCTACCCCTCTGTGTCTGCCAACACTCCAATCCCCAGCACTGAGCCTCAGAAAAGGAAAGTGGGGGTGGGAAATTTGAAGTCCAGCAGCCTCAGATACATCTGGATGAGAGGTGCCGGCTGCCAAGGGGTGAGTGAGCTCACCATCCATTCCTGTCTGTGACTGTCTCCTCTCTTCTCTCTCCTGCCTCTGAGTGAGTACACTAAGGTAAATCTGGGTTCTCAGACCTCCCCCTTACATCCAGGGGCGGATCCAGGGGGGAGGGGGCAACAGGGCAATCTGTCACACTCACTTGCTTGCTCAGTTTTTTTTTTTTTTTTCGCCTGATCTCCCGGAATTTGGGGACCCAGTACCGGCCGGCCATAGGCCCCCTGGATCCCAAACATGGCACACATATAGCCACATGTCTCTTATATAAGTGTGAAAAGTTTGGTGTCCGGGGGACCTATGGCCGGGGAGCACTGATATTTTAAAGCCGGGCACCCCTTCCATAGACTCCAATGTTAAACGGTCATTTCTCTGGTAAATTTGTGGACCCAGTACCGGCCGGTCGTAGGTCCCCTGGACCCCAAGCTTGGCACACATGTAGCCCCATGTCTCCTCTACAAGTGTACAAAGTTTGGTGTCTGGGAGACCTACGGCCAGGGAGAACCAATTTTTCAAAGCTGGGCACCCCTTCCATAGACTCCCTTGTTAAACATCAGTCTAGTCATGGGCACAGTGAAGCATGGGCACAGTGAGGCATGGGCACAGTGAGGCAAAGTGAGGCACAGTGAGGCATGCAGATGGACACCCTAGGCTTATACTCGAGTCAATAAGTTTTCCCAGTTTTTCAGGGTAAAATTAGGTGCCTCGGCTTATATTCGGGTCGGCTTATACTCGAGTATATACAGTACTTGTTCTGCGGCTGCCGCTGCCTCTCTGAGTCTCTCTCTCAGTTTCTCACATCAGCCGATCAGCGGCGCTGAGAGAGAGACTTGTCTAATGTAGTTATGTGGCGCACTGACACGATACCAGAAGCGGAGGAGGAGGTGGGTGGAGCCTCTTCCCTGCACTCGTTGCTAACGCCTGGGCCGCTTGGCGTCTAGCAACGAGTGACGTCATTGAGTCACGTCGGGCCGCTCTGCGGGCAGGTGCGATAGCGTGCGGCTCCACAGACGGGTAAGAAAGCGGGCGGCTCCACTTGCAGTGCGGTTTGTGGGCGGGCGGCGCGGTTCGTGGGCAGACCGTGCTGCTCAGTGTGTTGGCAGCGCAGGTGAGAGTGAGAGAGCAGGCTCAGTGTGGCAGCTGGCCAATCAGCTAGCCGGGAGCGGGGGAGAGAGAGATGAGATCATCTCTCACCGCCCGTGCCTGGCCTGCATTCCTGCAGTGACTTCCGCCCTCACTGTGCAGGCAGCAGAGAGATTACATTATCTCTCTGCTGCCTGACTCTGGGAGTCTGGGACACAGCAAGAGACAACCAAAACTACACCTTAGCAGGCAAGTTAGTGACAATCCGCAAGGTGTGGCAGGCGACATGGCAAGTGACAATCCACAAATTGTGTCAGGTGACGTGGCAAATGACAATCTGCATCTGGTGGCAGGCAAGTGACAATCAGCAAGGTGTGGCAGGTGACGTGGCAAGTGACAATCCGCAAGGTGTGGCTAGTGACAATCCGCAAGGTGTGGCAGGTAATGTGGCAAGTGACAATCCGCAAGGTGTGGCTAGTGACAATCCGCAAGGTGTGGCTAGTGACAATCCACAAGGTGTGGCAGGTAATGTGGTAAGTGACAATCCACAAGATGTGGCAGGTGACGTGGCAAGTGACAATCCGCAACGTGTGGAAAGTGACACACTTAGGGCTCCCACTAATTGCAGGCGACGGTGGCAAGTGACACACTCGGGGCTCCCACTGATTCTGCATTGAACTATTTAATTTTATATTACAATGTAATAATAGAAATAATGCGCTTCAATCATCCTGACACCATAACAACATATGGTGCCGGGATGATTGAAGCGCCGACACCAACCATTTCCCCGATAAATTTCCCACAAAAAAAAACATCTTTTGGCAGTGCCCCTCCCGAGAAAAGACTCTGGATCCGCCCCTGCTGACATCAGAGTCCTCTCTGTACATCAGAGTTCTCAGTGTTCCCCCTTAAATCAGGGTTCCCAGAGCATCCCTTATGTTAGAGACCCCCAGAGTTCTTCCTTACATCAGAGTCCCCCCCCCCCCCCATACAGTGTAAACGAACTCTGCGAGTTCAGATGTAAAAGGGGAACTCTGTGGAGGGGGACTCCTGTTATTAACTTCATATGATTAGAAATGTTATTGAATTCCAAAATATATGTATAGTTTATACTATAAAAAAAATAATTGCTGTGCGTGGCTAAAGTGTTCGGGTTTAACTTGAAGAAACGGTGGCAACCCTACCCCTAATATGGATGTCACAAGCTAAAACCGTTACATATCAGCTGAGCTCCTGTTGCCAACAGCCAGTTTGTATTCCATATCCCTATAGATCAGTGGTTCTCAACCTCAGCCCTCAAGTACCCCCAACTGGCCATGTTTTCATGTTTTCCTTTACTTTGCACAGCTGCTTTAAATCAGTATCAATGACATGGTATTGATAAGAGCCATTTTATCTAAGGGACGTTTCCAAAACATGGCCCGTTGGGGGTCCTGGAGGACTGAGGTTGAGAACCACTGCTATAGAGAACCTACTGGGATTTATAGAGCACAGAAATACCATACCATGGGAAATGCAGGCTGCACAGTACCCCTCCCATCCCCCAATATCACAATATCAAACCTTAAATTCCCCAAAGACAACCACATGAAATAATAAAAACACCAGACCTTATATTTGGCAATAAATGGCAGCGGTACTTTATTTTAGTTTGAAACATAAACTTAGTCTTAATAACTCAAGCAAAACATATTCAAACATAAACCAGCACAAGTAAGTGCTCGCAACGGGTGGGAGGGTAGGTAGTTCTCTTGCTGTGATGATCCCAAAAGGAAGGCACACCTGCGATGGGTCCTTTTTATAATGAGCCCTACACCTTCTGGCAGGTTCTCTTACTTTTGATTGGCCGATCACACCTGTCCGGCCAGTTAAGCTAAATTCTAAGCGAGACAACACACCAGTTTTTTTTATGTTCTAACATTATTGAAGTAAACCAACCACAATTTATAAATAATTAACAGGATAGAAGTGGGGGGTGGGGCAGCCGCAGGCCCATGCAAGTGATAAATCTTTCCCATAGTATATAACTTTTGTGCAAACCAATCGATATACGCTTATTGTGATTTTTTTTTACCAAAATTATGTAGAAGAATATATATTTGAAGATATATAACCTCGAAGTGGGATTTTAAGGCAATTTGATAGAAAAAATAAGAAATTATAAATAAAAAATATTTATTGATACAAAATTGATCATAAAAACAACATTCTTGTGAACGTGACCACAAGAGAAAAAAAATGATTGTGGTCACGTTCACAAGAATGTTGTTTTTATGATCAATTTTGTATCAATAAATATTTTTTATATAGAATTTCTTCTTTTTACTATCAAAATTGCGTTTAAAATCCCACTACGAGGTTATAGATCTTTAAATGTATTCAGGGATAATGGCAATTTACACGCCAACCCATATGAGTCTATCAATTTTCTAAGAAGAATATATATTGGCCTAAACTGATGAAGAAATTTGTTTTTTTAAAACATTTTTGGGGATAATTATTATAGCAAAAAGTTAAACATATTGCTTTTTTTTCAAAATTATCGCTCTTTTTTTATTTATTGCGCAACAAATAAAAACCGCAGAGGTGACGCAAATTTCGTTTGGGTACAGCATTGCATGACCGCGCAATTGTTAGTTAAAGCGACGCAGTGCCAAATTGTAAAAAGTGCTCTGGTCAGGAAGGGGGTAAAATCTTCCGGGGCTGAAGCGGTTAAACAGAGGATCTCATTTAACCACAAGTGGCCGTGTTCTTTGTGATACTAAAGAAGGGAAGAGAAACTAGAATTACAAGAAACACACAGATTTACATAAAATTCTGCAAGTTTTTGCAAGGAACATGAACTAAAAACCATAATCTATAATGCAAGACTACAAATGTGACTGTGGCTGCAGCTACAACGTTCTACAATGGCTACAAGGTCAGCTGGGACTTTTCAGCTGGATGATTGCAGGCTGCAGTTCCAACTCCTGCAAAGTCCAATTCTGGTCCAGAATTAGAAAAGAGGGGAGGTGTTCAATAGACCTGGTCTAGAGAAAAAATTCTGCTTCTCTATACATACAGTATGGTAAGTGAGCAATGTCCATCTAGGACAGGAAGTGTGTTACTGGCAGGATCACCAGGTGAAAATAAAGGGAAACAACCTAAAAAAAGAAAAGAAAACTAATGCAGTCAGCCAGCCACTACGTTTAAAGTGGTTGTAAACCCACTTATGCCACTTGCACCTACAGGTAAACCTAGATTAAGGCTTACCTGTAGGTGTTTGCAATATCTCCTAAACCTACACGGTTTAGGAGATATTTAGCAAAATAGAATGCATCGTTGTCTATGGCGCATGTACGCTCCATCGGATAGCATGCTTTAAAATTGTCTGCCAACAAATGTGTCTTGTCGGATTATCCAATCGTGTGTACACAAGTCCATCGGACTCCAAAGTACAAACACGCATGCTCAAAAGCAATGCTAACCATAACACAACATTAGCAGAAGTTGCCCAAAGGGTGGCGCTAAAGAACTGAAAAACCACGTAGTTTCGTATTTGTTGGCCGACAATTCTTTGCCGTTTGTATGCAATACAAGTTTATGGCCAACGCCCTTCGGACAAAAGTCCTACGCTTTGTCCGCGGAAAATCCGATCGTGTGTACCAGGCTTAAGAGTGGAGGTCAAGACTCTTACAAATGCCTATTCCTCAGTGGTTCTCTATGACCTCTTGCCCTCCGGTAGTTTTTACCCCCCTTCATGAGCAGGCCATTTTTTGCTATTTGCAGCTGCGTTACTTTAACTAATAATTGTGCAAGCAACACGCAAATGAAATTTATATAATTTTTTCACACAAATAGAGCTTTCTTTTGGTGGTATTTGATCACCACTGCGTTATTTATTTTTTCATTATATAAATGATAAAAGAAAATTTTGAAAAAAATAAATAAAAAAAATCTATCTATCTATCTATCTATATATACACACACACACATTCACACTGTATATTTTTACTTTCTGATATAAGACATATCCAATAACCAATTAAAAAAATCGAATTTCTTCATGAATTTAGGCTAAACTGTTCTCTGCTACGTTTTTTGTAAAAAATAAAAATCCCAATATGTGTATATTATTTGGTTTGCGTGTAAGTTACAGCATCTACAAACTATGGTTTCCTGACAGACTCCATGGCAGACTATGGTTAGGTTAACCCCGCCTCCTCTCCAATGCTATAGGACCCCATACCCATAAGTTTGAGCTTACCGCTAGGGACTGTGTTCCTTTTTTGTCCTCCTCCGTGGACCATACATCACTTTGGTTTCTGTATGATGTCCGGTCGGAACGTTTCCTGTGGCCAAGCTGTGCGGTGAAACCCTGGGCCCAGCTACGAGCGGGCGAGTGATTCTTAGGGCTCATAATACACCTATGGTGGAAGGGAGATGGCCCTTGTGTACCAGGATGGATGACGGGCAGAAGTTCCTTCTCGGCTGGCAAGGTCTGAAATATCTCCTGTACTTTCGTTCATGGCAGATGTTTTTGTATGTATGTTTGTCAATTCACCTTATCTTCCTGTTCCCTGCCTTCTCGGCTCCTGGAGCGCTTCTGCATTCCAGGACGCCACATCTCTTCTGGGTTCTCGGTCTGCGCATACGCGAAGCCTCTGTGACTCCGAGGCTTGGTTTCGCGCATGCGTGGGGCAGCGAGGGGGCTGCACAGGCGCCGTTTGGCCGGTCTCCACAGCGCAGGTGCGCGACGGAGGCCAGCAGTGACGTCATTCCGGCAGGGGATTTAAGTTGCTGGGAGCCTCTGACAGGTTGGGATACCTGTGGGCATATAGCGACAGCATCCTGGAGCTCAGAACCACCTAGGGCAAGGTAAGCTCTATATTTCTCCTCTAATCGGTGTCTAGTCTTCCCCTTCTTAAAGGGTAAGTATTAAAAAAAAAAATAGGATAAGTGTATTCTACAAAGAGGGGCTGTGTATAATCGCTTCTCTGATGCTTAGGTTCCTAGCCCGAGTGGTGTCTGGATCTTCCCGGTGTTTTTTGTTTATGATCGATTGTCCTTTATGTCACATTATTGCATAGAACCTGCTTCTCTTTCCTCTGTGAACTTTGGTTTGAGAATCCTGTCAGTCGACGGGACAGATTAAAAATATTTTTGTTCAGCATACCCTCCCATGTGGCCTGGCTAGTTATTTCCCACACGTAGTCTGCCATGGAGTCCGTCAGGAAAATTGAAAATTTATTATCAAATACTTACCGTAATTTTCCTTTCCTGATGGACTCCATGGCAGACGGGGTTTCCACCCATGGGTCAATGAGTCGGCTAGTTATGGAACACAGTCCCTAGTGGTAAGCTCAAACTTATGGGTATGGGGTCCTATAGCATTGGAGAGGAGACGGGGTTAACCCACACGTAGTCTGCCATGGAGTCCATCAGGAAAGGAAAATGACAGTAAGTATTTGATAATAAGTTTTCCATTATATATACTGGGAAAAAAATAATTATACTAGTGTAGCGATACCCCCGAAGGAGCTGCTTAAAGGGTATGTAAAGGTACATTTTTATTTTTTTTTAAACTTACCTCCACTGTGCAGCTCGTTTTGCACAGAGTGGCCCCGAACCTGGTCTTCTGGGGTCCCTCGGTGGCTGTCTCTGCTCCCCCCCGCAAGAACTCATCACCTTCATGCGAGCGAGCTGACACATTGCTGCACAACACAACTATTGCTGCACAACACACGGTCCCTCTAACGTGCAATGCAACACTCCGGTAAACTGTGTTCCCTGAACGGGGGACACTGAGCCTAAAGAATAGTCAATTAATCTTTGAGCAAGTGCTCTCTCACCCGACCGGACCAGTCCGTACAACCGACTTCCGTAACTGGGCTCCAGCACACAGTCTCACGGCTCCCGTAGTCTCCGATCCTCCCGACAGTCCTTGGAAGGATGATGAAACGAGGGGACTCTTGGGTTCTCCCGTGAAGGCCGGAGGCTCTTTGGATCACAAGGCCCAACTCTAAGGCCCAGTCCAACGACAGACCCAGCGCAGGCTCCACTTGCTAGGTGAGCGATGTCCAAAGAGACCCGCGTGTTGCTCCGCTCCTCCTTAAATAGGCCTTCCCCAGCAGACCTTGCGCCGGGCAATGCACTCTGGGTGTCCCGCTGTACTCTGGGTATAGTAGTCTTTTAGGCTCCTTAAAGTGACATCCCGCTACATCAATAGTCAAGAATGGCAAACTGTGGTCTTTAATAGTGTTAATCAAACTCAAAATGCAGACTTCAAAATACCACAGTCAAACAACTTAAATAGGTCTAGAGTGGCCTATGCACTCAGGCATATAGGGGAACTGATCTAACTTAAACCTCATACACACGATCGGATTTTCCGTCAGGAATTGTGTGTTGACAGACTGTTGGCCTAAAATCCAAACGTTTGTATGCTCCATCAAACAATTGTTGTCAGATTTTCCACGGACAAATGTTGGATGGCAGGCTTTAAAATTTTCCGTGGACATCGGTCTGTCAGATTTTCCGATCGTGTGTTCACAAGTCCGTCAGACAAAGGTTCAAAGTACAAACACGCATGCTCGGAATCAATGCTCACCAAGCATAACATTAGCAGAAGGTGCCCAAAGGGTGGCGCTAAAGAGCTGAAAAACCACGTAGTATGTAACTACGTTCGTGTTTGTTGGCCGACAATTGTGTGCCGTTTGTATGTAAGACAAGCTCATGGCCAACACGCTTCGGACAAAAGTCCAACGATTTGTCTGCGGAAAATCCGATCGTGTGTACCAGGCTTTAACAACAGTCAGCCTGTTTCCCTCAAATCCAAGGCAGGTAAATGTGAGGCAATAGACCACAAATGCAATTTATCATTTTAATAATTAACGTGAGAGTTCCCCTTTAAGGTAGTCACTGAAATCACTAAATTACTGATACGGAAGGAGTAACAGAAAGGGTCCTTACTTCAAAGGGGTACTTGAAAGTATTCTGGTAGGCAAAAATTTGATGTAGGATGCTAGCAGTATCTTGATAGGCAAAGTAGAATGTAGTGACTGTTAAGCAGGGTGCAAGTGTTCCTACAAATGTGGGCACTCGTGAGGCAATGTTGCTTGACTACCGTGTCTTTAAAAATGGACAAACGCCTGCTCACCCATCCTGTGACCAAAGGATCAAGCGACCAGTTCCCCGAAAGGCCCGACTGGGCACCTTGTTACCGGATAGGCCCACGCCTTCAGGAACACCTGGAGATATAGCCAGGATCCCTCTCAGGCCGGATGTCCGTCGCCGTCCGACTCCTGGAACCGTGGCAGGATCAACACACCGACCTCTGGAACTGTGGCAGGATCAACACACCGACCTCTGGAACTGTGGCTTTTAATTCTCTTTATTACATTTTCTTTTTCTTTCTCACATTACATCATGCATTTTACATCTTTTACATCCTATTAAATTTTACATTTTACATCATACATTTCACACAGAAAACCCCCCCCCCCAAAAAAAAAAAAAATAGAAAAAATTGATCTCATCCATCCTAACATTCACAAGAGTAGGTTTGTGTGTTCCATAACCCTTTCCTCCATTGGCGTAGTTCTATCCCAATTCCCCATCCCCCTCCCCTGCAACTGTCATAGTACTCTCTATCCAATATGAAGACTTTCCCATAGTTCTCCTCCTTTCCTCTGTTGCAGTATGTCTCCTTATACAGTATCAGATTACTATTTACTAGATTTTTCCATTGTGCCAATGGGGGAGCTTCGGCCCTCTTCCAGTTCAGCACTATTGCCTTCCGTGCATAAAATAGAAGAAGGCCAAGTTGTATTCTTCTTTCTTTAGAGAGCATATTTTCCTCAACTAATCCTAGTAGGCAGATCTCTGCCTCTGGGTTAAGCTGAACTGATGTGACTTTATCAATTATTCTCAGAATCTTTCTCCAGAATACCCTTATCTTCGGACAAGTCCAGAAGATATGTATAAAATTTCCAGGTGTACCTTCACATCTCCAACAGTTTTCAGAGTTAGATGGTGATATTTTAGATAATTTATATGGTGTAAAATAGCTTCTATGTGTTATCTTAAATTGAATTAGTTTATCTCTAAGTGAAATTAAGATCTGGAATGGAAATTTGTATATCTTTCCCCAATTTTCTGTTGATAGTCTTGGAATGTCTCTTAACCAACACTCCCACAATTTGTTCATATCTGATAGTTCTATCTTAAATAAATGATTATATAGAATTGAGATCATCCCCTTTTCTCTTCTCTTTCTCATAATTTTTTCTAAGCCTGTTTCTATTAACTGAGGGATACCCTGTGGAAACTGGGCTGACAACGCGTGGTCTAGCTGTATATATCTAAAGAGGTAGCTCTCTGGGATTTTCCAGTTCTTTCTCATATCTGTGAATGAAGATATTTTTCCCTCGTATATTACTTGTGATATCTTTTTAACTTCAAATTTTGTCCATACTCTAGGATCCGGAATAGAAGCCAAATGTCCAAACTCAGGATTTCTCCATAATGGAGTATTTGGAGAGATCTCTGTTTTTGGATTACTCTCTCTCATCATACCAGCTTTCCATGCTTTTACTGTCGTTATTATTGATGGAGTCAAATCTCGACTATTTTTCAACCCGCGAAATGGTAGTGCCTGCAGCGCCTCCAGAGACTGGACTACTGCAGCCTCCACCATTGTAGCGGGATCATGTCTATCAGGATTCAACCACCTTCCTACTGTTACCAGCTGAGCTGCTAGGTAATACCTGTATAAGTCCGAAAAAGCCAGTCCCCCTTGTGATACCGGACGCATACGTGTTTTTAATTTTATTCTAGCCAGTTTATTTTGCCATATAAATGAAGAAAACATACTATGTAGCTGTGTAAAAAAACTTTTTGGTAACCATTGTGGTGAATTTCTAAACAAATATAGCAGCTGAGGGAGAATCTTGATCTTAATCAGATTTATACGTCTTAGTAGGGACAGGGGAAGCTTTTCCCATAGTTTTAATTTTTTCTTACTTTCCTGTAATACTGGATCTAGATTCAACGTTTTAAATCTTTCAGCTTGTCGCGATATCACTATACCTAAATATTTAAATTCTGTTACCCATTTCAGTGGCAGGTCTGGGGTCGCTGTATCCTGTGCTCCTTGATCTATAGCAAATAACAATGATTTACCCCAGTTTACTTTAAGTCCGGTGTACAGTGAATAAGTATTTAATAACTCCAACGCCCCATTCAATGACGGACCCGCATCTCTCAAAAATAACAGCATATCATCTGCATACAGAGCAACCCTCTCCTCCAGCTCTCCTATTCGAAGTCCCTGAATCTCTTGTGACATCCTCAGAGCCTCTGCCACTGGCTCTATTGCTACTGCAAAGAGTGCTGGAGAGAGAGGGCAGCCCTGTCTTGTACCTCTGTATAGCTGAAAGAAGGATGACAGTTTTCCTCCGAGTTTAACCGCTGACATAGGCTCTCTATATATTATTTGAACCCAATTAATAAATTTTAGAGGGAACCCCATTCTTCTAAGTACTTCCCATAAAAAGGGTCATTCTATAGTATCAAAGGCCTTTTCTATATCCAGGGATGCTACCGTCCTGGATCCTTCGCATTTATGATGTGCATGTATATTCGTGAATAATCTACGCAGATTTACATCTGTCGTTCTCTGTGGGATGAATCCCGTCTGATCTGAGTCTATAATGGATTTTAATAAAGGCTGTAATCTATTTGTTAATATTTTTGTTAATATTTTGAAATCTCTATTCAATAATGCTATTGGCCTATATGAGGGGCATAGTTTTGGGTCTTTGCCCTCTTTATATATTAGGGTTATATGTGCCTTTCTCATTGAGTCTGGTAATATCCCCTTCAGCAATCCCTCTGAATATACTTTTTCTAATTTCGGAGCTAGTAGATCTTTATATTTTTTATAAAATTCAACAGGAATTCCATCTGGGCCTGGTGTTTTTTCTCCTGAAAATGTATTTATGGCCTTTATTATTTCTTCACTTGTAATTGGGTCCACCAATGCCTCCCTCTCCCTATCCGATAACCACCCGAGGGCCACCCGGTCCAATAAGTCCGACATGGCTCCCAGGCGGAGATCAGAGGGGAGAAAAGAGGCATATAATCCAGCATAATACTCGCCAAAGGCCCTTAGAATCTCATCTGGTTCTTTTACCTTAATTCCCTCTGGCGTTTCTATTTCTGCTATGATTGTAGGTTGATATTCCTGTTGTGCCAATCTCGCCAAAAACCTCCCATTTTTGTCCCCTAGTTCAAAAATATTTTGCCTCTTTTTGTATAATTCTAGCCTTGTTATCTCCTCCATATGTAGTTGTAATTCTCTTTGCGTGGCCATCATTAAATCAAAATTAAAGTTACTTGGGTCTTGACTATATTTTTCCTTACTACTCTCTACCTGTATTTGTAGCTTCTGTACCTTGGCCTTCTGTTTTTTGTTTACTGCTGCAATATTTGAGATATATTGTCCTCGTAGATATGCCTTGAACGCATCCCAGACTATATCCACTGAGGACGATCCCTCATTGTCTTCCCAATATTCCTTTATTATGGTTATCATCTTTTCTGATATCTCTGGGTATGTCACCCATTGTGGGGGCAGCCTCCACAATGCTGTGTCCCTAGATGTGGGGATGCGTATTGACACCCGCAGGGGGGCATGATCTGACAGGCCACTAGGTAAGTACTCAGCATCTATAATATCTGTTAACATTGCAGAGTCCGCAAATGCCAGATCTATTCTAGATGCTGTTTTATACGATGTAGAATAACAGGAGTACATTATTTTTTCTGGATTTTTCCATCTCCATATTTCTGTTACCCCCGTCGCTTGTGCCCAATTATATAAATCAGCTGAGTGGTTCTTTGAGGGTTTCGGTCTGTCCAATTCAGCGGACATCACTGAATTGAAATCTCCAATGAGCATCAGTTTTGCTGGAAGATATTGAATAATTTTTTCCATTATCTCATTTAAGATTTCAACCGTAAAAGGAGGAGGAATATATATTGCCACCATAATGCATCTTTGTTGCCCGATCTTATATAATAAGATCACATATTTTCCCTGTAAATCTATGTAAGCTTTTTCCACCTTTCCAGGAAAGGATTTATTAACTAACACTGATACCCCTCTGGCGTAAGATGAATAGGTGGCATGATATTCCTTTTGTATCCAGGCTTTTTTTAACGTTGTTGTTTTTTTCCCCATTAAATGTGTCTCCTGTAATATAATTAGTTGCGGACTATATTTTCTTATATACTGGAACATCAGAGCTCGCTTGAACCTAGAGTTTAGTCCTCTGACATTCCATGATATTACTGAATAACTGTTATTGTTACTTTCTTTGCCTGACATTGTATTTAGAACCTAGGGGACTTCCTCCTACACCTTCTATTTTGGGGATGGAACCTTTTCTGAGATTTTAGACTACACTTCTGGGCATTTCTACATTTCATTCTTACTCTATCTTTCCCTCCCTCCTCCCTTCCCACCCTATCCCTCTCCACCTCCTCCTTTGATCCACAATTCCATTCATACCTGGACAAGAGTGAAGAGGCATTTCGATTAGTCCCTTTTTTACCGACCATGGTATCTATTCCATGGTCAATACCCAGCATTTCCCAAACTCAACCCTCCCAAAAAAAAAAAAACCAAGTACAATTACCTTTCATACAAACGTGTGGCGGGTTCGACACTCAGTATAGTATGATATCCTTATTACTTAAGCAAACATTTCTCCATAGAGGGATATATACAGGGATATAGAGACAAAGACAAAATAAAAAAAATAAAAAAAAGGAGAATGGAACTGTGGAACTGTGGCTGGATGGATCCCCTCCGAGGGAAACAGCAGCCCCTCAGATCATGTCTGTGTCTCTCTCACTCCCTCATCGACTGACTTTTACCTCAGGACACAAAATTGAGTCATTTACTTTCCTGTCAGCAAAGTCTGCTGGGATTTGTATTTCTCCTTGTATATCATTCTATGGGGCTGTTTTGTGTGGGAACTGCATGTCCCAGAATCCATTGCAGCACTCACTGCACTTCAGTACAGTCTCTCCCATTGGCTGTTGTAACGGTGCCTTTAATTGGTTTTCTTCTTCCGGCCAATAGGGGCACAAAAGAGGCTGCTGAATGCACAGCTCTGTCTGTGTCAGCTCACATTACATTACTCAGTCAGTGAAAACAGGAAGAAGAGGGGGGGGGTGAAAAAGACCATGCAGATATGACAGCCAGCCCTGTTCCCCCTCTTTCAGGCTGGAAAGCCTGTGTACATGCAGCCCATCTGTGTTAATGTAAGTCTTTGGCTGCAATACCCACTACACTAGTAATGGCAGTGATCAGCGACTTTCAGTGGCATTATAATAGTGTGTTGGAAAATCTGACACTAACTGAAGTGACACCAATACAGTGATCTGTGCTAATACTAAATGTAGCGGTACCCTTATGAGGGCTGCTGTGTATAGTAGTCCAGCTGTCACCCTGCCCAGCCAGGCACACACTTTTACACTCCTCAGAGACAATAAAGCAGTCCTTGCATTTTGTTTTTGTTTATTTTATTGACGGGGAATAAACTTGGATAGAGATAGGGACTTATGGGATGCCCAAGTGATCAAAACATTGCAATTTGTGACTATATATATATCCGGTATGTACATCACTCCATTTCTTCTCCTGCACATCGCTTCCTCTCTTCTGAGTATCACTCCATACTCCTCCTGCACATCGCTTCCTCTCTTCTGCTCTCCAGACTAGCTAGCACTGATTTGGTAGGCCTGACACTGGCTCAGCCAGGCCCAAAATAGATGCCCTTTGCAGGCAGAGACCGTGGGCCCCTTTTAGTGTAGCAACAAAAATAAGGTAGTTCTTTAGTTCTCGCTGTCCGCGTGGCTACTGAGCCCAGTACCACATCTTCAAACCCTGCCAGCCCTCCTGTCTGCAGCTGCCTCTCTCCACTGCCCATGTTTACACAGTTCTTTCAGCTGGTTCTGCACCTATCTCAGACTGCAATCTCCCAGTCCTCTCAGGCATGCCTCCCCAGTCCATTCTTCTGGTTCTACACCCATCTCAGACTGCTCTCTATCAGTCCTCTCAGGCGTGTCTCTCCAGTCCTCTCAACTGTGCTACAATCACCAGCCCCCCTGGCTGCGACCTGTTGTTTCTCCTTGGAGACTTGCCTGGCAGTGCTCTCTCCCGCTGTCCTCACCTCTTGACCAGGACATCTGTGTGATTGGTTAAATCAGGATTGGTTAAACCCACAAGTGCTTTTTTTTTACCACTACTATTCCTTTCTTTTGGAATTTACAAATGCAGCAATTTAGAAATCAGATGAAAGGTTTAGCACTGGAAAACACTTTTTGATAGATAAAAAGTTCATTTTTATATACATCCATATAGATCAGACCAAAATGAGGGACAAATAAGGAGGAAAGAGGGACAGAGGGACATTGATCTAAATCAGGAACAGTCCCTCGAAATCAGGGACAGTTGGGAGCTATGCATTCCCAAACCAGATTAAAACAAACAGGCCTGGCTGCCAGCCAGGCCTGTCTAAATTTACCTACTCTGCCAACAACCTATATACATACTCTAGCAACCTAGAGGGTGCTACATATACACTGTCACTATACTAATGACACTGGCTGGGAAGGGGATGACATCTAGGGGTGATCAAGGGGTTAACTGTGTTCCTAATAATATGTAATGTGTGTAAAATGTGCTTCCTTTACTAAGCGAAATCGTTTTATTCCTGCTTGGCGGGGAATAAAAAAACAACATCTGTCAGTGTACAGAGCTCTGTGTTGTTTACAACACAGAGCTCTCTTCTGTGAACGACGGAGCCGATCAGCGGATCTTGGCGATCTATCATTAGCTAGGACCCGCTGATTGGCTTGTAACAAATCACAGCACAGCCAGGGCGGGGGGCACCTCTCCCGAAAGCACTGATCACATACCAGATATGTGACCCCGTGCACAGCGGCCGTCCTGCCGCAGTAGATGTACGTGGGGCGGTCCGCGACCTGTTAAGGTGCTTTAAAATGTACCTAAAACCCAATGGTGTGAATCAGCCCCAACACGGAAGGGGTGGATGTCTCACAAACGTATATACATTTCCTTGTGATTCACTTTCATTATATGACAAATAAATAAAGACGGGGTGTTGGCGCTACCTATTGGGATACTCCAACTATAACTAAGGACATCCCAATGTTAGGAACAAGACATGTGACCATGAATGAATAAAATATAATAAAATAAATTATATTAAATTGAATACACGTTGTATAGGTGCAAACCTGAAACCAAGTGTTAGACACTGACTAATGTCTAAATAAGGTGAACCAATAATATGGTGTATAGGGAGTAATTCCCAGGTGCTAAATGAGGACTAACCTCCTCACTAGTATAATAAGTGAACAAGTGATATGATCATATACAGTGTGTCAACAACCTCAAATAGCTGCGTAAAATGGTATATAGTGTCCACAGTATGCATATACCAGAATGCCAGAAAACACAATAAATGATAATGTAGTGCTACCCCCAGTTAAGAGAGCCGCTGGTTTGATTTCGGGCCCTGAGTACAGCTCCGCCAACCCCCGGCAATCTTGTTTAGTCCCCTATGGCACAGTTAGTCTAGGAATATTATCTATCACAGTCTATACCTGATTGTACACACACCCTAACTTCAGATGAGATATAAGCACTATGTGCAATGATAACACAGTGATAGTAGGTGGTAGAATATAACGGTTTTACTTTTGTTTAAAAGGCATAGGTTAAAACATAGCATATAACTTGTCTCACAGTGGCTCTGAAGCAATGGGTATAGCATACAATAATAGCACGGCGCGGTAATCCACCACGTGCAGCTATTATTATCTACGCGCCCTGTGGCGCACTAAACAATATTCTATCTCCCCTCCCTGGTCAGGCCTGACACAGAATTAACCTCAGTCTTTAGGATAAGGATTTCTTTGCATGCAAACTTGAAAAGGTGGTGCACGTTCAGGAACAATATTTGTAATCCACAAAGTAGGCTGTCAGGGAAATCCGTCCAACAGCGCCAATCAGCGCCCAATGCGCACGTGCGGCGGAATGATGCTTCCGCGCATGCGCGTGCGCGGGACGGCGCTTCTACGTTCTCGGGTGCGCGCGCCGACGCAGCGGCGCGCGCGCATGCGCGGCGGCGCACCAATAGGAATCCAGGCGGGCCTATTTAAAGAGACTCAGTTGCACTGACAAGTTGCTGGTTTGTCAGCTTTCCTGTATTCCCAAGACTCTGGAAAACTATCCTGAAAATCTCCTTGTGACCCGGACTGGCTTGACTCCTCTGATCTCTCTCCTGGACCTGACCCTCGGCTTGTGATACGGACTTCTGCCTTCTCCTGTGTTTGACCCTCGGCCTGTGACTCGGATCTGCTGCCTGTCTCCAATCCCTGACCTCTGGCCTGTACCTTTTGGACTTCCGTGGTTCCTTTGAACCCCTGCCGGGTTCCCGGTACTCTCTGGACTTGTTACCTTTTACTGTGTTTGACCCCCAGCCGGGACCGTTACCTAGCCATTACAACCCGGACTCAACCTGCACCGGCTTCCATTATCTCCTGCTGTTTGAACTTTACCAATCCGGCTAGTTCCTGCTTGAAGCCTGTTCTTCAGTCTACTCAGCTCTGCCGGACCGTCTACAAATACCCACCACCTGCCGGTAGCCGGTGCCGCTTCTCGCCATCCACTCCCTGTCTCAACTCCAGGGGGTGGAGTGCGTCAAGTCGCAAAGGTGAACCACTCTCGGCATCTCGGCCTCGGTAAGTACATACCCTCACAGTACAAACCAGCCAGATGTCTGAGGCCGACAGGGTGCGTTCACCGTTCGAGACCCTATGTCAGCAAGTCACCGCACTAACCGACGCGGTTCAGAAATTACAAGAAGGTTATGTCCAAATGGATGGCCGCTTTCAGCTACTTACTGGAGCTACAGGACCAGCATCACCAGCTGCTACCATTGCCAATGTTGCCTCCACGTCTCAAAATCAGGCAAATCCCACCGTAGTAATGGCTACCCCTGAACCCAGGGTCCCCCTGCCTGAGCGATTTTCTGGCGTCCGTAAGAAATATCGGGCTTTCAAAAATGCATGTTCTCTTTACTTCGCCCTTCAACCCAGGACTTTCTCTTCAGAAGTGGTAAAGGTGGGGTTCGTCATCTCCCTTCTAACCGACGAACCTCAGGCCTGGGCCCATGGCCTGATGGAGCAAAGCAGCCCCATACTAGATTCCGTGGACACCTTCTTCGAGAGTATGGCGCAGCTGTATGACGATCCTCAGCGATCAGCTACAGCTGAGTCTGTTCTCCACAGTTTAACCCAGGGGAGAAGGCCGGTGGAGGACTACACGGCAGAATTCCGGAAATGGTCAGCTGACACTGGCTGGAATGAGACGGCCCTTAAATACCAATATCGCCAAGGACTGTCTGAGGCTCTTAAGGACGAGCTGGCCAGGATTGGTGTTCCAACTACTCTGGAAGATCTGATCCAGTCTGTCACTCAGCTTGACAGACGCCTCCGGGAGCGGCGTTCTGAGCGTTTCCAGACTACCCGTCCAAACTGGACTTTACCCCGATCAGCTTCTGCCTATCCACCCATCCAAGTTCCTACAGCATCTTCTCCCCCCGAGCCTGAACCCATGCAGCTTGGTCTAGTTCGTCCTCCCCTTTCTCCTGAGGAAAAGCAGCGCAGGCGTCAGGCCAATCTGTGTCTTTACTGCGGGGGTACTGGCCATTTCCTTCGGAGCTGCCCAGTGAGACCTAGTAAGTGTACCCTCAAAGACACTTTGAACTACCCAGTTTCTGGCTTACCACAGACTTATGTTGTTCTTTCTATTTCTCTACAGCTACCAACAGGAGCAACCCGCCTACCGGCGATTATTGATTCAGGAGCCTGCAGCTGCTTTCTGGACTCTTCACTTGCTTCCCAACTTCACTTTCCTCTGCAAACCAAGGACCGTTATCTTCAGGTTCGTCTGGCGGATGGATCCCTGCCTCGTTCAGGGGTAATTACGCAAGAAACAAGACCCGTCCTTGCTATCACGGATTCAGGCCACCAAGAATACCTTCGTTTTGACCTCATCTCATCTCCCATGTTACCCATCATCCTGGGCCTTCCCTGGTTACAAGCACATGAGCCTCATATAAACTGGGCCAAGAGGGAAGTTAACTTCACTTCTTCATATTGTTCTCAACACTGCCTTTCCGCACTTCCAACTGCCTGTGCTACTTTAACCCCTCAACCGGATAACCTACCACATGTTCCATCAGCATACTTAGGATTCCAGGACGTCTTTGACAAACAGCAGGCCGACCGCCTACCTCCACATCGTCCCTACGATTGTCCCATCGACCTTCTGCCTGGCTCCAAAATTCCATTCGGCCGCATCTTCCCCTTGTCCGAATCTGAGTTGAAGACCCTCAAGTCTTACATTGAGGAAAATCTGGAAAAGAAATTCATTCGACCCTCTTCTTCCCCAGCCGGTGCCGGAATCTTTTTAGTTGAAAAGAAAAACGGGACTCTGAGGCCCTGCATCGACTATAGGGAATTAAATAAAATTACTATTAAAAATAGATACCCGCTTCCTCTCATCCCGGAGTTGTTCCAACGATTCCGATCAGCTCGGATCTTCTCTAAACTGGACCTTCGAGGGGCCTACAACCTCATCCGGATCAGGGCTGGAGACGAATGGAAGACGGCTTTTAGATCTAGATTCGGTCATTTCGAATACTTGGTCATGCCATTCGGGCTTTGCAACGCCCCAGCTACTTTCCAGCACCTGGTCAATGACATTTTCCGTGAACACCTGGACGATTTCCTAGTAGTCTACTTAGACGATATTCTTATTTTTTCGTCCTCCCTTGAACTGCACCGAATCCATGTCATCAAGGTCCTCACTATTCTCCGAGAACATAGACTTTACCTCAAGGCCGAGAAATGTGACTTTGAGAAAACCACGGTGCAATTTTTGGGATTTATTATTTCTACCAATGGGGTCGCAATGGATCCGCAGAAAGTCAAAGCTATCCAGGAATGGCCAGCCCCAACAGACAAGAAAGGGGTACAACGATTTATAGGTTTCGCCAATTTCTACAGGAGGTTCATTGTGGGGTTCTCCTCTATTGTGGCACCTATAACCCAACTGACACGCCAGGGCTACCGCTTTCACTGGTCACCGGAAGCTCAAGATGCCTTCGATAAACTAAAAAATGCATTCACATCAGCACCTGTATTGAAGCATCCAGATCCGCTACTGCCGTTTACGCTGGAAGTAGATGCTTCAGAGTCAGCCACTGGGGCCATCCTCTCTCAAAGGCAGGGCCCCAAATCCCTTCTTCATCCAGTAGCCTTTGCCTCTCGTAAACTAACTTCTCCGGAACGTAATTATGACGTCGGTGACCGGGAACTATTAGCTATCAAATTCGCCCTGGAAGAATGGCGATACCTTCTGGAGGGAGCTCCTCACCCCGTCATGATATTCACGAATCATAAGAACCTAGAATATCTGAGAACAGCAAAACGTCTTCGACCCAGACAAGCCCGATGGGCCCTCTTCTTCACTAGGTTTAACTTTCATATCTCTTATAGGCCCGGTTCCAAGAACGTGAAGGCGGATGCCCTCTCTAGGATGTTTCCCGAGACCCCTCAAGCAGAGGAACCAAGTACCATCCTATCAGCACAAAACTTTCTGCTCATCCCACAGGCTGATCTACTAACCTCCATAAGAGCCGCCTCTAAGCATTGTCCTGACCAAGTAACCTCTTCCTTGGAGAAGCGTAATGACTTGTTCTGGTCCCAAGGTAAAGTCTTCGTCCCTCTGGAAACAAGGCAACTGACTCTGAAAACTTTCCACGACCACAAACTAGCTGGTCACTTTGGAACCAAAAAGACCATGGAACTAATCTCTCGCTCCTTCTGGTGGCCTGGTTGGAGACAAGATTGCAAGTCCTATGTTGCCTCCTGTACCCGTTGCCAACGGTATAAGGGACCCAAAACCAAGAGTTGGGGACTACTCAAACCTTTGCCTATCCCTGAGCGTCCGTGGGCAGATGTGTCCATGGACTTCATTGTAGATCTACCGCCCTCTGGAGGTTTTACCACGATTCTGGTCGTAATTGACCGCCTCTCCAAAATGGCTCACTTCGTGCCCATGATTGGTACTCCCTCTGCTGCAGATACAGCCAAAGCCTTCTTTCAGGAGATAATCAGGCTCCATGGAGTGCCTAAAAGCATCACCTCTGACAGAGGCGTTCAATTCACGGCGAAATTCTGGAAGGAACTTTGCAAATCTTTAGAAATCAAAATTTGCCTATCATCGGCATATCACCCTCAGAGCAACGGACAGACAGAGAGAACCAATCAAACCCTAGAACAATATCTCCGTTGTTTTTGCTCAGCCTCACAAGATGATTGGTCCTCCCTATTATCCTACGCTGAATTTGCATATAATAACTCGGTGCATTCAGCCACCAGTCAAACTCCTTTTTGGGCCAACTTTGGCTTCCATCCTTCCTTCCTCCCTGATGACATTTCGGAGAGCTCTGTTCCTGCTGTTCAAGATCGGATAGCCTTTGTTCAATCTAATTTTCTGAGACTCCAGGAAATGATGCAAAACGCCCAGGAGTCTTACAAGAGATACTATGACAAGGGTAGGAAGGAAAATCCAGTCTTCAAAGTTGGGGAGGAAGTATGGCTCTCCGCCACCAACCTCAAATTGCCGATCCCTTCACGGAAATTGGGACCAAGATTTATAGGCCCTTTCAAAATCAAGCGAGTAATCAACCCTGTGGCCTTTGAATTGGCACTGCCCGACTCCTACAGGATACACCCTGTCTTCCACACGTCTCTGTTGAAACCGGTAGTCTCCAGCTCCTTCCCGGGAAGGGATGTGCCACCTCCTCCACCTGTGAAGGTTGATGGTGAAAACGAGTACGTGGTGGAATCTATCCTGGGCTGCAGGAAAAGAGGCAGGCAGCTACAGTATTTAATCAAATGGAAGGGGTATCCCCCGGAGGACAACTCTTGGGAACCATCTAGGAACCTACATGCTCCCCGCCTAATTAGAGTCTTTCACCAGGAACATCCCGAGTTGATGTCTAGTCTGGGCGTCCGGAGTCCGCCCCTAGGAGGGGGGCACTGTCAGGGAAATCCGTCCAACAGCGCCAATCAGCGCCCAATGCGCACGCGCGGCGGAATGATGCTTCCGCGCATGCGCGTGCGCGGGACGGCGCTTCTACGTTCTCGGGTGCGCGCGCCGACGCAGCGGCGCGCGCGCATGCGCGGCGGCGCACCAATAGGAATCCAGGCGGGCCTATTTAAAGAGACTCAGTTGCACTGACAAGTTGCTGGTTTGTCAGCTTTCCTGTATTCCCAAGACTCTGGAAAACTATCCTGAAAATCTCCTTGTGACCCGGACTGGCTTGACTCCTCTGATCTCTCTCCTGGACCTGACCCTCGGCTTGTGATACGGACTTCTGCCTTCTCCTGTGTTTGACCCTCGGCCTGTGACTCGGATCTGCTGCCTGTCTCCAATCCCTGACCTCTGGCCTGTACCTTTTGGACTTCCGTGGTTCCTTTGAACCCCTGCCGGGTTCCCGGTACTCTCTGGACTTGTTACCTTTTACTGTGTTTGACCCCCAGCCGGGACCGTTACCTAGCCATTACAACCCGGACTCAACCTGCACCGGCTTCCATTATCTCCTGCTGTTTGAACTTTACCAATCCGGCTAGTTCCTGCTTGAAGCCTGTTCTTCAGTCTACTCAGCTCTGCCGGACCGTCTACAAATACCCACCACCTGCCGGTAGCCGGTGCCGCTTCTCACCATCCACTCCCTGTCTCAACTCCAGGGGGTGGAGTGCGTCAAGTCGCAAAGGTGAACCACTCTCGGCATCTCGGCCTCGGTAAGTACATACCCTCACATAGGCAATCACAAGGAACACTATACTGGAGACCCTTTAACTCTGTCCTGCTACCGGTCTCCAGTGAAACAGCAAATTAAAGGATCGGTGGGCCAAGGCAGTCTATAGGCCTAAACACAGTACAGCCTATTGAATTGAACAGGTGCTCGCTCACCACTCCGGACACGATCCCAGTCCGGGACTTCCACCTGCTGTGTCTCCACACACAGCGTCTGCAACGATCGGATCCCCGATCCAACTGATGTCCGCGGTAAACAAAGTCAGATGCCACCCAGGCTCTGCAGTGGGATGGAAGGCTCTTCAGAAGTTGCGCAAGGCCCCAGGCTTCAGGCCCTGCACTCCAGCAGATCCGCACAGGAAGACCAGTTAGCAGCCGCGCGGTGTCCCAAAGAGGCCGAGCTCTCCACGCCTCCTCCTTTTATCTCCCTCCCACAAGTCTCTGCGGTGGCAACATTGCACCCTGGGTGCCAAACAGGACTCTGGGAAATGTAGTCCCAGGAGTCTTAAAGGAGACCCCGCTACACACTCCCCCCACTTGAACTCTTTGGTCCCCAAAGATAATTTTTAACATACACTACGTACAGTTCTAGACAATGCTGTGTACGATGTCGGCAAAGGGAACTCCCACCAAAACTGAGGGGTTGAATTCCCTTGCCCACAGGTCACACTATCATGAGTGGCCTGCCTAACTGTGCCAGAAGATGAGTTGGGGTTGCCCTCCACCAAATGAACAGTGGAGGGAACTGGATGCTCTGCACTCCTTCTTGCAGTGGCCACTGTTTCCTCTGAACTCTTCCCCATTTGTGAGTAAGTCAGCTTCTTAGGAGGCCTTATAACTCTTCTGGCTCTTTGCTCTCTTGGGACTTCTGGCTGGGACACTGCAGGCTCCCCTTCTGGAACAGACTTGAGGAATTCTGCTGGTTCTGTAACACTTGGTTCAGGAGCCGGGAGGCACATAGAGTCCCTTTGGTCCTCCTCTGAGTATGTGTCACAGGCATATTCCCAGTAATCTGACAAAGGACTGGATGGAATGAACTCAGTAGCTTCTGCATTCAGTGTTCCGTCTATACAGTGTCTTTAGTTGGGGGAAGATCTATAGCAGAAGTTCCTGGAGTTGGGGAAGGCCATAACCAATCAAGTTCCTGTCTCTCATCTACACTTTGTTTAGAGGTCTCTACATCTCTATTTTGAGAAGACTGAGACCGAGTACTGGGCCTATGGGTATCCAGAATGGAGTCTGGGCTTGGGGAATCCCTCGCAGAAGGTATCCGAACTGCTTCAGCAAGTGGGAGTAAGTGGTTTCGGTGCCAGGTCTTCAGTGGGCCCACCTTCCCTTCTGGCTTCAACTTATAGACAGGTAGGCCCGGCAGCTTCTTACAAATGACATAGGGTTCAGGTCTCCATCTGTCTGCAAGCTTGTGCTTCCCAGGGACTCCCAGGTTTCGTAGAAGAACTCAGTCTCCAGGTTGCAGGTCCTGGACCCGAACCTTCAGATTGAAGTTCCTCTTGTTGCGGGCCCCCCTTTGGTCTGAAGCCGCTTGGGTCTGTTCATAAGCCAACTTCAGACTCTGTCTGAGTCTGTCCACATATCCCTTGTGGGATGTGGCTGAGGAATGGTCTATGGAGGTGCCAAAGGCCAGGTCTACAGGTAACCTTGCTTCTCTTCCGAACATGAGACGGTAGGGGGAGTAGCCTGTAGCATCACTTGTGGTACTATTGTAAGCGTGTACTATAGCCGCTATGTGCTTGCTCCAATGCTGTTTCTTCTCGCTATTCAAGGTCCCCAACATATTGAGCAGAGTTCGGTTGAACCTCTCCGGTTGAGCATCCCCTTGTGGGTGGTAAGGAGAGGTTCGGGTCTTCTTGATCCCTAAGGAATCCAGGAGCTTCCTGATCAGCCGACTTTCAAAGTCCCTCCCTTGGTCTGAGTGAAGTCGCTGTGGTAGCCCATAATGGACGAAATACTTCTCCATAAGTACCTTGGCCACCGTGGAGGCCTTCTGGTCTTTGGTTGGGAAAGCCTGGGCATACCGGGTGAAATGATCGGTTATCACCAGAACATTTCCTAGTCCACTCAGGTTGGGCTCGAGGCAGAGAAAATCAATGCATACCAAATCCAGCGGGCCTTGACTCTGCAGATGGCCCATTGGGGCAGCTGGATGGGGTAAAGTCTTCCGCTGGATGCAGCGTGCACATGAATGGCAGTATTCCTCTACTTCAGCCCTCAAAAAGGGCCAATAGAACCGACTCCTAATAAGTTGGAAGGTTCTTTCAGCCCCTAGGTGTCCATGATTGTCATGCAAGGCAACCAAGACAGTCTCTCTGTGTTTCTCGGGAAGAAACAGTTGCCATTTGTCTTCCAGGTCATCAGAGGGGCCCCTTCGGTAGACCACTCCCTGATGCACCTGCAACCTGTCCCACTCTTTCCTCAACAGGCGAGCTTCCTTTGAAGGATGGTGCAGGAGTCTACTTGGATCCTGATTCTCCAGGGCCTCCAGTATCAATCTCCTCATGGGGTCTTCCAATTGGTCACATCTCAACTCCTTCTTTGATAGTTTTGGCAGATTATCTTCTTCCAACTGGGTTACCCCACAGTATTGCTTGGGAACTCCTACCATGGTAACCCCTATCTCTTCTGCCCTTGAGCGCCCTCTGGCTTGAAATTCAGCCCCTTGACAAAGGGCCCGCACCCCGTCAGGTGCCACTTGGGTCCAGTCTTCTGTATCACCGGTGGGAGCATGAGATCTTCTAGATAGGGTGTCTGCGTCTCGATTTCCAGCCCCAGGCCTGTATTTCAGGCTGAAATTGAACCCAGACAGTGCAGCCAGCCATCTATGTCCTGTGGCATCCAGCTTTGCTGTGGTGAAGAGATAAGTAAGGGGGTTCTTGTCGGTTTTCACAGTGAATTCTGCCCCATACAGGTAGTCTTTAAGTTTGTCAACTACCGCCCACTTGAGGGCCAGGAACTCCAACTTATGAGTGGGGTAGTTCTTTTCAGAGGGGGTCAGACTTCTGCTCACGTAAGCAACGGGTCGCAGTTGCCCTTCATGCTCCTGATAGAGCACACCTCCCAGACCGTCATGACTGGCATCTACGTGAAGTTCATAAGGTCTCTTTGGGTCTGCATAGGCCAAGACAGGAGCAGTGGTTAGGCTTTTTTTTAACATCTGAAAGGCCTCTTCACACTTCTGATTCCACTGGTCTTGGACTGACTCATCCTCTTCCCCTTCCGTCTTAAGTAGCTCATTCAGGGGTCTGGCAATTCGGGCAAACCCCTCCACGAACCTTCTATAATAGGAACAGAACCCCAGGAAGGATCTGAGTTCTGTTACCGTGGTAGGCCGTGGCCAGGAAGTAACTGCTTCCAACTTCTCAGGGTCTGTGGCCACCCTTTCTTCAGACACTATGTGTCCCAGATAGTTAACGGAAGATTGGTAAAACCTACACTTCTCGGGTGAAAGCTTGAGTCCCTTCTCACTGAGTCTTCTCAAAACTTTCTCCAGCCTCTCTTCGTGTTCCTCCAAGGTCCTCCCGAAGACAATGACATTGTCTAAGTACACAAGGACCTCGATAAGGTTCATGTCTCCTACAGTCTTTTCCATGAGACGTTGGAAGGTGGCTGGGGCTCCTGACAGTCCCTGGGGCATTCGGTCGAATTCAAAGAACCCCACTGGGGTTATGAAGGCTGTCTTCTCCTTGTCTTCCGGATGCATAAGGATCTGATAGTATCCACTCTTGAGGTCCATAACGCTGAACCACTTGGCTCCAGACAAGCTCTGTAGGGCATCCTCTATCCTCGGAGTGGTGTACTGGTCAGGGATGGTTCTGCTGTTGAAGGTCCTGTAGTCTATACACAACCTCAACGATCCATTTTTCTTTCTGACTACTACTATCGGAGAGGCATAGGGACTTCTAGACTCCCGGATCACACCGGTCCTCTTGAGTTCTCCGAGTTGCTCCCTCAGATCTTCCAGGTCTGCTAATGGGACTCGCCTGACTCTCTCCCTGAAGGGCTTGTCTTCTTGGAGGCGAATATGGTGGGTGGCACTCTTTGCACACCCCACATCGAACTCATCTTGAGAGAAGATCTTCTTCCACCTGGTCAACTGGGCCTTGGCTCTCTCTTTCCAAACCCTGGGCAGGTTCAGGTTCTCCATGGAGAGTTTCTCCCAAACATTCCCTTCTTCTCCCGTCTTCTCCACTTCTGACAAGGCAACCGGGGCAGCAGGGCTCACCTGGCCCAGTAACATTCTGGCTGGGATCTCCATGGGACCATCCGTAGTGTTCCTGACACTCACAGGGACCTTATAGTGGGCCTTCTTCAAAGCCCGCAGCGGAACCACTTCCGGGATTACTTCCAAACCCGAGTGTTCTTCCCTTGGGTCGGGCTCCAACATGACAAAGGGTCCAGGTTGCTCCCAAGTAAGCTTTACAGTGGCTCTGAGACAGGTTACTTCGCCGGGCTGCAACACTACCCCCCTCTTTCCAAGTCTCCAGACCTTCCCCACCCCCTCTTCCGGGGCCTTCTGCTCCAAGACTAACCGCTGGTAGGCTGTCTTCAAGATGGGGTGAATCTTGGTGGCGGCCGAGTCTCTCCTGCGTGCAAGAGGGGTCAAAAGCCTCCGGACCAGGTCCGTGTTTGTCCCTATTAATAAGGAACTCTTGTTGGCTCCAGGCGGCCGAGGGCACACAACTGCCAGAGTGTCAAACACTTCAGCCTTCCCGGCCACAGATGGATCAAAGGTCAGTTTTATGGGCAGGTAGCCATCATAAGGGAAGCTCTGGGTCCCGATACCCCATATTTCTAGTTCTTCTATCTTCTTGATGGGTAGGTGACCTAAGTGTTTGTCATAAAAGTCCCGGTACAACAGGGTCACCTGTGCCCCTGTATCCAAGATGGCTCTTGTGTAAACTCCCTCCACTTGAATGGGCACTATGGGGGATGGGCCTACCAACTTCTCTGGATATGGCTTCAAAGAGGTTGCCTTTTTATCTTTGCATATTCCCTTTATGCTTCCCTTCTCCAAATTCCCTTTGGACTTGAGTCTTTCTTGGGCTCGGTATGCATTGATTCTCTTTCCCTTAATGGGTGTACAGACCCGCTGAGGGACACTATGCTCTTTTTCTGGAGTGTATTCCCGCTGTGGAATATTGTGCTTCTTCTGAGGAGTTCTGTCCTCTCTTTTCTTGGGCTTCTCATTCAGTTTGGAGCTCACTGAAGATGATGGGCACCCGGTTGACTCCTTCACCGGGGCCCTCTGGAGTTTCCCGCCGGCTTGCGGTTATCTGCTTTCTTTTTCTTGGGACTGGAACATACAGCTGCAATATGGCCAATCCCTCCACAGTTAAAACAGATCACATTCCCCCAATCTTGTAGGGGAATGGGCACTGAAGCTTCTGAGCACAACTCCGTCTTTGGGCTCTCTTTCTCGAGAACCTTTGAATCTTTTGCAATCAGAGAGGTCAGCATCTCTAACACCTGAGACATCTGTGATTTCAAAGTGTCTACTTCTGAGTCTCTTTCTTTGGTCATCACTGAGTTGACTACCACTGGTGCAGCAGAGGTATGTGCCTTGATCACTTGTTGATCCATCTGTAGTGACTCCTCATCCCTAATAATTTTTATCAGATCAGTCAGTGACATTCCCCCTCCAGAGGTTTTCAGGTGAAGCCAGACTGGATCCGAGCGCAACGCTCCCTTTAACACTTGCTTCATTCTTGCCGCATCTGTGTCTTGGGGCAACATCCCTTTTTTTAACACGATCTTGCAAAGCATCTTGTTTAGTCTTCTTACATACTCTGAAAGCTTCTCATTCGGCTGTTGGAAAGTATGTTCGAATTGGTACACTAGTTCGGTCACCTTTTCTAGCTGACCGAACTCCTCTTGTAACATGGCTAAACAGTCCTGAGCTGTGCAATCAGCATTGCCAAACCGGAAGCTTTTCACCGCTTCTGCTGCTGCGCCTTTCAAACTTTCTATCACGCGCTGTCTCTTCTGCGTTTCAGGCACCTCCCATGCCTCTACTGCTATTAGTGCCTGCTCAACCCAGGTATCAAAATCTTCTTCCCCTACAGGGACAGGAAGCTTCCCTGAGAATGTCTTTAGTCTGCGTTAGCTAGCCTCTACATGTACCGTATTTGTCCTCTGGCACTTTGTCAACAGATCCCCTAGGGCGTTTAATAATTCTGGTGCTATGGTAGTGACCGGTGCCGCCGGGGGCGTCACCCTTTCTCTTCTTTTTGGTGAGACACAGGGTGTCCCTTGTGGTGATCCCGTTGGGGATGGCTCTGTCTTAACGGTTATTGCGTGCGCCAACTTATAAGTTCTATTGTCTGGTGCGCGCACACATTTGCGCTTAAAGGTTTCCGGCATTCCGTCCCACCATTCTATCAGCGCGTACTGATACGAGATGTTTGGGTCTGACTTCATGTCCATCACCCACGGTGTATGATCTGGGGACAGTGACACCACTAGTTTCTCTACCGTCTCTGTTGACCACTCCTCCCCTGGGAGACTGATGACCACCGACTGATCTGGTTCTGTCTTAGCTGCTTTGCACCACACTTTAACCTCTGACGGGTCCATGCCGGTACTTTTGGCGTGTTCACCCGCTGTATCAGGATCCCGGACTCAGAGCCCCCACGTGTAGCGCTACCCCCAGTTAAGAGAGCCGCTGGTTTGATTTCGGGCCCTGAGTACAGCTACGCCAACCCCCGGCAATCTTGTTTAGTCCCCTATGGCACAGTTAGTCTAGGAATATTATCTATCACAGTCTATACCTGATTGTACACACACCCCAACTTCAGATGAGATATAAGCACTATGTGCAATGATAACACAGTGATAGTAGGTGGTAGAATATAACGGTTTTACTTTTGTTTAAAAGGCATAGGTTAAAACATAACATATAACTTGTCTCACAGTGGCTCTGAAGCAATGGGTATAGCATACAATAATAGCACAGCGCGGTAATCCACCACGTGCAGCTATTATTATCTACGCGCCCTGTGGCGCACTAAACAATATTCTATCTCCCCTCCCTGGTCAGGCCTGACACAGAATTAACCTCAGTCTTTAGGATAAGGATTTCTTCGCATGCAAACTTGAAAAGGTGGTGCACGTTCAGGAACAATATTTGTAATCCACAAAGTAGGCAATCACAAGGAACACTATACTGGAGACCCTTTAACTCTGTCCTGCTACCGGTCTCCAGTGAAACAGCAAATAAAGGATCAGTGGGCCAAGGCAGTCTATAGGCCTAAACACAGTACAGCCTATTGAATTGAGCAGGTGCTCGCTCACCACTCCGGACACGATCCCAGTCCGGGACTTCCACCTGATGTGTCTCCACACACAGCGTCTGCAACGGTCGGGTCCCCGATCCAACTGATGTCTGCGGTAAACAAAGTCAGATGCCACCCAGGCTCTGCAGTGGGATGAAAGGCTCTTCGGAAGTTGCGCAAGGCCCCAGGCTTCAGACCCTGCACTCCAGCAGATCCGCACAGGAAGACCAGTTAGCAGCCGCGCAGTGTCCCAAAGAGGCCGAGCTCTCCACGCCTCCTCCTTTTATCTCCCTCCCACAAGTCTCTGCGGTGGCAACATTGCACCCTGGGTGCCAAACGGGACTCTGGGAAATGTAGTCCCGAGAGTCTTAAAGGAGACCCCGCTACAATAATAAAGTCCAAACACTTTAAATTATAAATGTGAAATCCAGGCGGTATTGGCCCTTGTAGAGAGTTGACAGCTCATATAGCACATATCCCTCCAAATTCCAATGTAGATTGAGTTCATTTAAATCTTCATATACAGGTCTGAATGGTTGAAGCTGTGCAGGAGTTAATCATAAGCATTGCTTCAGACAACGTCATACCATACGACAAAACTAGTAAGGCGGAGCCTACGCACAATACATCACTTCCGGATCCCTGAGCGGCTACTGGAACGCAGGTGGTGCGCACTCCGCGACCCCTAGCGATCGATCATTTGTTTGTTTATTGTTTCCTTTGCTGCAATATTACCAGTAGCTTTGCTATCCTGGAGTTTTAGCGGCTTGTTGCTGCAAAAAACTTTTAAATAAAAAAATTTCTATTTTTAATACTACACCATGGGAGCCTATTTGTTTTCATTTTGAGGAACTTTTTTGTTGGCCATTGCCGTGCCTTCACGGACTTGGAAAGGAGGATTAAATAGCTTGCTGGAGGAGTGATCAGGAGTTCCAGAAGTTTGCTGTGGATTTCACCTTATACGCTGTCTACCCCTGTAGGGGTGCTGGGATCTGGTGAGTGGGGACACATGTGGGGGATCACCGAAGTCACATGATTGTACCCTTGTCAGCACGGAGCACCCATCACTGCATGAACTGCTTATGATTAACCCCTGCACAGCTTTAACCATTCAGACCTGTATATGGAGATTTAAATGAACTCAATCTACATTGGAATTTGGAGGGATATGTGCTATATGAGCTGTCAACTCTCTACAAGGGCCAATACCGCCTGGATTTCACATTTATAATTTAAAGTGTTTGGACTTTATTATCATTTATTGTGTTTTCTGGCACTCTGGTATATGCATATTGTGGACACTATTGTACCATTTTACGCAGCTATTTGAGGTTGTTGACACACTGTATATGATCATATCACTTGTTATAGTGAGGAGGTTAGTCCTCATTTAGCACCTGGGAATTACTCCCTATACACCATATTATTGGTTCACCTTATATAGACATTAGTCAGTGTCTAACACTTGGTTTCAGGTTTTGCACCTATACAACGTGTATTCAATTTAATATAATTTATTTTATTCATTCACGGTCACATGTCTTGTGCCTAACATTGGGAAGTCCTTACTTATAGTTGGAGTATCCCAATAGGTAGCGCCAACACCCCGTCTTTATTTGTCATTTTGTCCTCCCTTTAGAGAATTTTAAGGGGGGCTGCAACATTTCACTTTACACCTAAGCGCAAATTTATTTACTTATTAATTCACTTTGATTATATGCATTTCATCTGTTTATTTAGCTGTTTAGTTGGGGATGCCATTTATTATATTTACTCTGAATTTCTTGATATAGAGGAGCCACACAAGGACAGAAAATGAGCAGTCTGAGGATTTAACAAAAGGCGGTATGTAGGAGGAAGGAAGGAGGGCAGGGGTGAAGCGTGAGGACGGAAATTAGAAAAAAACGATCTGACACATCTGTGGAGCTAAGCTTCCTCTCCCCTTCATTCTGAAGTCAATATCAAGACCCAACCTTCTCGTTTTTATGTTGTGCTGTGATTCCAAAAGAGGAGCGCAAATCATTTAACACGCAAATGCTGGCACTTGTTGTTTTACACTGTTTACACTGCTTGGAGAAACACACTGGACCTAAAAAAAAAAAAAAAAACGTACAGTTTCTTGTTCATACATCACGGGACACAGAGCAGCATAGTCATTACTATGTGGGTTATATAGAATTACCTTCAGGTGCTGGCACTGGCAACTTCCAAAACAGGAAGTACCCTCCCCTATATAAGCCCCTCCCATCCGGGAGTACCTCAGTTTTTTGCCAGTGTCTAAGGTGTTGGCCAAGGTTAACATGTATTCATCTGGGCTTGTGTACAGGTTCTCTGGGCCTTAGCAAGCTATTCCGGATCCGACCAAAAAAGCTTCATAGCTAAACGGTCGGTACCCGGGCCTTGCAGAGAAGAGCAGGGTTTTGCCTGTAATGCCTCTCTTAGGAGGGCTGGACCCTGGGATCCAGAGCTCTGGTCATACCCAAAACCAAGAGGCTATCTGTGCAGGGTGCTATACAGGTCCAGGGGAGTGGAATCCTTGGGAACCCGGTCCCTGAAGGTCTAGTACAATGCCTGCCGTGAGAGGTGAAGTTTGGGCTTCTGTGGACCAAACAAAGTCCTGCGGCGGGGAAAAGGTAAGTGGGGGCCCCTCAGGAACTTGGTTCTATTGAGGGGACCCCAAAGCCTAATATGTCTTTCTGCCTGTTACCTAAAGGTATTCCCGCTAATAGCTGTATATGCCTAAGAAATCCTAGAAATGTCTTTTCATAAAGGAAGTTTTAAAAACTGTAAACCTGGAAATGTTTTTCATAAAGGAGGTTTAAAAAAAAAAAAAAAGACAAAAGTGCGGTACCTGTGTTTGTCCACTAGAGGCCGCTGTGGAACGTCTTTTTTTCTTGGGACTATTCCTTCCATGGTGAAAGTCCAGGCAGATGAGTGAGCTCTCTATCAGGGAAGCTGCATTCCTCTGTCATGCTGCCAAGTAGTTTCCTTCCATCCCCGAGTCCTGGTGAAACAGGGACCCTGGCTCCTCTCTCTACAGGGCGCCAAGAGCGCACACGTGCACGCGCGCGCGCACACACACACGCTTTCTTTTTATAGATTTAGCTTCAAAAAAGTGGGCGGAGCCTGGCGGATGACGCGCTCTGTGCGCCTAGCGCTTCTGCGCATGTGCGGGCGTCCCAGCAAGATAAAAGGACTCAGTCCACGCTGCTTGCTATGGACACAGAGCATGAAAAGGAGCTGGTAGCATGGTATAGGGGCTTACAGCGGGCGGTTGATACAGGCATCCCCAGAAAGACGCATTAGTAGACACCCACTGATGTACATAGCAGCAAATTGCATTAGACTATTTCAGTAAAGGGGTGTATTGCGGCTGGAATACCTCAGCTTTGAACTAAGGAATATGCCGCCTAAAAAACTCCGAGATATACCTCTCAGGAAGTGTAGGGGGTCTCCATCGGGCTCTGAGGATCTGGAGCAGTCATCTGCACCCTCCTCCCCTGAGAAATCAGAGGTTAATACCCATAAGGAACCCCCGGGAGTGCCAGGTACTGTGGCTGTCCTCAGTCCACCTGCTCCTGCATATATAACAGAGGAGGTTTTTGCCTCAACTCTGGAGGGATTGGAGCAGAGATTGGCAGCATTGATCGCTTCTTCTCTGCAGGAAAGAAAGCGCGCCAGATCTCCATCACCTCCATTAGAGTGCCTGTTGGCAGAGCAACAGTCCCAGGAAGGGACCGACCTACCTGAAGGGGATCAGGAGGAGGTTAACTCTGTTTTTGAGGAATCGACAGTAGATGAACCATTTTCAGCATCACAGACTGAAAGATTGTGGGTCCAGACCCTAACTGACATGGTTTGATCTGCATTTAAAATGCCTCTTGTTGAACCATCAACTACTGCTGTCTCCTCATTGGGGTCGCTAAAAGCTCCCCAGGTTAATTGCTCCTTTCCAATACATCCATTATTGGAAGGACTTATATACCAGGACTGGGAACATCCTGATAAACTATTTGTTCCGCCTAAGAAATTTCCGGTGATCTATCCCATGGAGGAAAAGTTCACCCAGAGATGGAATGTTCCTACGGTGGATGCAGCCATCTCTTCTGTGAACAAATCACTGACATGTCCAGTAGATAATGTTCAAATGTTCAAAGATCCAGTAGATAAAAAATTGTAATCTTTATTAAAATCTGCTTTTTCCACAGCAGGGGCTGTTACACAGCCAGCAGTGGCAGCTATTGCCAAGCTTTAAAGGATCAGATGAAAATGGTCCTGAGGGATTTGCCAGACCAGCAGGCCCAGGCTCTGGCTGATCTGCCTAGAGCATTATGCTTTGCGGTTGACGCCATCAAGGATTCTATCCATCAGGCCTCCCGCCTCACGCTGTCTTTGGTACATATGCGTAGGCTTCTGTGGCTCAAAAACTGGTCTGCTGAAGCTCCCTGTAAGAAGCTCTTAGTTAGCTTCCCATTTCATGGGGAATGCCTTTTTGGCGAGGACCTGGATAAGTATATCCAGAAGATTTCCAGTGGTAAAAGTACTCTCTTACCGAGTAAGAAGAGGTCTAGGGGTCCATCTTTTAAGAGGACTACCTCTCCTATCCCTGCGACGTCTGCTACTAAGCAGTTCCGACGGCCTCCTCGGTCAAACTCAGGGGGTAAAAATCAGGGACAGTCACAGGGTAATAAGAAACCCTGGATCAATGCAAGCACTTAAGTATTACTGAATAAGGATAACCGAATGAGTCCTGTGAAAATCACAGTTAAATACTCTCGATACACCTTTGGTATTAGGGTTTTGTGTTTCTTTTTTTTTTTTTTCTTCTCCTCCGTTGAGGAACTGGGACACCTATGTGGCCATGTGGCCACAAGCTGTAGGCCTTATTAGGCTTGAATGTTATTTCGAGACTATATTGTTTATGCTCCCGCTTCACGGTGTAATACTGGTATATTGCTACTGAATACAAGAAAATAATGTGTAAGCGTGTATGTTGATATGCTCTGTAATTTTTCTCTGTTCAATGGAAAAATCAATAAACATAAATAAAAAAAAAAAAAGAAACCCTGGATCCGAAGGGGTACTAAACCAGCCTCCAAGTCAAGCCTAGGAAGGGCTGCCCCCACTCAAACGGGTGGGGGGAAGACTTCAGTTGTTCGCAGAGACCTGGCGGGAGACGATCAAAGACAGATGGGTGCTCTCCGCAGTAACTCTGGGATACAAGTTGGAGTTAAAAGAGTCTCCTCCTTCCCATTTTATGTGGTCAGGCATGCCAAGAGACCCTCTGAAAAGAGGGTCTCTCCTATTGGCGTTAGAACAACTATTGCTCCAAGGAGTAATTATGGAGGTTCCTATGGAAGAGTGGGGGTTGGGTTTCTACTCAAACCTTTTCACAGTCCCGAAGCCAAACGGGGACATAAGACCCATATTGGACCTAAAGAGTCTAAACAAATTTCTAAACGTCCGGTCTTTCCGGATGGAGTCGATCCGATCGGTCACCGCTGCCCTACAGGGGGAGGAATGGTTAGCCTCGATCGACATCAAAGATGCTTACTTGCATGTTCCCATCTTTCCAGGTCATCAAAAATTTCTACGCTTTGCAGTAGAAGGGCGCCATTTTCAGTTCAGAGCCTTACCATTCGGTCTGGCCACAGCACCACGAGTGTTCACAAAAATTCTGGCCCCACTGTTGGCCGATCTAAGAACACGAGGTGTAACGATAATGGCATACCTAGACGACCTGTTGTTGATGGACCACTCAGTTGCCAAGCTAGAAGTGATAATTGTCGATACAATCAAGTATCTAGAATCTCACGGTTGGGTCATCAACCTGGACAAGTCAGCCCTACAGCCAGTGAAAAACCTGGTATATCTAGGGCTACGGCTGGATTCAGACCAGAGGAAGATTTTCTTACCTCTAGACAAGGTATCCTCTTTGAGGGGCTTGGTCCGTCTGCTTTGTGCAAAAAGACAGCCGTCCTGTGCATGAGGCTGCTAGGAAAGATGGTAGCATCATTCGAAGCTGTGCCATACGCCCAATTCCACTCAAGGAATTTACAGAGGGCCATATTGTCAGCCTGGAACGGAAAAATTCAGGCTCTAGACTTCCCGATGGCTTTGTCCCCTTCCGTTCGGAAGAGTCTCTGCTGGTGGTTGATCCCCCAGAATCTCCAGAAGGGAAAACCCTTCAGTCCGATATCTTGGAAGGTGGTCACTACAGATGCCAGCCTTATAGGCTGGGGGGCAGTGCTGGAGCAATGGTCTCTCCAGGGCAGATGGTCAAATGTAGTAAAAACCCTGCCCATCAATCTCTTAGAGATACGAGCAGCCCGGTATGCCCTAGTAGCCTGGACATCCAGACTCCAAGGGTCCCCTGTCAGAATTCAATCAGACAATGCCACAGCAGTGGCATATATCAATCATCAGGGAGGCACCAGGAGTCGTGCAGCCCAGAGGGAAGTAAGTCACATCCTGGAATGGGCAGAAAAGCATGTCCCATGTATATCAGCTGTCTTCATTCCAGGGGTGGAGAATTGGAAGGCGGACTTTCTGAGTCGCCAACAGTTATGCCCAGGGGAATGGTCCCTTCATCCCGAGGTCTTCCGAGCAATATGTCAGCGGTGGGGAACACCGGATGTAGATCTGCTAGCATCCAGATTCAACGCAAAGGTGGACAGATTTGTCTCCCGGACAAGGGATCCCCTCGCTTGCGGCTCGGATGCTCTGGTGTTCCCTTGGGATCAGTTCAGACTGATATATGCATTCCCTCCGCTACAATTGTTGCCTCGACTCCTTCGCAGAGTCAGGTTGGAAAAGAAGCCGGTGATCCTGGTGGCTCCAGCGTGGCCCCGAAGGGCCTGGTACGCGGAGATCATCAAAATGTCTGTGGGGAGTCCTTGGACCCTTCCACGTTGTCCGGACCTGCTTTCGCAAGGACCGATATACCACCCTTCCTTACTAACTCTAAGTTTAACGGCCTGGCTATTGAATCCCACATCCTAAAGAAGAGAGGTCTCTCTAACTCTGTGGTATCAACTATAATCAATGCCAGGAAGCCTGTATCCAGGCAGATCTACTATAGAGTTTGGAAGGCGTACATCACTTGGTGCGAGGCCAGAAAATGGCATCCACGTAAGTACGTTATAGGCAGAATTCTGGACTTCCTGCAGTGGGCTGTAGACAGGAAGTTTGCCTTAAGTACTATCAAGGGCCAGGTTTCGGCCTTATCAATACTATTTCAAAGGCCCCTGGCTATGCATTCACTTGTCAAATCCTTTATGCAAGGGGTGACTCGTATTATTCCTCCGATTAAAGCTCCCATATGCCCATGGGATCTAAATTTGGTTCTGTCGGTTCTGCAGAAGCAGCCGTTTGAACCTTTGCGGCACATTTCCTTGGTTCTACTCACCAGAAAATTGATATTTTTAGTAGCCATATGCTCGGCTAGAAGAGTGTCGGAATTAGCCGCCATGTCCTGTAAGGAGCCATATCTGGTTATTCATAAGGACAGAGTAGTATTACGCCCTCACCCAGCCTTTCTTCCTAAGGTGGTATTGAGGTTTCACTTGAACCAGGATGTGGTTCTTCCTTCCTTTTTCCCCAAACCAAGCTCGGTAGAGGAAAAGTTATTGCATTCTTTGGATGTAGTAAGAGCAGTTAAAGCTTATCTAAAAGCCACTGCTCAGATTCGTAGAACGGATTCTTTGTTTGTTCTGCCGGAAGGCCCCAGAAAGGGTCAGGCAGCATCAAAATCTACTTTAGCCAAGTGGATTCGACAGGTCATAATACAAGCCTATGGCTTGAGAAGTAGACCGCCTCCGTTCAAGGTTAGGGCGCACTCCACGAGAGCAGTTGGAACTTCATGGGCAGTGCATCACCAGGCCTCCCTGGCTCAAATTTGTAAGGCCGCAACCAGGCCCGGATTTACTCCCTTTGCCGCCCCAAGGCCGGGTCCTTCAATGCCGCCCCCCCACCATCACATAGGGGGGGGCGGGGGGGCGACGCGTGGGGGGGGATAATCGATTTTTCGCAGACAATGACTGGTGTTAGTGCTTCAATCATTCCGGCACCATGGTTGTTATGGTGTCCAGGATGATTGAAATGCATTGTTTCTATCATTACATTGTAATATAAAATGAAATAGTTCAACTCACCATAAAGCAGAATGAGTGGGAGCTCTGAGCGTGTTACTTGCCGCAGTCGCTTGTCACCAGATGGGAATGTCACTTGCCACGCTGCCTGCCACCACATTGGAATGTCACTTGCCACGCTGCCTGCCACCAGATGGGAATGTCACTTGCACTCTCTGCCCCCGTCTCTCACTCTCTATCTGCCTCTGTCTCTCTCTGCCTCTCTCTCTTTGCCTCTCTCTCTGTCTCTGCCTCTCTCTCTCTCTCTTTGCCTCTGTCTCTCTCTCTCTCTCTCTTTGCCTCTTTCTCTCTCTCTCTCTGCCTCTCTCTCTCTCTCTATGCCTCTCTTTGCCTCTCTCTCTCTCTTTGGATCTCTCTCTCTTTGCCTCTTTCTCCCTCTGTCTCTCTCTGCCTCTGTCTCTCGCTCTCTCTTTGCCTCTGTCTCTCGCTCTCTCTTTGCCTCTGTCTCTCGCTCTCTCTTTGCCTCTGTCTCTCGCTCTCTCTTTGCCTCTGTCTCTCGCTCTCTCTTTGCCTCTGTCTCTCGCTCTCTCTTTGCCTCTGTCTCTCTCTCTCTGTGCCTCTGTCTCTCTCAGTGCCTGTCTCTCTCTCTCAGTGCCTCTGTGTCTCTCTCTCTCTCTCTCTCTCAGTGCCTCTGTCTCTCTCTCTCTCTCAGTGCCTCTGTCTCTCTACCTCACTCTCTCTCTCTCTCTCAGTGCCTCTGTCTCTCTGCCTCACTCTCTCTTTGCCTCTGCCGCTCTGTCTCTGCCTCCGTTTTTCTCCCCAGTCTGTGTTCCTCCTCACCTGCTTGTCCTGCATCATGGACATAGGCCTGGAGGATAGGAGGAGGCGGCCGCCATGTTTGTTTAGTGTCCCGGGCACTGTGATTGGGCGTATGGAGGTCATGTGCAGAGGGGGGAGTTCAAGATCACGGACAGGCCAGCCCCACGCCGCACATGACCCCCATGGCCCAATCACAGGGCGCCGGACTTTGAAAAATGGCGGCCGGAGCTTCAGGCGGCCGGGGACACAGTAAATGAATTTTAGGAGGACTTGTCTCCTCCGCGGCGCCGCCCTTTCACACAGTGCCGCCCCGAGGCCTGGCCTTGTTGGCCTTGTGGGAAATCCGGCCCTGGCCGCAACATGGTCTTCAGTACACACGTTTACTAGGTTCTACCAGGTGGACGTTAGAAGTCAGGAGGATGTCGCCTTTGGGCGCAGTGTGTTGCAGGCCGCAAAAGATCCTCATGCCTGATGGCGCCCAGCTTATGTATGGTGTATCCCCCCCCTCATTTGGCATTGCTTTGGGACGTCCCACATAGTAATGACTATGCTGCTCTGTGTCCCGTGATGTATGAACAAGAAAGTAGGATTTTTAAAACAGCTTACCTGTAAAATCCTTTTCTTGGAGTACATCACGGGACACAGAGCTCCCACCCCTCTTTTGGGGACACGTATTGCTTTGCTACAAAACTGAGGTACTCCCGGATGGGAGGGGCTTATATAGGGGAGGGTACTTCCTGTTTTGGAAGTTGCCAGTGCCAGCACCTGAAGGTAATTCTATATAACCCACATAGTAATGACTATGCTGCTCTGTGTCCCGTGATGTACTCCAAGAAAAGGATTTTACAGGTAAGCTGTTTTAAAAATCCTACTTTTATATCGCTACCGTCAGTTCTTTGACATATTAGTATGTAGGGAGAGATCCAGACATGAAAAAAAAAAACATACAAAAAGGCAGGTACACTGCGTGAACCAAATACAATTCTATGATCAAGGAACAGATGTATTTTACTTGGTTTCAAAAATTTCTCAAACAATGCTGTAAAGAAAAAAATATATATACTGTGTAATTAAACCCTTGGAGCTGGCGCCTCCCAGCCCTTTAAGGGGTTTAGGATGCCGAGAGGCAGGGTGGGGTTTATGATCATGTGACCCGCCATGATTGGCTATCATGGCGCTCACATGATCAGAAAGCTCCCGATAACTACTTGCTACATTTCACTGGTAACAGGGCGCGCTTTTGGCACAGCTGTATTCACACTAATACACTGCTCAGCACCAAGGCCCCCCGCCGAGTTATATTTGCGTGCTGTCGGCGCCAGGGAGTTAAAATAGAGTTATAGGCAAAGCTTTTTTTTATTTTGGATAAAGTAAGGCAGGGTTATAACCCCTGTCAGATTTTTTTTAGCCATCTGTGTCCCATAGCAGAGATTTACCCTTACTTCCTGTCCTATAGCCAAACAGGAAGTGGGAGAAAATCCCTGCAAAATAAGGGTATCCATTGGGGTCACCAGAACTAGTATCCCTGTTGGAACATTCCCCCTCTATTACTTTTCTGGGGACAATGAAATATTTGGGATTTTCTTTTACTTTCACTTTCAATGGCAATGGTAGTGATGAGCCGAACACCCCCGGGTTCGGTTCGCACCAGAACCCGCGAACGGACCGAAAGTTCGAACGAACATTAGAACCCTATTAAATACAATGGATGCGAACGTTCGAATTCTAAAGTGCTAATTATAACAACTATTATGCATGTTATTGTCCTAAAAAGGGTTTGGGAACCCGGGTTCTGCACCAGGGGACATGTATCAATGCAAAAAGAAGTTTTAAAAACGGTCGTTTTTCGGGAGCAGTCATTTTAATGATGCATAAAGTGAAAAAAAAAAAGTCAAATATTCCTTTAAATATCGTACCTGGGGGGTGTCTAAAGTATGCCTGTGAAGTGCCACGTGTTTCCCGTGTTTAGAACTGTCCCTGCACAAAATGACACTTCTAAAGGAAAAAAAAGCCATTTAAAACTGCTTGCGGCTTTAATGTAATGTCTGGTCCCGGTAATATGGATGAAATTCTTTAAGAAAAATGGCATAGCTACCCCATGACCCCCCCCCTACCCCAGCCCATTACCAGCCCCTTTGGGTCTTGTATGGATATTAAGGGGAACCCCGCACATAAAATAAAAAAGGCCCTATATACTCTGAACAGCCCTATACAGGCGGTGCATACAAGACAGGGACTGTAGGTTTGTTCTTATGTAGAGTCTGTTTGTAATTTTGAACAGGTACATTGTTGAAGTGTAGCTCCAGACCAAAAATCTATTTTTAAACTTTTTGGAAAACATAGGTAAGGGTTATCACCCCTGTAACATTTGTTTTGCTGTCTGTGCCCCTGTTCAGAACATTTCACCTCACTTTCCGTCCCAATGACAACTCTTTTTGAAATGTGGTCTTTTTCTTGAAACAAGGATTGCTGATAAAGCATCAGTACAGAGGAGACACCTTTCTCCCATATTTATTCTTACAGGAGAGAATTTTCCTTCCTAGTGGTAGATTTCCTCTCACTTCCTGTTGTCTTCTTGCGTTTGCAAGTAGGAGTCGTTTGTAAGTTGGATGTTTGAAAGTAGGGACCTGCCGTATATACTCTGCAGAAATAGGCCCCTTAGTTGTTGGTGTTGGCACAACACTGTAAGCACTCACAGTTACTCTTGGTTGGTGCTGGAACGCCCTGCTGTCAACTATTATATCAGGAATTTTAATTACATATAATTGTTGAACAGTGGTAGTAAAAATTGGGCCTTTGATGGTGGTGCTGGTGCCACAACACTGTAAGCCCTGACAGTTACTCTTGGTGGGTGCAGCAATGGGCCCTGCTGTGAATTATTAGATCAAGAATTGTAATTACATGCCCCTGTTGAACAGGGGCTGAAAAATTGGGCCTTAGGCACTGGTGGCACAACACTGCAACCCCTCACAGATACTGTACTTGGAGCACAGCAATGAGCCCTGTTGCAAAGTATTGCTTCAAAAATTGTAATGACACGCCCCTGTTAAACAGGGGCTGAAAAATTGGGCCTTAGGCACTGGTGGCACAACACTGCAACTCCTCACAGATACTGTACTTGGAGCACAGCAATGAGCCCTGTTGCAAAGTATTGCTTCAAAAATTGTAATGACACGCCCCTGTTAAACAGGGGCTGAAAAATTGGGCCTTAGGCACTGGTGGCACAACACTGCAACTCCTCACAGATACTGTACTTGGAGCACAGCAATGAGCCCTGTTGCAAAGTATTGCTTCAAAAATTGTAATTACACGCCCCTGTTAAACAGGGGCTGAAAAATTGGGCGTTAGGCACTGGTGGCGGCACCCATAAACAAAAATGATCTTACAAGCTATCATCATCAATCGTATCATTGAGGACTCGGAGGAGGAGGATAGCCAGTCAACATAACAGCACAGGCACTCAGCATCAGCATCAGTCTTGAAGGGATGTGACATGTTAAAATCAATTAGTCTGTTATATCAGCATCAGGTGTGTGGTAGCTGGTGGTGATCCAAGACTGGTTCATCTTGATGAAAGTCAGTCGATCAACCGAGTCAGTGGACAGGCGCACCCTGTGATCCGTGACAAATCCTCCAGCAGCACTGAATGTGCGTTCCGAAAGAACGCTGGATGCAGGACAGGCCAGTAGCTCAATTGCATACTGTGCAAGCTCTGGCCAGTGATCCATCCTCAAGACCCAGTAAGCCAGAGGATTTTCGGTGGGGAAGGTGTCCAAGTCTGACCTTGCCCCTAGATATTCCTGCACCATGTTTATCAGACGCTGGCGATGGTTGCTGGAACCGATCATACTTTGGGGCTGCGGACTAAAGAATTGTCTGAACGCATCGGTCAGACGGCCACCTTCCCCACCGCTCCTTCTTTGACTGGCCGAAGCCTCAGCAACTCGTTGTCCAGGACCAGGAGTTTGCAACCTCCCAGTCTCTGGGAACGCGTTGCACAGACCTTTCTGCAAGGCCTCCCGGAGTTGTCTCATCCTCTGCTCCCTCTGCGACGGTAACATAAGGTCCGCAACCTTACCCTTGTACCGTGGATCAAGGAGAGTGGCCAGCCAGTAATGGTCCCTCTCCTTGATCCGAAGAATACGAGGATCCTTCCGCAGACTTTGCAGGATCAGGGAGGCCATGCAGCGTAGGTTTGCTGAGGCATTCGCTCCGGAGTCCTCTGGGTCACTAAGGACGACATGATCCGCAGCCACCTCCTCCCAGCCACGTACAAGTCCACTGGTTTCTTGGGACTGTAAATCATCCCTAAAAGACTGCTGCTGATGATGCTGAGTGCCAGCCTCCACCTCCATGCTGACACAATCCTCCTCCTCCTCCTCCTCCTCCTCCTCCTCCTCTTCCTGTGCGATGGGTGGGACAGAAGGAACACTGTCTGGGTAAAGGGGGCCTTGAGAGGCAAGGAAGTCCTCCTCTTCCTGCCTCTGTTCTGCCTCAAGTGCCCTGTCCATTATTCCACGCAGCGTGTGCTCCAACAGGTGGACAAGAGGTACAGTGTCACTGATGCATGCACTGTCACTGCTCACCATCCTCGTGGCCTCCTCAAATGGTGCCAGGACAGTGCATGCATCCCTGATCATGCCCCACTGGCGTGGAGAAAAAAAACCAAGCTCCCCTGACCCTGTCCTGGTGCCGTAGTCGCACAGGTACTCATTGATGGCCCTCTGCTGCGTGTGCAGCCGCTGCAGCATGGCCAACGTTGAGTTCCACCTGGTGGGCATGTCACATATAAGGCGGTTCTTGGGCAGGTTCAACTCCTTTTGCAGCTCAGCCAGGCGAGCACTGGCATTATAAGATCTGCGGAAATGCACACAGACTTTCCTGGCCTGCCTCAGGACATCCTGTAAGCCCGGGTACCTGCCCAAGAAGCGCTGCACCACCAGGTTAAGGACGTGAGCCACACAGGGCACATGGGTCAGTTGTCCCTGTCGGAGGGCGGAGAGGAGGTTGGTGCCATTGTCGCAAACCACCATTCCTGGCTTAAGCTGGCGTGGCGTCAACCACCTCTCGGCCTGGCCCTGCAGAGCAGACAGGACCTCTGCCCCAGTGTGGCTTCTGTCCCCCAAACACACCAGCGCAAGCACGGCATGGCATCTTTTTGCCTGCGTACTTGCGTAGCCCCGTGAACGGCTACGGAGCACCGCTGGTTCATAGGACAAACCACAGGAAGAGGCCATGGAGGAAGAAGAAGAGGAGGGGGTGGAGGAGAGAGGTGTGTCACAACCAGTAGTAGCATTTTGGAGGCGTGGCGGTGGGACAACCTCCAACACTACTGCACCTTGTCCTGAATCCTTCCCAGCTGCCAAAAGAGTGACCCAATGGGCCGTGAAAGAAAGGTAACGTCCCTGTCCATGCCTGCTGGACCATGAGTCAGCGGTAATATGCACCTTACCGCTGACCGCCCTGTCCAGCGAGGCCAAGACATTGCCTTCCACATGCCGGTAGAGAGCCGGAATAGCCTTCCGTGAGAAAAAGTGGCGTTTGGGAACCTGCCACTGAGGAACCGCACATTGCACAAACTCACGGAAGGGGGCCGAGTCTACCAACTGAAAAGGCAGCAGTTGAAGCGCTAGCAATTTAGCCAAGCTAGCATTCAACCGCTGGGCATGTGGATGGCTGGGAGTGAACTTCTTTCGACGGTCCAGCAGCTGGGGCAGGGAAATTTGCCTGCTAGAATCGGACGTCGGTGTACTGCTAGCAGAGTGGGCGCAAGTACTTGGCTGTGACACACCTAATTCTACACCTTCATTCCTCTCAGTGCATGTTTCAGAGAGGACTGAAGTTATAGTGGGGTTGGAGATCCCAGCTGATGCGGTGCAAGGAGAGGTCCGCTTTGTTCTTTGGTGTGGGTCTTTGAGGTAGGCTTGCCAACGAGCTGCATGGCAGGTCAACATATGTCTGGTCAGGCATGTGGTACCCAAGCGGCTGATGTTTTGGCCACGCGATATACGCTTGAGACATATGTTGCAAACAGCAGCTGTGCGATCTGATGCACTAGCCTCAAAAAAGGCCCACACCAAAGAACTTTTTGAATGACGGGCAGAGGCAGCGCCCTGCACAGGCGGAGCTCTGCGGTGTGATTCCGTCGGTGTACTGCCCTTACGCTGGCCACCAAAGGGCATCCTGCCTCGTTGGAGATGTGCCTCCTCCTCATCCTCCTCCTCCTCCTCTCTCCTATTAGGCACCCACGTGGAGTCAGTGACCTCATCATCCCCTCCCTCCTCATCACTGGAGCCAATCTGGCAGTATGCTGCAGCTGCTGGAACATGACTGCCAGATTGGTGTCCTTCTTGAGCATCCCCTCTGTCTGCTCTCACGCTACTGCCTTCCTCTAGCTGGGTTTCATCATCAGACCCTTCGAAACGCTGGGCATCCTCCTGGAGCATGTACCCAACACTGTGCTGAAACAGTTCGGGGGACTCCTCAGGAGGAGGACATGGTGGGTCTAGGGAAGGAGTGACTGATGATTTGTCTGACATTGATACCAGGGAAGAGGACGCTTTGGCAGCTGCTTTTCCAGTACCCTGAGCCTGGGTGAGAGAGGATGAGGAGGAGGAGGAGGGCTTGGTCATCCACTCTACCAAGTCTTCGGCATGATGTGGCTCAACATGTCCAGCTGCCGAAAAGAAGGACAAGCGTGTCCCATGGCCATGTGCTGATGACAATGCACCGCGTCCACGACCAGCACTGTTGCCCCCAGACACAGAGCCTGCTTGCCCTCTTTTACTGCCTCCTGACTGTCTGCCTCTCCTTGTTTGCCTTCCAGACATTCTAATAGATGGCCTGCAGGGAGATGGGAAAAAAGCAATAAGGGCTACCTTCAGGTGTCCTTCTCTGTCCCTTGAAACAAGGACTTTCACAGTGAAATAAACTGACACTCTCCCTACCTACAGTTTTCTGTCCCTAGAATAAATGTTTTTTTTAAGCAAAATATAGCACAAGGAGAATTCACTCACTGTCCTTCCAGGTCCCTGGAAACAAGGACTTGCAGAGTGAAAGAAAAAAAACACTCTCCCTACCTACAGTTTTCTGTCCCTAGAAAAAATGTTTTTTTTAATCACAATATAGCACAAGGACAATTCACTCACTGTCCTTACAGGTCCCTGGAAACAAGGACTTGCAGAGTGAAATAAACTGACACTCTCCCTACCTACAGTTTTCTGTCCCTAGAATAAATGTTTTTTTTAAGCACAATATAGCACAAGGACAATTCACTCACTGTCCTTACAGGTCCCTGGAAACAAGGACTTGCAGAGTGAAAGAAAAAAAACACTCTCCCTACCTACAGTTTTCTGTCCCTAGAAAAAATGTTTTTTTTAATCACAATATAGCACAAGGACAATTCACTCACTGTCCTTCCAGGTCCCTGGAAACAAGGACTTGCAGAGTGAAATAAACTGACACTCTCCCTACCTACAGTTTTCTGTCCCTAGAATAAATGTTTTTTTTAAGCACAATATAGCACAAGGACAATTCACTCACTGTCCTTACAGGTCCCTGGAAACAAGGACTTGCAGAGTGAAAGAAACTGACACTGTCCCTACCTACAGTTTTCTGTCCCTAGAAAAAATGTTTTTTTTAATCACAATATAGCACAAGGACAATTCACTCACTGTCCTTACAGGTCCCTGGAAACAAGGACTTGCAGAGTGAAATAAACTGACACTCTCCCTACCTACAGTTTTCTGTCCCTAGAATAAATGTTTTTTTTAAGCACAATATAGCACAAGGAGAATTCACTCACTGTCCTTCCAGGTCCCTGGAAACAAGGACTTGCAGAGTGAAAGAAAAAAAACACTCTCCCTACCTACAGTTTTCTGTCCCTAGAAAAAATGTTTTTTTTAATCACAATATAGCACAAGGACAATTCACTCACTGTCCTTACAGGTCCCTGGAAACAAGGACTTGCAGAGTGAAAGAAAAAAAACACTCTCCCTACCTACAGTTTTCTGTCCCTAGAAAAAATGTTTTTTTTAATCACAATATAGCACAAGGACAATTCACTCACTGTCCTTCCAGGTCCCTGGAAACAAGGACTTGCAGAGTGAAATAAACTGACACTCTCCCTACCTACAGTTTTCTGTCCCTAGAATAAATGTTTTTTTTAAGCACAATATAGCACAAGGACAATTCACTCACTGTCCTTACAGGTCCCTGGAAACAAGGACTTGCAGAGTGAAAGAAACTGACACTGTCCCTACCTACAGTTTTCTGTCCCTAGAAAAAATGTTTTTTTTAATCACAATATAGCACAAGGACAATTCACTCACTGTCCTTACAGGTCCCTGGAAACAAGGACTTGCAGAGTGAAATAAACTGACACTCTCCCTACCTACAGTTTTCTGTCCCTAGAATAAATGTTTTTTTAAGCACAATATAGCACAAGGAGAATTCACTCACTGTCCTTCCAGGTCCCTGGAAACAAGGACTTGCAGAGTGAAAGAAAAAAAACACTCTCCCTACCTACAGTTTTCTGTCCCTAGAAAAAATGTTTTTTTTAATCACAATATAGCACAAGGACAATTCACTCACTGTCCTTCCAGGTCCCTGGAAACAAGGACTTGCAGAGTGAAAGAAACTGACACTGTCCCTACCTACAGTTTTCTGTCCCTAGAATAAATGTTTTTTTTAAGCACACTATAGCACAAGGACAATTCACTCACTGTCCTTACAGGTCCCTGGAAACAAGGACTTGCAGAGTGAAAGAAAAAAAACACTCTCCCTACCTACAGTTTTCTGTCCCTAGAAAAAATGTTTTTTTTAATCACAATATAGCACAAGGACAATTCACTCACTGTCCTTACAGGTCCCTGGAAACAAGGACTTGCAGAGTGAAAGAAAAAAAACACTCTCCCTACCTACAGTTTTCTGTCCCTAGAAAAAATGTTTTTTTTAATCACAATATAGCACAAGGACAATTCACTCACTGTCCTTACAGGTCCCTGGAAACAAGGACTTGCAGAGTGAAATAAACTGACACTCTCCCTACCTACAGTTTTCTGTCCCTAGAATAAATGTTTTTTTTAAGCACAATATAGCACAAGGACAATTCACTCACTGTCCTTACAGGTCCCTGGAAACAAGGACTTGCAGAGTGAAAGAAAAAAAACACTCTCCCTACCTACAGTTTTCTGTCCCTAGAAAAAATGTTTTTTTTAATCACAATATAGCACAAGGACAATTCACTCACTGTCCTTACAGGTCCCTGGAAACAAGGACTTGCAGAGTGAAATAAACTGACACTCTCCCTACCTACAGTTTTCTGTCCCTAGAATAAATGTTTTTTTTAAGCACAATATAGCACAAGGACAATTCACTCACTGTCCTTACAGGTCCCTGGAAACAAGGACTTGCAGAGTGAAAGAAAAAAAAACACTCTCCCTACCTACAGTTTTCTGTCCCTAGAAAAAATGTTTTTTTTAATCACAATATAGCACAAGGACAATTCACTCACTGTCCTTCCAGGTCCCTGGAAACAAGGACTTGCAGAGTGAAAGAAACTGACACTGTCCCTACCTACAGTTTTCTGTCCCTAGAATAAATGTTTTTTTTTTAAGCACACTATAGCACAAGGACAATTCACTCACTGTCCTTACAGGTCCCTGGAAACAAGGACTTGCAGAGTGAAAGAAAAAAAACACTCTCCCTACCTACAGTTTTCTGTCCCTAGAAAAAATGTTTTTTTTAATCACAATATAGCACAAGGACAATTCACTCACTGTCCTTACAGGTCCCTGGAAACAAGGACTTGCAGAGTGAAAGAAAAAAAACACTCTCCCTACCTACAGTTTTCTGTCCCTAGAAAAAATGTTTTTTTTAATCACAATATAGCACAAGGACAATTCACTCACTGTCCTTACAGGTCCCTGGAAACAAGGACTTGCAGAGTGAAATAAACTGACACTCTCCCTACCTACAGTTTTCTGTCCCTAGAATAAATGTTTTTTTTAAGCACAATATAGCACAAGGACAATTCACTCACTGTCCTTACAGGTCCCTGGAAACAAGGACTTGCAGAGTGAAAGAAAAAAAACACTCTCCCTACCTACAGTTTTCTGTCCCTAGAAAAAATGTTTTTTTTAATCACAATATAGCACAAGGACAATTCACTCACTGTCCTTACAGGTCCCTGGAAACAAGGACTTGCAGAGTGAAATAAACTGACACTCTCCCTACCTACAGTTTTCTGTCCCTAGAATAAATGTTTTTTTTAAGCACAATATAGCACAAGGACAATTCACTCACTGTCCTTACAGGTCCCTGGAAACAAGGACTTGCAGAGTGAAAGAAAAAAAACACTCTCCCTACCTACAGTTTTCTGTCCCTAGAAAAAATGTTTTTTTTAATCACAATATAGCACAAGGACAATTCACTCACTGTCCTTCCAGGTCCCTGGAAACAAGGACTTGCAGAGTGAAATAAACTGACACTCTCCCTACCTACAGTTTTCTGTCCCTAGAATAAATGTTTTTTTTAAGCACAATATAGCACAAGGACAATTCACTCACTGTCCTTACAGGTCCCTGGAAACAAGGACTTGCAGAGTGAAAGAAAAAAAACACTCTCCCTACCTACAGTTTTCTGTCCCTAGAAAAAATGTTTTTTTTAATCACAATATAGCACAAGGACAATTCACTCACTGTCCTTCCAGGTCCCTGGAAACAAGGACTTGCAGAGTGAAATAAACTGACACTCTCCCTACCTACAGTTTTCTGTCCCTAGAATAAATGTTTTTTTTAAGCACAATATAGCACAAGGACAATTCACTCACTGTCCTTAGAGGTCCCTGGAAACAAGGACTTGCAGAGTGAAAGAAAATAAACACTCTCCCTACCTACAGTTTTCTGTCCCTAGAAAAAATGTTTTTTTTTAAGCACAATATAGCACAAGGACAATTCACTCACTGTCCTTCCAGGTCCCTGGAAACAAGGACTTGCAGAGTGAAAGAAAAAAAACACTCTCCCTACCTACAGTTTTCTGTCCCTAGAAAAAATGTTTTTTTTAATCACAATATAGCACAAGGACAATTCACTCACTGTCCTTACAGGTCCCTGGAAACAAGGACTTGCAGAGTGAAAGAAACTGACACTCTCCCTACCTACAGTTTTCTGTCCCTAGAATAAATGTTTTTTTAAGCACAATATAGCACAAGGACAATTCACTCACTGTCCTTCCAGGTCCCTGGAAACAAGGACTTGCAGAGTGAAAGAAACTGACACTGTCCCTACCTACAGTTTTCTGTCCCTAGAATAAATGTTTTTTTTAAGCACACTATAGCACAAGCACAAAACACACTGACACTCTCCCTACCTATCCTTCTCTTTCCCTAAACTAAAGGAATCCAGGTTAAGCAAGAAAGATATAACAGTCACTGTCCCTGCCTATGCTGCTCTATCCCTGCTCCGGAACACACTACACTAGGCCGCCGTGCTGGCGGCCTTTTATAGTGTGGGGCGTGTACTAAACACCCTCAGCAATAATTGGCCACAGGCATCCTGCCTGTGGCCAATCATTGCTCTCCTCGCTGCCGGCGCTGTGATTGGCCAAGCATGCGGGGTCACAGTGCATGCTTGGCCAATCACAGCGCCTGGATGACACTGCGATGGCGTAGTGCATTGTGGGCCGTTCGCGTCACTCGAATTTGGCGCGAACGGCCCAAATCGTTCGATCTTCGTCGAACGATCGAACAGCCGATGTTCGAGTCGAACGTATGTTCGACTCGAACACGAAGCTCATCCCTAGGCAATGGTAAACAGGACAGATAGAGAGGGTGAATCTATCTAATGGGGGCACAAACACAGTGATAAAAACCAGACAGGTGTTCAAATCATTCTCCAGTCTATCCAAAACTAAAAAAAAAAAGCCTGGCCTTTAGTTATACTTTAATATCCAGTAATTATGTGTACAAGGGGTCAGTCATATGGGCACTGAGGCTCGTACAGCCTACAAAAGCTGTTTCTGTTTTCGGAGCACTATGGAGCAGTGTGCAGGCAACTTGTGTTTGTCAATGGATAGGCAGTGGCTGTATGGACTCACCCACACATATGAGTTTGACAAGTGTGCAGGGATGGGCACAGACAGTGTGCATTCAAGGCTATGCATTCACCCCTGCATGTCTTTCACACTCGGATGTGCGATTGAGTCCTTTTAGACACTGTGGGGGTTATTTACGAAAGGCAAATCCACTTTGCACTACAAGTGCAAACTACAAGTGCAAAGTGCACTTGAAATTGCACTTGGAAGTGCAGTCTCTGTAAATCTGAGGGGTAGATCTGAAATGAGGGGAAGCTCTGCTGATTTTATCATCCAATCATGTGCAAGCTAAAATGCTGTTTTTTATTTTCCTTGCATGTCCCCCTCGGATCTACAGCGACTGCACTTCCAAGTGCACTTTGCACTTGTAGTTTGCACTTGTAGTGCAAAGTGGATTTTCCTTTTGTAAATGTAGCGCCCCTTTACTTTTAGGGGAGCTAGGTACCTAAATTTAGGGGTTGATCTGGGTTGGTAGCCAGACCCAGATCGCTTCAATTGTTGGGTTTTGTTCTTTTGCTTTTGCCAAGTGGTGTTGCTGGTGTACAGTTCCCTGTGGCCTGTGGGTGGCGCTGCCATAACAGGTTAGGGTTGAACCACTAGTGACATTACTGTACCTTTGGGTGTCCTCTCCAGGCAGCTGTACGGGGGCGTGGTCGGCTCGCTGTGCATGATGGGAGAGGATACATAAGGGGCAGACGCCATCTTAGGGGGAGGAGATGGAGGGGTACTGAGGAGCAGTACTGAGGAGCAGTCCGTCTGCGTCTCGTGGCCCTCCAGGCCATGGGAGAGCGCATGGGTGGATCAGTCTCAGGCACCTTTAGCCTGGGGCTGCAACTCTTCATGTAAGCCCAGCACCTTTAGCTGGCCTACCATCTTAGGAGGAATTTGAGGGCACTCGAGGGTGACCCGTTCTGGAGAGGGAGCCAGGGTTACCAGTGAAGCAAGTCACCGCCTTGGATGCGGCCTGGTCACCTACAGAGGGATTCCACAAGTCCGCCACAGGCATTGTAGCGTGCTTCAACTTGCACCTAGGTCCTTATGCTACAAGTCCCGGGAGGTTTGGAACTAGGCAAATGGGTTCCAATCGTATCCCTAGGAAAGTAAAGTTTGTGCATCACTCCGGCTGCTAGGACCGTGAGAGGGACCTATCCGGGTGAGCAGAGTCCGCTTAGGATTGAGTGGTGATATTAAGTGCCTGAACCTGCCTCCCTGTTATTCTATTCTTCACTTTCAACTTTCCTGTCTGGTTTCAAGCATAAAGAAAATAAACCTTCAGTCATTGAGGTTTAACCTTGTCTGGACATTGGCCTTATTGATACACAAACAACAGACTTTTCCCTACACTCTAGGGAAAGGAACCAGCCCAGGAGAGGTAACTCGCCGCGGAACCCAACAATTGTGAACACTGCTTAACCTCCTCAAACAGGAGGGTACGGCCATATAGCACGGTGTGCCTTATTTTACAAGTGAGCCAGGTGGGAAAAAGGTCCGTGTGCTACATAAATAACCCCCATATTCTTAATTCACTATACAGGCTGCCTGCATGCAGCTCCTTGCTGCTCTTGCACACTGTTTGGCACTTGGCGCCCATGCAAATGAGCCTTTATACAGAAAAAGGTATCTTTTATTTCCATATAGATATACACTATATTGTCAAAAGTATTGGGACACCTGCCTGTACACGCACTTGAACTTTAATAGCATCCCAGTCCTAGTCCATAGGGTTCAATATTGAGTTGGCCCACTCTTTACAGCTTTAACAGCTTTGAGCGAGTTTGGGGTGGAGGAACTTGACTAGCCTGCACAGAGTCCTGACCTCAACCCGATAGAACACCTTTGGAATGAATTAGAGCGGAGACTACGAGCCAGGCCTTCTCTTCCACATCAGTGCCTGACCTCACAAATGCGCTTCTGGAAGAATGGTCAAACATTCTCAAAGACACACTCATAAGCCTCGTGGACAGCCTTCCCAGAATTGCTAAAGCTGTTATAGCTGTAAAGGGTGGGCCAACTCAATATTGAACCCTACGGACTAAGACTTGGATGCAATTAAAGTTCATGTGTGTGTAAAGGCAGGCGTCCCAATACTTTTGGTAATATAGTATGTAGCGGCCTCCACTCTCTCCCTCTAGTATCAATTCTTCTGTCTCTGGCTTTTGTCTAGGGGTACCTTGGAGGAGAGAGTGCAGGGTCACCACGCCAATGTTCCCACTGCAGATGTGTGTGTGTAGTGGGAGACAATCCTCTTTTACCTTCGGGTCGGTGTTCTGCATCTGGAGCCTCCTCCTGGTTTCTTGAACAGTGTCTGCCAGTAAATGATCCCCACACCAATAAAGTCCAACACTCCTTTATTCTTCTCAATGTAAAAGCGAACACAATCAGTTGGACTCCCTCAATGAACAGAACAGACAAGGGGTGTGGATGCGAGTAGGCCCAGGCACAATGAACTCTCTTACTTCCTTCCTAGAAGTAGATTCCTGCTCCCAATCGAGGAAGATATCCTTCTGGGCCGTCTCCGGAGGTTTACCCATCACTGGCAATTTGCTGCACCAGGTCTTCAGGTAAGTACCCCCTCCGGTCCCTTACACCACTGGATTCGGGTACCCACTCCCGGGGTCCCCTAGGAAGTCCATCCCTCGCGGAGCCTTAGTCCGGGACACTCAGTCCCAGACCTCCATCCAAGTACCTCACCCCAGGCTAAAGGTGCCTGGGATGGAACACGACCTCCGAACGTCCTCTAGGCCTAGGCCGCCTAGACTCCCGACACGAACCACCGCCCTCAGGCTGAAGGTGCCTGGAACTCGACTCCCGCCACCAAAAATGGCCGCCCCTTTATACCCTCTCCCAGCAAGCACGGCGGGTTCCCCGCCCCACCATACAACCGCCGAGAGAGGCCAAAAGAGGTACGGCACTGCAACGATGGCTCAACCCCAGGCCCAAAGTGACAGCGCCACCCGGTGAGCCCCAGGGAACCATACATCACAGTTTCCCCACCAGATTCAAACAGAAAAGCACATACCCGCTACAAATATATACATATGCATGTTCACTGTATATATACTGCATTCTTTCAATATAAATAAAGTGCTGATTACTCCAAAACTAAATTGTTGTGCTTCCCCACCCCAGCACTCTCATAGGTGACTCACTAGAAGTAAATGCCCTTTGTGATAAAGAAGGTCTGAAATTTCATTGGAAATTCTTCTCTAATCCTCTTACTCCAGAACCATTGTCTACTTAGTAATGCGGCAAGAGAATATAAAAATTAAAGGCCCCAGATAGTGTGATATTGCTTAAAGTGTTTTAATTTAAAACCAAAAAAACATTGCACTCACAGGTATTTGTGCTACTCACAGCACTAGTATAGTGCAGGCTAATGCTTGATATTTCGGGGGGGGGGGGGGGGGGGGACCAACGACCCTGAAGACAGACATAAATGCGGGAAATACCTTAGGAGGCAGATATCCTGTCGGGGGTGACTCCGATCTCCCCTCCTCCTCCCTCCGAGCCAGGGAGCACTGGATGGCTGAGCCGGTGCAGGTGAGCCATTGTGGTGGCTGGTGGGTCAGTCGGTCTTCCACTGCTTCTCCTTCGGCCGTGCGTCTCATCCCTCCTCCCCCTTGGCCAATAAGATCGCTTCTCCTTTCGCCCAATCGGGAAACGGGTCTCACGGCCTTCAGTCATTTTTTCAACTTTCCATTTATTAAATCTTCTGCCCTTGATGTTTTAACTTTGGATAATAATTTATTTATTTTTTCTGCCAGTAAATATCTTATACAGCCCACTTCCTGTTTCCTGTCTGGTCATTAGCCTAGGCTTATGACATCATGCACAGCTCTCTCTCTCTCACTCTCGTAAGAGTTTGCCAGGAAGGGAGGTGGATGAGTCATAAGAGGGCCAATGAAAGCTGCAGGGCTGCAGAGCTGGAAGTGTGCCTCTGTGTGTGTGTGTGTGTGTAAATCCAGAAAGTGAACAGGCTTTTGCCGCCCACAGTTAAAACGGCTGCAGACAGACTTAGTGGAGGGAGATTTATGCAGCATATTTGGCAAGTACAGAATCAGAGTATATACAGTATCTCACAAAAGTGAGTACACCCCTCACATTTTTGTAAATATTTTATTATATCTTTTCATGTGACAACACTGAAGAAATAACACTTTGCTACAATGTGAAGTAGTGAGTGTACAGCTTGAAAAACCGTGTAAATTTGCTGTCCCCTCAAAATAACTCAACACACAGCCAATAATATCTAAAGCGCTGGCAAGAAAAGTGAGTACACCCCTAAGTGAAAATGTCCAAATTGGGCCCAAAGTGTCAATATTTTGTGTGGCCATCATTATTTTCCAGCACTGCCTTAACCTCTTGGGCATGGAGTTCACCAGAGCTTCACAGGTTGGCACTGAAGTCCTCTTCCACTCCTCCATGATGACATCACGAAGCTGGTGGAGGTTAGAGACCTTGCGCTCCTCCACCTTCCATTTGAGGATGCCCCACAGATGCTCAATAGGGTTTAGGTCTGGAGACATGCTTGGCCAGTCTATCACCTTTACCCTCAGCTTCTTTAGCAAGGCAGTGGTCGTCTTGGAGGTGTGTTTGGGGTCGTTATTATGTTGGAATACTGCCCTGCGGCCCAGTCTCTGAAGGGAGGGGATCATGCTCTGCTTCAGTATGTCACAGTAGATGTTGGCATTAATGGTTCCCTCAATGAACTGTAGCTCCCCAGTGCTGGTGTTCTGACAATATGGGTCCCCGTCAGATAATACCCGGGCTGGACTGCGCATGCGCAAATGGAGCAGCCGAAAATTGCCGAAGATGAACAGCTGTTTATCAGCTGTACACGGCGCCTGCGCAATACGCTGCCGCACGCACCCGATGCTCGGGGCGGGTTATTCATTGAACACAACAAGGGGCGGATGCATAAAGAAGGGGCCGCATGATGGGCAGAGCTTTTCTCAAAGGGACGGATGTATGGTTATTCATTGAACACAACAAGTGGCGGATGCATACAGAACAAAGACATGTAGTTTATCGAGAAAACCATCCCCCAAAAAAAGCACTGCTCAATAATACATCTGCCCCTTTGCAAAAAGCACTGGCCATCATGCGTCCTCTTCCCCTTGTTGTGTTGAATAATAACCATACATCCACCCCTTTGAGAAAAGCATCAACCCCTTGTTGTATTCCGCCCCTTGTTGTATTCAATGAATAACCCGCCCCGAGCATCGGGAGCGAGGGGCGTGTTGAATGCGCATGCGCCGTGTACAGGTGATGAACATCTGTTCATCCTTAGAGATTTTTGGCGGATCCGTTTGTGCAAGCGCTGCGCCTGCGCAGTGCAGCCCAGGCATTATCTGACGGGGGACCCATATCGACAAGACACCGGCAGCACTCATGCAGCCCCAGACCATGACACTCCCACCACCATGCAAGCACACTTGTCTTTGTACTCCTCACCTGGTTGCCGCCACACACGCTTGACACCATCTGAACCAAATTTACCTTGGTCTCATCAGACCACAGGACATGGTTCCAGTAATCCATGTCCTTGGTCTGCTTGTCTTCAGCAAACTGTTTGTGGACTTTCTCGTGTATCATCATTAGAAGATGTTTCTCTCTGGGACGACAGCCATGCAGACCAATTTGATGCAGTGTGCAACGTATGGTTTGAGCACTACAGGGTGACCCCCCACCCCGTCAACCTCTGCAGCAATGCTGGCAGCACTCATACGTCTATTTCCCAAAGACAACCTCTGGATATGATGCTGAGCATGTGCACTCAACTTCTTTGGTCGACCATGGCGAGGCCTGTTGTGAGTGGAACCTGTCCTGTTAAACCGCTGTATGGCCTTGTCCCCCATGTTGCAGCTCAGTTTCAGGGTCTTGGCAATCTTCTTATAGCAAAGGCCAGTAATGGCGGACCTTGGCACCCCAGATGTTTTGGAACTACATTTTCTATGATGCTCAACTACACTGCAGAGTGCATGAGCATCATGGGAAATGTAGTGCCAAAACATCTGGGGTGCCAAGGTCTGCCATCACTGGCCTAGGCCATCTTTATGTAGAGCAACAATTATTTTTTTCAGACCCTCAGAGAGTTCTTTGCCATGAGGTGCCATGTTGAACTTCCAGTGACCAGTATGAAAGAGTGACAGTGATAACACCACATTTAACACACCTGCTCCTCATTCACACCTGAAACCTTGTAACACTAACGAGTCACATGACACAGGGGAGGAAAAATGGCTAATGGGTACCTAATTTGGACATTTTCACTTAGGGGTGTACTCACTTTTGTCGCCAGCGGTTTAGACATTAAGGGCTGTGTGTTGAGTTATTTTGAGGGGACAGAAAATTTACACTGTTATAGAAGCTGTACACTCACTACTTTACATTGTAGAAAAGTGTAATTTCTTCAGTGTTGTCACATGAAAAGATATAATAAAATATTTACAAAAATGTGAGGGGTGTACTCACTTTTGTGAGATACTGTATATACTCTGATTCTGTACTTGCCAAATATGCTGCATAAATCTCCCTCCACTAAGGCCCCATGCACACGAGACGCCGGTGCAAACTCTGCTGAACACACGTTTTTAAAGGCTAAAACCGGCGTTTAAAAACGCCCGTTTTGCCGCGATTTTAGCGGCGTTTTACCACGTTTTACCGCGTTTGCGTCTATAGGCGTTTAGTTAAGAAACATCATAAGACCCTCCCTAAGCTCAAAAAACATTATTATTTAACCATTTCAGCCATTTTGGGAGACCAGCAGCTGAGAGAGCAGCAGTGTACTTGTATTTAGCGTATCACTTGCCACATCATCTGCCACAAGCTGTGGATTGTCCACTTGCCACGTCACCTGATACGTCACCTGGCCACGTCACCTGCCACAAGTTGTGAATTGTCCACTTGCCACGTCACCTGCCACGTCACCTGGCCACAAGTTGTGGATTGTCCACTTGCCACATCACCTGGCCACGTCACCTGCCACGTCACCTGCCACAAGTTGTGGAATGTTCACTTGCCACGTCACCTGCCACGTCACCTGGCCACGTCACCTGCCACAAGTTGTGCATTGTCCACTTGCCACGTCACCTGGCCACGTCACCTGCCACGTCACCTGCCACAAGTTGTGAATTGTCCACTTGCCACATCACCTGCCACGTCACCTGGCCACAAGTTGTGGATTGTCCACTTGCCACATCACCTGGCCATGTCACCTGGCCACGTCACCTGCCACAAGTTGTGAATTGTCCACTTGCCACGTCACCTGCCACGTCACCTGGCCACAAGTTGTGGATTGTCCACTTACCACATCACCTGGCCACGTCACCTGGCCACGTCACCTGCCACAAGTTGTGGAATGTTCACTTGCCACGTTACCTGGCCACGTCACCTGCCACATGTTGTGAATTGTCCACTTGCCACATCACCTGCCACGTCACCTGGCCACAAGTTGTGGATTGTCCACTTGCCACGTCACCTGGCCATGTCACCTGCCACGTCACCTGCCACAAGTTGTGGATTGTCCACCTGCCACGTCACCTGGCCACATCACCTGCCACATCACCTGGCCACGTCACCTGCCACAATTTGTGGATTGTCCACCTGCCACATCACCTGGCCACGTCCCCTGCCACGTCACCTGCCACAATTTGTGGATTGTCCACCTGCCACGTCACCTGGCCATATCATCTGGCCACATCACCTGCCACAATTTGTGGATTGTCCACTTGCCACGTCACCTGGGCACAAGTTGTGGAATGTTCACTTGCCACGTCACCTGCCACATCACCTGCCACAAGTTGTGCATTGTCCACTTGCCACGTCACCTGCCACAAGTTGTGGATTGTCCACTTGCCACGTCACCTGCCACGTCACCTGGCCACGTCACCTGCCACAATTTGTGGATTGTCCACCTGCCACGTCACCTGGCCACGTCATCTGGCCACGTCACCTGCCACAATTTGTGGATTGTCCACTTGCCACGTCACCTGCCACGTCACCTGGCCACGTCATCTGCCACAATTTGTGGATTGTCCACTTGCCACGTCACCTGCCACGTCACCTGCCACATCACCTGGCCACGTCACCTGCCACAAGTTGTGGAATGTTCACTTGCCACGTCACCTGCCACGTCACCTGCCACAAGTTGTGCATTGTCCACTTGCCACGTCACCTGGCCACGTCACCTGCCACGTCATCTGCCACAAGTTGTGGATTGTCCACTTGCCACGTCACCTGCCACGTCACCTGCCACGTAACCTGCCACAATTTGTGGATTGTCCACCTGCCACCTCACCTGCCATGTCACCTGGCCACGTCACCTGGCCACGTTACCTGCCACAAGTTGTGGATTGTCCACTTGCCACGTCACCTGGCCACATCACCTGCCACGTCACCTGGCCACGTCACCTGCCACAATTTGTGGATTTCCACCTGCCACGTCACCTGCCACAAGTTGTGGATTGTCCACTTGCCACGTCACCTGCCATGTCACCTGGCCACGTCACATGCCACGTCACCTGCCACAATTTGTGGCTTTCCACCTGCCACGTCACCTGGCCACGTCACCTGGCACAAGTTGTGGATTGTCCACTTGCCACGTCACCTGCCACATCACCTGCCATGTCACCTGGCCACGTCACATGCCACGTCACCTGGCCACGTCACCTGCCACAAGTTGTGGATTGTCCACTTGCCACGTCACCTGCCACATCACCTGCCATGTCACCTGGCCACGTCACATGCCACGTCACCTGGTCACGTCACCTGCCACAATTTGTGGATTGTCCACCTGCCACGTCACCTGCCACATCACCTGGCCACATCACCTGCCACAAGTTGTGGATTGTCCACTTGCCACATCACCTGGCCACATCACCTGCCACAAGTTGTGGATTGTCCACTTGCCACTTCACCTGCCACATCCCCTGGCCACGTCACCTGCCACAATTTGTGGATTGTCCACCTGCCACGTCACCTGCCACATCACCTGCCACAAGTTGTGGATTGTCCACTTGCCACATCGCCTGGCCACGTCACCTGACACAATTTGTGGATTGTCCACCTGTCACGTCACCTGGCCACGTCACCTGCCACAAGTTTTGGATTGTCCACTTGCCACGTCACCTGCCACGTCACCTGCCACGTCACCTGCCACAATTTGTGGATTGTCCACCTGCCACGTCACCTGCCACGTCACCTGGCCACGTTACCTGCCACAAGTTGTGGATTGTCCACTTGCCACGTCACCTGGCCACGTCACCTGCCACAATTTGTGGATTTCCACCTGCCACATCACCTGGCAACATCACCTGCCACAAGTTGTGGATTGTCCACTTGCCACGTCACCTGCCACAAGTTGTGGATTGTCTACAGTGCAATGCAAGCAATTACAGTTTTTTTTCATATTTTTTTGATGGTTTTTCATCATTTGCCATCATTTTTGAGATTTCTAATGTAAAAAAATAGGTCACCTTTAAAAACGCTAATAAACGAAATCGCGACAAAACGCCGGTACTGCGTTTTGCCGCGTTTAGCGGCGTTTAGCCGCGTTTTGCGTCTGAAACGTGGAAAACTTTTGCGTCTGAACCCATTTTTTTGCTTCTGGAAAAACGAGGTTAAACGCAACTGCCTAAAAACGGCAATAAACGAGACTGTGTGCATGGACACATAGGATAACATTGAATGGGTTCAGGAGCAGTTGAAAAAAGTGTCCAACTGCCTCTGAACGCGCGTTTAACAGCAAATAACAGCGTCTTGTGTGCATGGGGCCTTAGTCTGGCTGCAGCCGTTTTAACTGTGGGCGGCAAAAGCCTGTTCACTTTCTGGATTTACACACACACACTGTGAGATACTGTATAAAATAATATGCAAAGTGGTTGGAGGGAAGATTCAGAATGGAAAAAGATGTTTTTATTACAAATTATGTGAGCAGGCTGCAGTTTCTCTTTAAATGCATTTTGTCCTGAAAATTTGCATTTGATAAACAGCTGTGCAAAAATCATGCAACATAACAAATTGCAACAACCACCATTTTATCCTCCGGTCTCTCTGCTTTCAGAAACTAGATATATAGTGTTTGGGGGTTCTAAGTAAAAATTACGATTTTACCGTGTATAGGTGAGAAAGGTATAATATTGGTCCGAATAGCAAGTGGTTGATGCAGCTCATTAACACACAATAAGAAGCATTGTGTTACTAAGGCCCCTTTCACACTGAAGCGCTGGCGGTATAGCACTGCTATACCGTTGTTTTTGCGGCGCTATTCGGCCGCTAGCGGGGCGGTTTTAACCCCCGCTAGCTGCCGAGAAGGGGTTAAAAACCACCGCAAAGTGCCTCTGCAGAGACGCTTTGCAGGCGGTATAGCCGCACTGTCCCATTGATTTCAATTGGCAGCAGCGGTAAAGAAGCGGTATGTATACACACCGCCTCAAAGATGCTGCTTGCAGGACTTTTTTTCTCGTCCTGCCAGCGCATCGCCTCAGTGTGAAAGCACTCTGGCCTTCACATTGAGGCTGCATTCACACCTGAGCGTTTTGTAGCCCTAAGCCTGAAGCTACAAAACGCTAGAGGGGGGAAAATGCATTATTCTCAATGGAGATGGTTCACATCTCCACTCAAAAACGTCTGAAGCTGAACGCCTGAAGCTCAAACAAGTTCCGGACCCTTTTTTGTCGCGCGAATCGGGCAGATTGGGCGTTTTAGGATTCATATAATGTAATGGAAACGCCCGATTCAAGCGTCTAGCGCGACAACGAGCGTTTCGACGGGCGCAAATTCGCGCGACAAAACAATGGTAAAAACGACGGTAAAAACGCCCGAATCGCTACGCTCAGGTGTGAATGCAGCCTTAGACTGCAGGAGCAGAAGTTTTTCAGGCGTTTTTTAGGCGGTATTTTTAGCGCAAAACGCCTGAAAAACTCCTCAGTGTGAAAGGGGCCTTACATGCGATGTGAAAGTTCCCGGGTAGGATGACCAATCAGTCACCACGAGTTGCAATCACAAGTCCCAACCAATGCAAAAAAAATATTGGAATTATTTTATTAATTTACATTTGGATATGATGTATACATTTCTCTTTATTTTTGTACCACCATTTTTTCTCAAATAAAAGTTTGTAAACAAAAAAATAAATATTGGGATTACACCCACACATTTCATTTGCTGATGGTTGGGAAAATCATCCATGTGTTGTGTCTGTACATACAGGAGATCAGGGACAATGGGCAGATCTATTTACTGTCTGTATACCTATATATATATATATATATATATATATATATATAACTGGCCACATGACTCATATACTCACAATGTACTAATTATTTTATCCACTTCCAGTATGAGGACAATTAAGACGTTTACTGCACCAATAAAACCTCCCTGAACTCCATTTAGCTCTACTTAGAACAGGAATATGAGAACAGCTCTAAGCCTGTGAGTCACCCAGCGTCTGAATGAGCCGTGCCTCTCTCATTACACCATGACACCTCCAACACACTCATCCCGGATGACTCTACACTGTTCTACCCATTCACTTCCTATACCGCCCGCCTTTAAATACTGCTATAAATAGCTTCCCGTCTCTGCCAATCAACAGTTGACTCGGCCTAGGGGACGGGCTATGTGGAACGCACCTGCCGAACGAGGCTTTCACCATGTGGCACGCCCACCTTTGCCCATGCTCCAATCAGCAACCCCGACGCACGTAGGAAGCGCCTGAGGAGAAGGAGGAGAGCGGGAATTAAAGGTCGAGCTTGGCGCCATTTTCTGTCACGAAGAAGAGCGGATGATTGGGTATAGGGTGTTCAGGGAGGAAAACCTAGACTCTGCATAATGATGTATAACCATTTCATTGATATGTGTGTGGCTCCTCAGGAAAGGGTGCACACAGCTCTGGTTTTATGTGTTGGTCTGTTTGATGAATAGACTCTGATGGCTGTTAACACTTTGAAGTATTGATACCAGACACTTTCCCCCCTTCCTGCCCAGGCCAATTTTTAGCTTTCGGCACTGTTTCTTTTTAAATGATAATTGCACTGTTATCCAACACTGTGCCCAAACTACATTTTTTATAATTTTGTCCCCACAAATAGAGCTTTATTTTGGTGGTATTTTGTTTTAGCTAAACAAAAAAAGACAGAAAAAAATGAAAATAAATAAATGTTTTCTTTGTTTCTGTTATAAAATGTTGTAAATAAGTAATTTTTTTTTTCCCTTCACTAATGGGCACTGAGGCACTCATAGGTCGCACTGAAAGGCTGCAGTGATGGGTACTTATGGGTGGCATTGATGGGCATCACTGATATGGAGGCACTGGCAGGCATTGCTGGTGGGCACTGATTGGCATTCCTGGTGGCCATGGGTGGCATACCCTTGTGGTCAAGAGTGATGGAGTCCTGGGTGGTCATCCTGGGGGGAGCTGCGTTGATAATCAATCGGCGCAGACCCAGCCCCCCGCCCCCCATATCATGAGAGCTGCCGATCGGCTCTCGTCTGTCAGACACGAGTGAAAAGCCGATACGCTGCTTTTCCTGTTTACATTGTGATTGGACACAGCTGATTGCGTGATAAAGAGCCTCCATCCAAGGCGTTTTACTGAGATTAGTGCTGCAGGGTGTCAGACTGACACACCGCGCTGTGCGCGCCGGCTTGTTATCCTGATCACGTCCGTTCAAACCCTTTTCACACGTCAAACAAACCCTTTTCACACGTCATATTGCTATATGGCGGGAAGTGGTGAAAAACAAAACATTTTACATGTTCCCATGACAACGCCTGAGGTACTACATGTTGCAGCGTGCTTTTTGGAGTTGTGTGGGGTGCCAATGTCCGCACAGCTCTCCTATGTGGTATTGAAGAGGCCCGGCGTGTATGAGAACCTGTCAGGAATGAATTGTATGTGATATTTGTAATCTAGGTTTGGTTAAAGAGGAACGCCACCCTTAGGCCCCTTTCACACTGAGGCGTATTTCAGGCGTTTTAGCACTAAAAATAGTGCATAAATAACGACTGAAATACTCCTGCACCAGTATTCTCAATGTGAAAGCCCGAGGACTTTCACACTGAGGTGATGCGCAGGCAGGGGAAAAAAAAATTCCTGCAAGCCGCATCTTTGGAGTGGTGTGTATACCGCTCCTTCCCATTGAAATCAATAGGACACCGTGGCAATACCCCCCGCAAACTGCGGCTGTAGCGGTATTAACCCCTTTTCGGCCGCTAGCGGTGGTTAGAACCGCACCGCTAGCGGCCGACAATTGCGGTAAATACGACGGTATAGCGGCACTAAAAATCGCGCCTTTATACCGCCACCGCACATGCCTGCCCCAATATGAAAGGGGCCTTACTATGGGAAATAATGTACCTACGAAAATGTGTGTCCCTGGTACTCCATGGCGCCTTGCTTGTGAGGAAAGTTCTCCCCTCACCACCATGTTCACTTCATATCCAGCGCAGACACATTGCAGAGATTTTTGTCAGGTCTACAGGACCCGAGAAATCTCAGTGTGTCTGTGAATGTACTGAACTCCGTGCTGTCTGGGTTTTGGTGGTATTTAACCACTTAAGGACCGATGTACGTCGGCAGAATGGCACAGGTGGGCACATGGGCGTACCTGTACGTTCCTGCCTTCCTGTGGGTGGGGGTCCAATCGGACCCAGTTATGTGATCGCCCCCCAGGTAACTCTTTCACCCCCTATCACCAGTGTCACTAAGCGATCATTTTTCTGATCGCTGTATTAGTGTCGCTGGTGCCGCTAGGTAGCCAGTTATTTTTTTAGGTTCGCCGCCAGGTTTTTATAGCGTCAGGTACCCCCATATATTATCTAATAAAGGTTTTAACCCCCTGATTGCCCCTAGAGTTAACCCTTTCACCAGTGATCACCGCATAAGACGTTAAGGGTGACGCTGGTTGGTTAGTTTGCTTTTTATAGCATCAGGGCACCCGCCGTATATAACCCAATAAAGTGAGAAAAAGGGGGGGACAGCGGGTATACTCAGTACCCAGGGATTTTTTGAAAACACGGTGCTTGATAGAGATAAACACAATTGTCAAAATCAATAAAAGATTAAATTTTATTACATGAAGCATAAAAACAATACACAAAATTATTAACCATCCTTCAAGATATGTAGGTCAGTTTTCAAAAAGATGCAATTCACTGCTTGATTTCCACTCAACTAGTTTCGCTCCCAGCGGAGCTTCTTCAGGAGTGTAATAGAGTAATAGCAGGTTTAAACTGTGAATACAGGATGTACAACAATTAGCAACATAGAATGGTTAAAAGTATGTAAGACTTTAATGTTGAACATTTCAGAAAAATTGATAAATTGACGTGCCCAAAGCACGCTAATGGTTAAGTAGTTCATAAGGGTAGATCATTAACACAATAGATCCGTTCACACTGAAATGGTGATGGCCCATGCTGAGCATCATACAAACACATATGTATACACTCACCGACTTACATGTGTAGCTACAAACTGGAAGAACAAATGGCATTTCCACTGGTATTAGTTGACCGGTTTGCCCAATCCACTGAAACAACCCATAGGGTTAGCAACCACAAGGGTAAAGAAAATCTATTGAAGACTGGAAATAGAAAGCATACAAAAGGTATATAGTGAATAGATGTTAAATCTAGCAAATTCAACATAATTCATCCTGAAATGGATGGAAAGACAACCTCTTACCTTGAGAGGTTGTTAGTATGGGTCACTAGATCCAAAGTCAGCAGTATGCCAATAGGGAGTTGTAAAAATCCTTATAGAGCACAAAGTGTCTATTTGTGCTAAGAAAGACAAACCCTCGGGCTGAATGATTGGAAACACATAGTGAAAAAATAACTTCACTGGTTACATTGCACTCAAGATGGTTGGGTGGGATGGATGAGCTGGTCACCAGCTGTAAATAAAAAAATATAGCAGACAAAGTGATGAGCAACCTCGGCCACTGCGAGGAGAAAGTTATCAACACAGCGGACAAGCGATTGTCCATAACAGCAGCCTACCTGGGCAAGTTGAAAAGGGGTCAGAATCCGTCCGGCTGGAGCAGGTATATCTCCAAGCCCCAGGGCGGCGAAAGATCCTCGCAGACTGTCGGCGGACCGGAGCCGCATTTAAAATACCCCCATCGCGGCGGCGTCTGACGTCATCGCCGCGATGCGGACGTACATTGGTGGATCAATGATGACGCGCACCGCCGTCCAAGAGTTGGACTGGCGTGAGCGTCATTGAGACAGCAGCCAACGTGGCGTGTCACACACCAAGCGAGGTGTGTGTCAGTCAGCTGGACGCTGCTGAGGCCAGCCGCGCCATCTTAAATAAGGGAAAACAGAATATATAGATAATAGTAAATGAACCCAGCGTCATTGAGAGAGTGGGAACAAGAGTATATATGGTGTAATGACATTAATAATCAAAATCTATATTGAAGCAGCGCAGGTGGAACTCACAGAATGACTGTCAACATTGATCATCAATTTGGGGCACCCCATTGAAAGCTCGACTGGCATCACGAGTATATCAAAGCAGGGGGCCCCCGGGCGTCCGTATGGTTGCCCGGGGTGAATCATGAATTGAGCCAGTCAGCAAATACCAGATGCAATATAGAGAAAATAAATTTGGTATGAAAATTTTTTTTTATTATTATACAGGGACACATTGTGTCACCCAAGTAGATAAATAATCGAAATTAGATAATAACTAGAATGCCAATTTTTCACAAAGAGTAAACCCAATTTGTAGCAAGGGTCTGAAGTAAAGCAAATGGGCGGAACTGGTGAAGCTCAGGATGGAACATGAACATACAGTATGACGGATTACATGAATCATGAAAAATACATTGTAAGTTAAACTTTCCAACTTAGGAAACATGTGTTAATATATGAGGAATACAAAGTGTTGCAAGGGATGAATCTAAGTGAGATAAAGAAATGAAAAAAGATTGAAGATAAAATAATATGAAATGAAAAAATGATAACTGGACTCAATTTGAATTTATAACAATATAGCAAAAAATTAAAAAAAATATATTGATGAATATTAGATAATGGAGTAAATGTTGGACGAACAATGCTATAGTAATTCACGGCAGAACTCTATAAAAACGGCTTAAAGCTAAAGGCATCGTTTAAACCAGGGTGCCTAAGAGCTGATAACCTATGGATCCATCTGGCCTCTTTCTGCAGTAGAATTTTATCAAAATTCCCTCCTCTCTCCCCTGGGGGAATGTGTTCTAAGGCGGAAAAATGCATTACTGCACTATCAAATTGATGAAACAGACCTACATGCCGGCTAATTGGGGTTTCCATTTTCTTTTTCCTTATCAGAGAAACATGGTCTCTGACACGGTGAAAGAAGGGCCTTTTGGTCTTGCCGACATAGAATGCATCACATTGGCATTGCATTAAGTATACTATACCAATGGATTGGCACGTGACTGAAAACATAGGTCTGTGTACTTGTCCGTCCGGAAGAGTAACCGTGGAGGAGGAATGTAAATATCTGCAGAATTTACATTTATGACAAGGCCTAGTGCCCCTAAACGGGATGGGATTAGACGGCGATGAAGAAAAGTGGCTATGGACCAGAGTGTCTCGTAGAGATCGCGCTCTCTTGTAGGTGATCTGTGGATACGGTTTGATAAATTTAGAAATTTGATCATCGCTGGTTAGTAGGTACCAGTATTTTTGTAGGATGAGGCGCACCTGTTGGTGTTGGTTTGAAAATGTAGTTATCAACCTAACACCCGGGTCAGATTTTGTTTTCTTGGGACCATGCAGAAGAGCACTTCTATTTTGTTTTTTGGTTCTAGCATAAGCCTTTTTAAGGCACTTGTTGCTGTAACCTCGTTCTAAAAAACGGGCCCTCAATAGTTTAGCCTCATGTTCAAAGTCCTTTGAACTGCTACAGTTCCGCCGCAATCTCAAATATTGCCCATAGGGCACACTTGAGATCAGAGGTTTGGGATGGGCACTCCCTGCATGCAGCAGGGAGTTTCCAGCCGAAGATTTACGATAAAGGGAGGTGCTGATGGTACCATCAGTTTTGATGTTGATTTTGAGATCCAGAAAGGTCAACTCCCTTTGGCTAATTTCAAAAGTGAATTTGAGATTAAAGTTATTGATCTTTAAGGAATCAAGGAAAGTGGTAAGGGCATCTCTGGGGCCGGTCCAAATAAAGAAAATATCGTCAATGAATCGTCGCCATATTGGGATAAAATCCAAATGGCTCTGTAAATCCTCTCTAAAAAAGAGGTTTCTCTCCCACCCCCCCAGATACAGGTTCGCGTAGGAGGGGGCACACTTGGTCCCCATTGCCACCCCCTGTATCTGGAGGTAGTGGGAGTCTCCAAACAAAAAAATATTGTTAGATAAAATGAATTCGAGAAGGTTCAAAATGAACGAGATATAGGCCCGAGGGATGCCCCCATCCTCGGTGATGAAGCCCTCCACAACCTCCACACCAAGTTGGTGTGGTATGGAGTTGTAGAGGGCCTCAACATCAAGTGCCACCAACCAAGATCCCTCAGGCACAGAAATGCCATCTAAGGTTCTTAAAAGGTCAGTTGTATCCTGTAGATACGATACCAGCCCTTCAACATGAGGTCTGAGAAAGTCATCGATCAGTTGACTAGCCGTCTCTGTCAGGGAACCATTGCCCGAGACAATAGGACGTCCCGGGGGAGAGGACAAGTTCTTGTGAACTTTAGGTAATGCATAGAGAGTGGGGGTTCTAGGATTGGCGACACTGAGAAATTCCCAAGTTTTTTTGGTGATTAAACCATCATGATATGCACTGCCGATCAAATGTTGTGACTATGAGCAAATGGTCATGAACCTACTGACCAACAAAAGTTGGTACCGGAAAGTATCTAGTGCTCATTTGCATCTGGTTACTGAACGGTACAGACATTTGATCGGCAGTGCATATCATGATGGTTTAATCACCAAAAAAACTTGGGAATTTCTCAGTGTCGCCAATCCTAGAACCCCCACTCTCTATGCATTACCTAAAGTTCACAAGAACTTGTCCTCTCCCCCGGGACGTCCTATTGTCTCGGGCAATGGTTCCCTGACAGAGACGGCTAGTCAACTGATCGATGACTTTCTCAGACCTCATGTTGAAGGGCTGGTATCGTATCTACAGGATACAACTGACCTTTTAAGAACCTTAGATGGCATTTCTGTGCCTGAGGGATCTTGGTTGGTGGCACTTGATGTTGAGGCCCTCTACAACTCCATACCACACCAACTTGGTGTGGAGGTTGTGGAGGGCTTCATCACCGAGGATGGGGGCATCCCTCGGGCCTATATCTCGTTCATTTTGAACCTTCTCGAATTCATTTTATCTAACAATATTTTTTTGTTTGGAGACTCCCACTACCTCCAGATACAGGGGGTGGCAATGGGGACCAAGTGTGCCCCCTCCTACGCGAACCTGTATCTGGGGGGGTGGGAGAGAAACCTCTTTTTTAGAGAGGATTTACAGAGCCATTTGGATTTTATCCCAATATGGCGACGATTCATTGACGATATTTTCTTTATTTGGACCGGCCCCAGAGATGCCCTTACCACTTTCCTTGATTCCTTAAAGATCAATAACTTTAATCTCAAATTCACTTTTGAAATTAGCCAAAGGGAGTTGACCTTTCTGGATCTCAAAATCAACATCAAAACTGATGGTACCATCAGCACCTCCCTTTATCGTAAATCTTCGGCTGGAAACTCCCTGCTGCATGCAGGGAGTGCCCATCCCAAACCTCTGATCTCAAGTGTGCCCTATGGGCAATATTTGAGATTGCGGCGGAACTGTAGCAGTTCAAAGGACTTTGAACATGAGGCTAAACTATTGAGGGCCCGTTTTTTAGAACGAGGTTACAGCAACAAGTGCCTTAAAAAGGCTTATGCTAGAACCAAAAAACAAAATAGAAGTGCTCTTCTGCATGGTCCCAAGAAAACAAAATCTGACCCGGGTGTTAGGTTGATAACTACATTTTCAAACCAACACCAACAGGTGCGCCTCATCCTACAAAAATACTGGTACCTACTAACCAGCGATGATCAAATTTCTAAATTTATCAAACCGTATCCACAGATCACCTACAAGAGAGCGCGATCTCTACGAGACACTCTGGTCCATAGCCACTTTTCTTCATCGCCGTCTAATCCCATCCCGTTTAGGGGCACTAGGCCTTGTCATAAATGTAAATTCTGCAGATATTTACATTCCTCCTCCACGGTTACTCTTCCGGACGGACAAGTACACAGACCTATGTTTTCAGTCACGTGCCAATCCATTGGTATAGTATACTTAATGCAATGCCAATGTGATGCATTCTATGTCGGCAAGACCAAAAGGCCCTTCTTTCACCGTGTCAGAGACCATGTTTCTCTGATAAGGAAAAAGAAAATGGAAACCCCAATTAGCCGGCATGTAGGTCTGTTTCATCAATTTGATAGTGCAGTAATGCATTTTTCCGCCTTAGAACACATTCCCCCAGGGGAGAGAGGAGGGAATTTTGATAAAATTCTACTGCAGAAAGAGGCCAGATGGATCCATAGGTTATCAGCTCTTAGGCACCCTGGTTTAAACGATGCCTTTAGCTTTAAGCCGTTTTTATAGAGTTCTGCCGTGAATTACTATAGCATTGTTCGTCCAACATTTACTCCATTATCTAATATTCATCAATATATTTTTTTTAATTTTTTGCTATATTGTTATAAATTCAAATTGAGTCCAGTTATCATTTTTTCATTTCATATTATTTTATCTTCAATCTTTTTTCATTTCTTTATCTCACTTAGATTCATCCCTTGCAACACTTTGTATTCCTCATATATTAACACATGTTTCCTAAGTTGGAAAGTTTAACTTACAATGTATTTTTCATGATTCATGTAATCCGTCATACTGTATGTTCATGTTCCATCCTGAGCTTCACCAGTTCCGCCCATTTGCTTTACTTCAGACCCTTGCTACAAATTGGGTTTACTCTTTGTGAAAAATTGGCATTCTAGTTATTATCTAATTTCGATTATTTATCTACTTGGGTGACACAATGTGTCCCTGTATAATAATAAAAAAAAAATTTTCATACCAAATTTATTTTCTCTATATTGCATCTGGTATTTGCTGACTGGCTCAATTCATGATTCACCCCGGGCAACCATACGGACGCCCGGGGGCCCCCTGCTTTGATATACTCGTGATGCCAGTCGAGCTTTCAATGGGGTGCCCCAAATTGATGATCAATGTTGACAGTCATTCTGTGAGTTCCACCTGCGCTGCTTCAATATAGATTTTGATTATTAATGTCATTACACCATATATACTCTTGTTCCCACTCTCTCAATGACGCTGGGTTCATTTACTATTATCTATATATTCTGTTTTCCCTTATTTAAGATGGCGCGGCTGGCCTCAGCAGCGTCCAGCTGACTGACACACACCTCGCTTGGTGTGTGACACGCCACGTTGGCTGCTGTCTCAATGACGCTCACGCCAGTCCAACTCTTGGACGGCGGTGCGCGTCATCATTGATCCACCAATGTACGTCCGCATCGCGGCGATGACGTCAGACGCCGCCGCGATGGGGGTATTTTAAATGCGGCTCCGGTCCGCCGACAGTCTGCGAGGATCTTTCGCCGCCCTGGGGCTTGGAGATATACCTGCTCCAGCCGGACGGATTCTGACCCCTTTTCAACTTGCCCAGGTAGGCTGCTGTTATGGACAATCGCTTGTCCGCTGTGTTGATAACTTTCTCCTCGCAGTGGCCGAGGTTGCTCATCACTTTGTCTGCTATATTTTTTTATTTACAGCTGGTGACCAGCTCATCCATCCCACCCAACCATCTTGAGTGCAATGTAACCAGTGAAGTTATTTTTTCACTATGTGTTTCCAATCATTCAGCCTGAGGGTTTGTCTTTCTTAGCACAAATAGACACTTTGTGCTCTATAAGGATTTTTACAACTCCCTATTGGCATACTGCTGACTTTGGATCTAGTGACCCATACTAACAACCTCTCAAGGTAAGAGGTTGTCTTTCCATCCATTTCAGGATGAATTATGTTGAATTTGCTAGATTTAACATCTATTCACTATATACCTTTTGTATGCTTTCTATTTCCAGTCTTCAATAGATTTTCTTTACCCTTGTGGTTGCTAACCCTATGGGTTGTTTCAGTGGATTGGGCAAACCGGTCAACTAATACCAGTGGAAATGCCATTTGTTCTTCCAGTTTGTAGCTACACATGTAAGTCGGTGAGTGTATACATATGTGTTTGTATGATGCTCAGCATGGGCCATCACCATTTCAGTGTGAACGGATCTATTGTGTTAATGATCTACCCTTATGAACTACTTAACCATTAGCGTGCTTTGGGCACGTCAATTTATCAATTTTTCTGAAATGTTCAACATTAAAGTCTTACATACTTTTAACCATTCTATGTTGCTAATTGTTGTACATCCTGTATTCACAGTTTAAACCTGCTATTACTCTATTACACTCCTGAAGAAGCTCCGCTGGGAGCGAAACTAGTTGAGTGGAAATCAAGCAGTGAATTGCATCTTTTTGAAAACTGACCTACATATCTTGAAGGATGGTTAATAATTTTGTGTATTGTTTTTATGCTTCATGTAATAAAATTTAATCTTTTATTGATTTTGACAATTGTGTTTATCTCTATCAAGCACCGTGTTTTCAAAAAATCCCTGGGTACTGAGTATACCCGCTGTCCCCCCCTTTTTCTCATATTAAATTACAATGGGATGTGGTGCTTTTTGATTTGACCAAGAGTACCCCAATATATTAGTTTTCATAACCCAATAAAGGTTTAACCCCCTGATCGCCCGGCGGGTGATATCAATTAGGTTTTATCGTCAGTTAGGGTCTGCGTCACCCCAGACAGCGTCAGGTTAGTGCCAGTAGCACTAACACCCACGCACAAAGCATACACCTCCCTTAGTGGTATAGTATCTGAACAGATTAATATGTGATCTGATCAGATCTATACTAGCGTCCCCAGCAGTTTAGGGTTCCCAAAAATGTTAGCGGGATCAGCCCAGATACCCGCTAGCACCTGCATTTTGCCCCTCTGCATAGCCCAGCCCACCCAAGTGCAGTATCGATCGATCACTGTCACTTACAAAACACAACACACATAACTGCAGCGTTCACAGTGACAGGCCTGATCCCTGCGATCGCTAACAGTTTTTTTGATAGCGTTTTATACATTTGCTGACAGTCAGGTGCTTTTTTTACCTGTGAATCCTTACTAGTGTACCCCTAAATTTAGAGCCCAAAATGGCAAAGCGAAGGTACACTAGTAAAGAGGCCTACGAGTTTCTGAGCATGACAGATAGTGAAGAGGAGGTCACGCATCTGTCAGATTCAGGCTCAGAATACATCCCCGTAGAAGACAGCGGCTCCATGTCAGATGGCTCTGACGACGAAGATGATGAGGTCTCTGCTAAGGACAGGTGTACCCCACCCCATTCTGCTGTTGTTGAGGAGCAAGAACCACAGGTCCCTCGTATGGAGCAGAGAGCCAGTACTAGCGCCGCTATTCCTTCTGGTGAACTGGCAAGCACCAGCGGCCTAGTACACCCTGGTCGTACATCCAGCACTGCAGTATCACGTGGTGACGTGGCGAGTCCCATAAGTGCAGTTCAAGCTGGTGAGGTGGCAAGCACAAGTAGTGTCCCTCTGCCACCAAGAAGAAGACAAAGACAGGCCCGTCGTGCCCATAGTGCCCTTCCTGCTGCATTCGCCTATCCTGAGTGGGTCCCCACCACTTCTGCAGAACCCGTACTTCCCCCATTCACTGGCCAACCTGGAATTCAGGTGGAAACAGCTGAATTTACGTCACTTGATTTTTATTCGCTGTATTTCACAGAAGATCTCTATAGATCTATTGTGGACCAAACTAATTTGTATGCTGGTCAATTCATCGCCACTTGTCCCCAGTCCGCCCTTGCCAGAGAATGGAAACCAGTTACGGTTTCCGAATTTAAAATCTTTCTGGGCCTTTCCCTCAACATGGGCATACATAAATTCCTGAAGATGCGGATGTATTGGTCCACACTCCCACATGACCATATGCCCGTGTTCTCTGCTTCCATGGCCAGGAAACGATACGAGGCGATCTTGCAGTTCATGCACTTCAACGACAATGAACTTTGTCGTCCACGTGGAGACCCTGAATACGATTGGCTCTACAAAATTCGGCCCCTCATAAACCACTTCAACTAACGTTTTGCAGCCTTGTTTACTCCCGATCAAGTTGTCTGCGTTGATGAGTCCCTGATTAAATTTTCTGTCCGCTTGTCTTTCAAGCAGTACCTTCCCAGCAAGCGTGCCAGATACGGGGTCAAGCTCTATAAGTTCTGTGACAGGGCAACAGGCTATGTATGGAGCTTTATGGTTTATGAGGGAAAAGACAGTCAGGTAGAGCCGGAGAACTGCCCAGATTACATAGGGAGCGCTGGCAAGATTGTGTGGGACTTGGTGTTACCCTTATTCGGAAAGGGGTACCACTTGTATGTGGACAATTATTACACGAGCGTGCCACTGTTTAGTCACTTGTTTGATCATCAGATTGGAGCATGTGGCACCTTGCAACCTACTGTATTTTTCGCACCATAAGACGCATTTTTTTTCCCCCAAAAAAAATAGGGGGAAATGTCCCTGCGTCTTATGGAGCGAATACTGACCAGGCACTGCGCCGCCGCCGCGTCAGAATCCCAGCACTCGGCTTCTCTGTGAAGGAGAGAGGACAGGATGTGAGGCGCATCCTGGCAGGGGCATACCAAGGGGGAGCGGGGGGAGGCGTTTTGCCCCGGGTGTCAAAACATAGAGGGTGTCAGTAGCATTGCTATGGGGGTGTGTTCCGCACCCAGGTCGGGTGTCATCTGCCAGAGGTGACACCATCCCGAAAGCAGTGAGAGCCCTTGCTGGTTTTTTTTTTCAACCGGAACCCCCCCCCCCCGCGCCGTGGTCTGGTCCAGTCTGACTTCCTGCTCCTTCCCTCAGCATCTGCTGCTGTAAACGATGTCTCCAGTCCTCATTTCTGGCTGCTTCCTGGGTACATCTGAGGCTGAGAGCCAGCCAGCACAAGAGGGGGTTGTGGATTGTAATGGCAGTGTCCTCCGCTGCCTGAGGTGAGCTGTTGATAAGGGGGTGAGAGGTGTAAGCTGGCATGGTATCCACAGCCCAGTCACCTGAGCTGTTGTGATAGAATTGGCTTAAGGGGTGTTTGTGTCTGCCCTGCCACCCTGAGCTGATCTGGGAAGGGGGGGGGGGGTTGCTGTGTCCACCACCAGATATAGTGTAGCTGGAGCTGATTTGATAGGGGGCTGGTATTGCTGTGTGTCCACCACCCACCTATAGTAATAGTATAATATAAAATATTTTAGTATACCATTTGGTTCAGAATTTTTTTTTTTCTTGTTTTCCTCCTCTAAAACCTAGGTGCGTCTTATGGTCAGGTGCGTCTTATGGAGCGAAAAATACGGTAATTGCCGGGGCTTTCCCCAGGGGCTTGTAGATTCTCGTCTTAGGCTGGGGGAGAGAGCCTGCTTGAAGTGTAATAACTTGCTCGCTGTGAAGTGGAGGGATAATAAGAATGTTTTTGTTCTTGCCTCCGTTCACGCAGACAAGACAGTCCAAATTCGTACGTCATCTGGTGTTGTGGAGAAACCCCTCTGTATCCACAAATATAACCAAAATATGGGAGGGGTGGACCTCAACGACCAGTTGTTGGCGCCGTATCACATTGCCCGTAAGGCGAGACGCTAGTACAAAAAAGGGTCTCTATACTTATTTAAATTGGCTTTGCTGAACGCTCATGTGCTATAGAGAGCTTCAGGACAGACGGGATCCTTCCTTCAATTCCAGGATGAGATCGTCACAGACCTCCTGTATCCAGGCGGTGCTGCACCTCACCATTCCCAACCAAATGCAGTAAGCCGGCTGCATGAGAGGCATTTTCCATATGTCCTCGAGAGTACCCCTACCCAACGAGCCCCCCAAAGAAAATGTTGTGTCTGTAGAAAGGGCGGATTTAGGTGTGACACCCGTTATTATTGCCCACTCTGTCCTGATGATCCTGGTCTTTGCATTGGTAAATGTTTTGAACGCTTTCACTCAAAAGTGAAGTTTTAGCGTAGGGTACAGCAATGCACAGGATAGGACACACTTACACAGGGTCTCCCAAGATGCCATCGCATTTTGAGAGACCCAAACCTGGAACCGAAAAGTTTTACAGTTACAAAAAAAAGTGTTAAAAAAAAAAATAGTTGTTGTTCTATTGTTCTCTCAATATCTATTCTCTCTCTATGTATTTTGGGGTGCAATTCCACATATAACTATGGCATGTGTGAGCAATATATCATTTAGTGATTTTTTTTTTGGTCATTTATTCAATCACAAAATATTCAATGAGCTCAACATGCCTCTCAGCAATTTCCTTGGGGTGTCTACTTTCCAAAATGGGGTAATTTGGGGGGGGTTTGTACTGCCCTGCCATTTTAGCACCTCAAGAAATGAGATAGGCAGTCATAAATTAAAAGCTGTGTAAATTTAAGAAAATGTACCCTATATGTGGCTGAAAACATTTTGGCCTAAATGTATGACTAAAATTGAGTTTATTAGATTTTTCTTATAACAAAAAGTAGAAAATATTTATTTATTTTTCAAAATTTTCTGTCTTTTTCCGTTTTTATATCGCAAAAAAATTAAATCGCAGAGGCAATCAAATACTATCAAAAGAAAGCTCTATTTGTGGGAAGAAAAGGACGCAAATTTTGTTTGGGTACAACATTGCATGTCCGCACAATTTACAGTTAAAGCAGCACAGTGCCAAATTGTAGAAACGCCTCGGGTCCTTAGGCTGCATAATGGTCCGGGTCTTAAGTGGTTAATCACCACTGGGGTTTTTATTTTTTGCGATATAAGTAAAAAAAGAGCGAATAAGTAATTTTTGTTCCTACATTTGGGCCAAAATTTATACTGCTATATATCTTTGGTAAAAATAACCCAAATTAGTGTATATTATTTGGTCTGTGTTAGAGTTATAGAGTCAACAGCAAATTGGCGCCCAAGATTTTTTTTTTTCAGCAGTTTTGTGTGTCATCCAGGGGCGGGCTGGGCAGGGTATAAAAAGGCCGCCCTGCTGCCTTCAACACGCATACTCATAGTTGCCAGGCACAAGGGTGTCACACACAGTCTAACACCGGCTGTTAGGCCCCGTTCACACCTGAGCGATTTTCAGCTTGTAAAACGTTCAGCTCTGAAGCTCCAAAACGCCCAACAAGCAAAATTCCATCCATTTCAATGGCCCCTGTTCACTTATGAGCATTCTGTCGCCTGAAGCAAAAATGCCTGAAGCTCAAAAAAGTACTTGAGCTTCTTTTTGGTAGATTAAAAGCGTTTTGCCTCCATAGACTTCAATAGAAACGCCTGACATGAGCAAAAAAACGCTCCTAAAACGCTCAAATAGCAGCTCTCCACCCCCAATTTCCTCTCCCTAGTGCTTTCTATTCGCTAAACAAAAATGCCTGAAGCTTGTAATACACTTCTAAACGCCTTAAAAAAGCCTAAAAAATCGCCAGTAAATAGATACGCTCAGGGGTGAATGGAGCCTTTTGTTTGTGTTGCTGGGGGCGGGGTACCCACAGAAAACAGAGCAATGAAAGATCCCTACCCCGTTGGCTCCTCCAGCAGCTGATGTTCGGGCGCAGCTAGCGAGGCTTGCATTTCTACTGGGTGGAACTGGAGGAGGGGGTGCGGCCAGCCTCGCGCCAAGCCCACCTTTTCCTGCTCTGGTGCATGCGTGAGGCTAGGCACTGAAGACTGTGGGAGCACTGGAAGAGAGCAACAGGGAGGTAACATAAGTTAGTTCTGTGTGACAGGACACAAAGGGTGTCCATCGTTTTTCCTAGTAGTGGCTGCTGATCTGCTGGATCATACTAGCCTGCCCCTATACTGCCCTAGCCTGCCCCTATACAGCCCTATCCCAGTGGCATAGCATCCATGGGTGCAAATGTGTTCACTGCACAAGGGCCCTGAGGGGTGGGGGGGCCCACTGTACTAACACACTGTACCCATGATTGCCCTAGGACAGTGGTCATGAACCCTGTCCTCAGGGCCCACTAACAGGCCAGATTTTATGTATTACATTGGGGAGATGCAGACTAGAATACTGCAATCACTGAGCAGCAAATGATATCACCTGTGATGTATTTCAGTTATCTTGCAAACCTGGCCTGTTAGTGGGCCCTGAGGACAGGGTTGATGACCACTGCCCTAGGACACCAAGATGGGGGAGCGGTAACATGGGGCTGTCATATATTATTTCTTATAGACAAGGTGCTGTTGCATGTAAATCTGACTTCCTGATTATTAAATTTTAGTTTTACTTATCATGATATAAAATAATGGATGTGGGGTCTTTTGGTGGGTGTTTTTTTTTTTTGGGGGGGGGGGGCAGCATTTTATTCTTGGGCCAGCCCTGTAAGCAGGTTTGGCATACAGCTGGCCATAGAAGTAAACAGCTGTACACCCCTGTACTTTTATAAACACCAACGATTCTGTGCAGTGGCATTTATCTGCACATGCATGATGTTTTTCTCAAATGTGAAACTTCCACAATCCAAAAATACGCTGTATGCGTGCATACTTGCCAACTGTCCTGAATTTCCCAGGATTTAGCCATTTTTCCTGGTTTTAGTGTTTCCTGGGAAATCCGCGTTTTCCTGATTTTTCGGCGCTGCTGATAGAGGTCCGCGGCCGGCGCCGGCCGCCATTTTACAGAAGAGCAGAAGTACATACCGAGAACAAACAAGAGGCGGAGCCGGCCTGGTTGCTGCCAACAGAAATTGAGCTGCCTCCCGTCCCCGGTCTGTCTGTGATCTGTTGTGGGATGGGCAGCGCTACAGCTCAATTTCTATTGGCAGTAGGGTTGCCACCTCATCCCTTTAAATCCGAACACATATGAATTACACGGGTTCTGAGGCGAATTTAATGCAGATAAGGCACCAAGTGAGTTTAATTACCACCTTAATCAGCCACAGAACCTGTGTACTTCATATGTGTTCGAGTTTAAAGAGATGAGGTGGCAACCCTAATTGGCAGCCACCGCCTCTATTTTGTTCCACTCGGCCTGTTACTTCTGGTCTTGTAATGGTGGCGGAAACTCCGCTGCTGGCCGGGTTGGATTTTTTAATTTTTTTTGTTTAAGTGTTTATTTAGGCAAAGGACAAGAACAAAACATAAGAGACACACGCATTGTAAATGAGTGTGGGCAACAAAATAGGCAGGTCATTATACAAAAAGACTAGAGAGTATCCGGTACGTACAGACAAGAAGCTGATGTAGCATTCCATACGAAACCTCTATCAGTGACAGAGGACAGGGTAAGTAGTCGTCTGAGTTCACTGTGTAGTGGTACGTCCGGAGCATCAAAACCCTGAGCTACCCAACAACTTTAAACAGTCCCTTTGTTTTTGTTTCTTAGGGGGAAAACAAAAGAAAGAACAGACAAAAAAAAACAAAATAAAGAAAAAAGGAAAGCATAGTAGCGAAGGTAAAGGGAGGGCAGAAAAGTAGGGAGGAGGGAGGGGAGGGGGGGGGGTATATACTGCCTCGGACTTCCTCCATGTATAAGAAGCAATCTCAAATCCTAGTAATTTCTCAGTTTATGAGGGTTGAGACATAATTTCTGTAAAAGCAGAGGTATATTTAAAGGCAAACCAGTCGGACCATATCTTCCGTGACAATTCAGATTTGTTCCGAATGGAGTAGGTGAGATCCTCCATGTGGTAAATATGATCCACTTCCACCAACTATTGACATACAGTGGGTATGACAGTTTGTTTCCAAAATCTAGGGATGAGAGATTTTGCTGCATTTAGCAGGTGCGGTGTAAGTGATTTCTTATACGGTCCGACTGGTCCCCCCGTACAGTGCAACAAGATAACCCAAGGATCCTCAGGGATCCCAAAGCCCTGAATTTCCTTCATCCAGTGTATAATGGATAGCCAGAAGGGGCGGATGCGTGGACACAGCCACCATATGTGAGCATGTGTCGCTCGTTCTCCACACCCACGCCAACACAGAGGAGTTATCAGAGGAAAAGTCCTGTGCAAAATTACAGGCGTATAGTGCCACCTAGTCAATAGTTTATAATTGACTTCAGCAGTTTTAGATGACATTGAGGTCGTGTGTGCTAGATGTAGGATCGTGGTCCTTTGACAGTGCGAGAGTTCCTTATTTAAGTCTTTCTCCCAGTTGAGTAGGAAAGCAGGAGTTCCAGTGGTAGAGAGAGCACAGGGCTTTATAAAAGTATGAGACAGGTCTGTCAATCGGTTGCTCTCCTGCAAAGGCTAGTTCTACCTGCGTTAAATCTGTAGTATCCCGGAAAGGTTTCGGGAGAGAGTGTACAAAGACTGTAAGCTGGCGGTATTTCCATAGATCCATGGGCGTTACCGTGGAAATGTCCAGGAGGTCAGGAAGAGGAATAATGCCAGAAGAGTTTGTTACATGATGTAGCAGGGTTGCAGATCCTAGGTTCCATGCATGTATGCTAGAATGTATGTTACCAGGTGGAAAGTAATTGTGGCCGGTTAGAGGCAACAGAGGGGAATTATATCCCCAGTTATGTGATTTACAACACGAGTCCCAAACCATTAAGGTAGAACGTGTAAGGGGTGAAGTAGTCACAGAAAGGGACCTGAATTTCCTTGGAATCCATATTTGCGTATAAAGGTCTGCACCACAGAGGTCTATTTCCAAAGATACCCATAATTTTGAGTGTTTATGGTAGTTCCAGTCAGAAATTCTAGTCATCACCATGGCTAAAAAGTATTGTTTAACATCTGGGAGGGCTAAACCCCCATCCCTCTTACTTCTAGTGAGGAGAGACCTGGCAATCCTGGGTCGCCTCCTGTTCCATATATATCTGCAGAGTAAGGATCTCAGTAGCGTAAAGAAACCAACAGGTATCCTATACGGGATCATTTGGAACATAAATAGGAGCCTGGGTAAAATGTTCATCTTTACAACACTTCTCCTTCCCAACCAGGAGTGAGCGAGTTGGGACCATTTCTGTAGGTCAGAGCTAATCGAATTTAACAGGGGGATATAATTAGTGCAAAATAGGGAAGCTGGGTTAGATGTAAGAGAGATACCTAAATATTTCATTGAGTGGGTTTTCCAAGTGAAGGGGAAGGAAGATTTTAAATGTGGAACGGACTGAGCAGGGACAGTTATTTTTAGAATTTCTGATTTAGATAAGTTAATTTTGAAATTGGAAATGGCGCTAAATGAAGCAAAGGCTGACCTCAGGTTGGGCAGGGATATGCTGGGCTGTTGTATATAAAACAATACATCATCCGCGTAAGCGGCGTATTTATGTTCTGTTTTACCCACTACAATCCCGTGGACATTCGAGTTGTGCCTAACCGTAGAAAGGAAGGGTTCAAGGGATAATGCAAATAGAATGGGTGAAAGGGGGCAGCCTTGGCGGGTGCCATTATATAGAGTGAAAGGCTCGCTCAATGTGCCATTTATGCGCAGTTGGGCTGTGGGGGAATTATAGAGAGCAGAGATTCGGGACAGCAGTGAGGGACCCACGCCAAGATGGGAGAGCGTGGCCATAAGGAACTCCCAGTCCACCCTATCGAACGCCTTCTCTGCATCTGTGGAAAGCAACAGGGTGGGCTGTGCGGACCGCCGGGCCTGGGCTATCAGTGATAAGGTACGTAGCGAGTTGTCACGCGCCTCCCTCCCAGGGATAAATCCTGTTTGGTCTCTAGACACCCACTGAGGCACCAGGGGGAGTAGCCTATTCGCAATGACCTTAGCATATAACTTAGCATCTAAATTTAAGAGGGAGATGGGGCGGTAGCTTCCACAATTGCAAGGGTCTTTACCAGGCTTGGGTATTACAGTGATGTGAGCGTGTAGAGTTTCAGGACGTAGAGTACCACCTTCCGAGACCGTATTTGCATAATTAGTCAGTCGAGGAATCAAGAGATCCGCAAAAGATCTGTAATACGCCACCGTAAAGCCATCCGGACCTGGAGCCTTACCATTGGCCATAGCTTTTAATGCAACACGCATCTCAGAGGTGGTAAACTCCCCTTCAAGTTCGGACAGGGTATCATCAGGGAGCTCGGGTAATTTGGCTTGCGCTAAGTAGCTGCGAATAAGGTGGGCCCTGGTGTCCTTATCCTCCACCGTGTGATGTACGTGGTATAGAGTTTGGTAAAATGCTCTAAATTCTTTGGCTATTGCGGACGTTTCGTATATCATAGAATCAGGGGGGGATTTAAGTTTGGCAATAAAGGCTGCAGACTTCCTCTGTTGCAGTGAGCGGGCCAATAGCCGACCCGGCTTATTGCTCCACTCATGCATGCGTTGAGCTACTATACGAAACCGTTGCTTCTGCTCCAAATGAGAGGCTTTTCAGCTCCTCTCTCTTCTGGGTCAAGGTTTGAAGTATCGAAGGTGACAAGCCAGCTTTATGTTGACGTTCCAAGGCTTCTATATCGTGGATCAACTCTAACTGTTGGTGAGTGCGTTCTCTTTTTTTTTTCTAGATCCCAATTTTATAAACCTTCCCCGGATGTAGGCCTTGTGGGTCTCCCACAGCGTGCCCGGTGATACTTCTGGGTGAGCATTTTCAGCAAAATATAGAGCTAAATCATTTCCCAGTGACTTTTTATCAATTTCATCTAGGAGTAAGTTGTCATTAAGTTCCCAATTCGCAGTCCTGCGGTGTAGTGAGGGGATTTTTAATTTAAGCGTAATTGCCGCGTGATCTGATATAGGTGAGGTCGCTATGCCTGAGTCCATGGGGAGGGAAAGGTGGTGGTGGTCTATAAAGAAGTAATCTATCCTAGAATACGTATGGTGTAGGTGGGAAAAGTGGGTATAGTCTTTCACCCGAGGATGCATAATCCTCCACACGTCCATTAGTTGAGCTCTTTGTAAACTCTTGCGCAGAAACGTCAAGCGCTTCCGAGAAATGCATGAACTCCCCACGGATGTGTCTAGAGATGGCTCCAGTGGGGCATTAAAGTCCCCAGCCAGGATAACGCAGCCCCGGGAAAACTCACTAAGTTTTAAGAGTGTAGATGCTACGAAACTCGCTTGATCTCGGTTGGGAGCATATAGGGTTGCAACAGTGCATGGCAGAGTACCCAGGCTACCTCTGAGGAACAGGAACCGACCCGCAGGGTCACTCAGCATAGTATCTAACACAAAGGAGGTTCTCCTGCGAAACCCAATAGCAACACCCTTGGCCTTGCGAACATCAGACAGGCTATAATACCAGGTGGGGTATTGTGGGGATAAAAGTTTCACCGAAGTGGTATGCGTGAGATGGGTCTCCTAAAGAAGAACGATGTCACCCTTCAGGCGATCCAACTCCCTGTAGAGATTATGTCTCTTACCTGGGGCATGGAGTCCACGAACATTGAAAGAAATAAAGTTCACCGCAGCCATGGGGATCGACAGGGGGAGCCCGAACACACAGACCAGTGGAAGCGGAGTCCGAGGCAGAGGACAAGGGTTGGGGAGAAGAAGAAGAAAAGGAAAAGAGCAAGAAAACAAAACGTGAAAACAAAACATACTTCAACAATAAGCATCAAAAACACATCCCATGAGGGGATATACTCAGTATGCGCACGCATATATCTGACGTGCTGAGAAGGGGAGCACGAGCAGCCCAGCACTCCCACACCCCCGCCCGAAGGGAAGCAGGGGCAGGAGAGCACAGGGCCACGTGGCACCCCACAAGGGGGGGGGGCTCTGAGCCATGGGCCACAGATAGCGAGCACCAAAAGTAGTGTGATCGCCGCTCCGCAGCCCCGGCGCCAGCATCCTGAAAAATGAAAAAAGGGTCAATATAAAAAGTTAACACAAACGATGCCGCATATAACTTAACCGCAGGCACCAAAGTGGCCACTTGATAGAGCAGTCCGCCTCTGAGCAGTGAGCAATGTCATGATCAAATAGCAAGAGGAAAGCATGTGTACCGAACCGTTTGAGAACAAAGTGCCAACAGGCAATGTATGGTCACAGGCTTCATGATACAAGGGGGGGCCACAAAAGTAGAACCAAAAGGTGAAAGGAACAAGCCTCAAAAATCAGCCCAGCCGGGGGGAGACATCCGGTGAAGCAGTGCGGCGTCTGCGGCTAGCTTTCTGCCATTGTGGGTCAGAGGATCCCGGCAGGACTGGGATAGTATCCTGCCAGCCAGGGAGCTTCGGGGGTGAGATGTTGACATCCATGCAGAATTTTTCCAAGTCTTCCGGAAAGCGCAGAGCCGCTGTCTTGCCATCCCTATTAGCAATGAGGGCCCGCAGGGAAGCCCCAGCGATAGTTGATGGACGCAGATCTGAGTTTCTCAGTCGGGTCGTAAGGCCCTGCGACGCTCCAGTGTCTCTCTGGCTAGGTCTGGAAAGAGGGACAGGGTTGCGCCGTCAAAATCAAGGGAGGCTGTCTCTCTGGCCTTGCGCATGATGCGTTCCTTCTCCTCAAAATAATGTACCCGGCAGATGACATCCCACGGGGTGTCAGTGGATATATTTTGGGGGGGCGCAGAGCCCTGTGTACTCTGTCTATCTGAAGCGGGTTATCAGCAGGGAGGCCTAGGAGGCCATTAAAAATACCTCGTATGGAGGGGAGGAGGTCGTCATCACCCGTCGCTTCCGGGTGGCCTCTGACCCGAATGTTGTTCCTCCTACTGCGGTTCTCTTGGTCCTCGATCTTGCAGAGGGCCATCCTGTGTGCAATAATGAGGCTGCGAGTGGATGCCTGCAAGTTCCTGATGGCAGCCGCGTGGCGATCCAGGCGGTTCTCAGATTCCTCCACACGGTCTAGAACCTGGGATAAGTCTGCCCTCACCGCCGACAGCTCTTTCTTAATAGACCTCTCCAGGCTCTGGAACATAGATGTCAGTTCCAGTTTGGTCGGCAAGCCGTCAGCCCGAGTACCGTGCTCTGATTGCCGGGATGTACTGTCTTCACTGTCCGAGCCGGCCGAAAAGGCAGGAGAATGATGTCTGTGCTCCGGCATGTGACGGGAGGCGGAGCCTGCACTGGAGCCCCTGCCATGTGGCGAGCAGCCTAGTCCATCCATAATCTCTTCACCCTCCGGTTCTGCCGCCAGAAACCTCTTTATGGAGCCTAGCCGGGTCCCGGGCTTAGGGAGAGACTTACCGGTCTTGCGCATGGTCCGCGGCTAAAAGTGGTGTAAAAATGTGAGAAATGCTGATTAAAAGAGATGCCAGCGCCGGAGCCCGAGAGAAATACGTCCTCACAGCAGCATGTCCAGACCACGCCCCCGGCCAGGCTGGATTAACATAGGGACTATTGGAGCTGCAGCTCCAGGCCCCTTTATCAAAATAGGCCCATTTGCCCAAAAAAAAAAAAATCACATAAAAAAAAAGATCGACTTCGAGGGTTGTAGCTCGGCGACCAGGGGTCACAGAAACACCACATTTGGGAGGTAGGTAGATGAAGACCTACCACACCACTGGTTATGGGGCTGCTATCATTTATGGTCCCGGAGATACGGGGCTGCTTGCACAGCCTATCAGAAGCTACATACAGAGTGACCAGTTTAAATACAAGCTGACACACTCTGCAGCAGACTGAGAGGATGAACTCACAGGGCTTATAATAATTATTTGTGTAGCGGCCTCCAATCTCTCTCCCTGATATCACATCATCTGTCTCTGGCTTTTGTCTAGGGGTACCTTGGTTGAGAGAGTGCGGGGTCACCTCACCACGCCAAGTTCCCACCACAGATGTGCGTGTGGTGTGAGAAGATCCTCTTTACCATCGGGTCGGTGTTCTGCATCGGAGCCTCCTCCTCCTTTTGCACAGTGTCTGCCAGAAAATGAGCCCCACACCATTAAAATCCAACACTCCTTTATTCTTCCAATATCAGAGTAAAACAGTCAGTTGGACTCCCTCAACGAGCAGAACAGACAGGAGGTGTGGATACGAGTAGGCCCAGACACAATGAACTCTTCTACTTTCCTTCCTGAAAGTGTATTGCGGTCCCTTGGCGAGGGGAATATCCCTCCGGGCGGTTTCCGGAGGCTCACCCATCACTGGCAATATGCTGCACCAGGTCTTTAGGCGAGTACCTCCTCCGGTCCCTTACACCACTGGATTCGGGGGGCCCACTCCCGGAGTCTCCCCTAGGAAATCCATCCCTCGCGGAACCCAGTGAAGGACACTGGGCCCCAGACCTCCATCCGAGTACCTCACCCCAGGCTGAAGGTGCCTGGGATGGAACACGACCTCCGGGCGTCGCCTAGGCCGCCTAGACCAGTGTTTCTCAACTCCAGTCCTCAAGGCGCACCAACAGGTCATGTTTTCAGGATTTCCCTCAGAGAAAACTGCTATGCTAATTACTAAGGAAGTGAAACTGATCAAATCACCTGTGCAAAATAATGGTAAACCTAAAAACATGACCTGTTGGGGCGCCTTGAGGACTGGAGTTGAGAAACACTGGCCTAGACTTCCAACACGAACCACCGCCCTCAGGCTGAAGGTGCCTGGGACTCGAACCCCGTGACAAAGCTGCCCGCCCCCTTTTATACCCTCTCCCAGCAAGCACAGCGGTTTCCCCGCCCCGCCGTACCACTGCCGAGAGAGGCCAAAAGAGGTACGGCCCGCAGCAATGGTTCAACCCCAGCCCAAGGCGACAGCGCCACCTGCTGGGCTGCAGGGAACTGCACATTACTGGTGTCTCTGCCAGTTTTAAATACAAAGGGAAAGTGCATGCCCGCTACACTTGTATATTACTTATGGTAATTAACCCCTTGCCACCCAGGCCAATTCTAACACTTCTCTCCTACATGTAAAAATCATAATTTTTTTTGCTAGAAAATTACTCAGAACCCTCAAACATTATATATATATATATATATATATATATATATATATATATATATATATATATATATATATATATATATATATATATATATTGTGAGGGGGTTAGCTCGGCAGCGGGGGTGTGTGACCCCCCGGGATGGGCTCCCCACACAAAACAGGCCCAGCAAACGGAGGTTGTGGTTTTCAAAATCAAAAGGTGCGGTTTATTTTCTATTTACAGTGACAAAACACAGCAAAGCAAAAGAAACATAACCAAAATAAATCCTGGTCAAGTTGACCTCTGACTAAACATACAGGTTTCCTAACTAACAACTGGGATCAGCCTAGTGCTGTCCTAGTCCCTAAGTCCCTGGTTTTAAATGTCCAAGCAAATAGCCACACAGGCTTTTTCTCACCGCACAGGGGTTCACTCTCCCTAGACAGTCCACACAGGTCTGGTTCCAGGCATGAGCTAACATCTAATGAAGCTGGGAGTTCTTATAGAGGCCTAAATGAGCTGACAAGCTTCAGCTGGCCTCATCAACTCCCTGTCTGCACGACGCCCAGCCCTCTCCCTAGAGGTATGAGTCATCAATGAGCCCACTAGCCTTATACAACTCTCCACCTAGTTGTATAAGTCGGCGTAAAGCCTGAATCTGGGCGAAATATATCTACCCCCCTGGATGCAACCAGGTGACTTTACCTTCCTGCTGTCACATACCCCCCCTCTTGTTTTAACCTCGGGGTTGGAACACCAGCAATCAGGCATTCATGTACTCGAGACAAAGCATCCACATTCCCCATTTGAACGCCAGGGCGATGCTTTACTGTGAAGTTGAATTCCTGGAGGGCCAGGAACCACCTATTCACTCTTCTATTTGTTTCCTTGTTTTGAGCCATCCACTTTAACGGAGCGTGATCCGTAACCATGTCAAAGTGCCTACCTAGCAGGTAGTACCGAAGGGAATCTAGAGCCCACTTCACCGCTAAACACTCCTTTCAACGGTGGCGTAATTTACCTCATGGGACTTCAACTTCCTGCTGAGGTAAATGACTGGGTGCTCTTCCCCGTTCCAGACCTGGGACAATACTGCTCCTAACCCCACATCTGACGCATCACTTTGTACGACAAAGTCTTTAGAGAAGTCGGGTGAGTACAACACTGGCTGGCTACATAAGGCTTGTTTCAAGAATTGGAATGCTGCCTCAGCCTCGGGGGTCCATTTAATCATGACCGACCCTTTCCCCTTCGTCAGGTTGGTTAGGGGCACAGCCTTAGAAGCAAAGTGGGGAATGAATCGCCGATAATACCCAGCGATTCCCAGAAAGGCTCGTACCTGCTTCTTGCTGTTGGGACGTGGCCAACTCTGGATGGCCTCGACTTTGTTGAGTTGGGGTTTTATTACTCCCCTCCCAATGGTGTACCCAAGATATTTGGCCTCCTCCTGCCCAATGGTACACTTCTTGGGGTTAGCCGTAAACCCCGCTTCCCGAACAGAGTCCAGGACTGCTTGCACTTTTGGCAGATGTGAGGCCCAATCTGTGCTATGGACAATTACGTCATCCAGGTAAGCCGCAGCATACTTCCGATGGGGCCTCAGCATCTGGTCCATTTTCCGCTGGAATGTGGCCGGCGCATTCTGTAACCCGAACGGCATTCTTTTATATTGGAACGCCCCGTCTGGGGTTACAAATGCGGTTTTCTCTTTGGCCGACTTGGCCAGGGGGATTTGCCAATACCCTTTTGTGAGGTCAAGAGTCGTCATGTATCGGGCTGTTCCCAGCCGGTCGATCAACTCATCTATACGTGGCATGGGGTAGGTGTCAAATTTTGTAACTTTGTTCAACTGACGAAAATCATTACAAAATCGCCAGCTCCCATCCGGTTTAGGCACCAACACGATGGGACTAGACCAATCACTTTGGGACTCCTCTATCACCCCTAAGTTCAGCATTTTCTGTACTTCCTCCCGTATTGCCTCCCGTCGAGCCTCTGGGATCTGATAGGGTTTTAACTTCACCCTTTCACCGGGCGGGGTAATGATGTCATGCTCTACCCCAGATGTTTGTCCCGGCAGCTCAGAGAATACCTCCTTGTTGCGAAGCACAAACTCCTTAACCTCCTGTTGTTGGGGTTGTGACAAGGTGGCTGCTATTCCAACCTCAGGAATCACGCAACCAGTTTGAGCTGGTGACCAAGTGTCTGCGACTAGGGACTCTCTATCCCTCCAGGCTTTCAACAGATTAACGTGATAGATCTGTTCGGGCTTTCGCCTTCCTGGTTGTCTGACCTTGTAATTCACTTCGCTTACTTTTTCCATTATCTCGTAGGGGCCTTGCCATTTGGCAAGGAATTTACTTTCAACCGTAGGGACAAGTACCAATATCCTATCCCCCGGGGAAAAGGTACGGGTCTTGGCTCCACGGTTGTACACTCTCTGCTGTGCCAACTGCGCTTGGGCCAAATGTTCCTTCACGATGGGCATTACCTGTGCAATTCGATCTTGCATCAGGGCGACATGCTCAATCACACTCCTGTGGGGAGAACTCTCACTTTCCCAAGTTTCCTTGGCAATATCCAACAGCCCTCTTGGGTGTCTCCCATACAGTAACTCAAAGGGGGAGAATCCCGTAGAGGATTGGGGCACCTCCCTAATAGCAAACATCAAATAAGGAAGTAAACAGTCCCAATCCTTTCCATCTCTATCCACCACTTTCTTCAACATTTGTTTTAGGGTTTTGTTGAATCTTTCAACCAGCCCATCGGTTTGGGGGTGATACACAGACGTACGCAATTGCGTCACTTTGAACAATTTACACAGCTCTTTCATAACCCGGGACATAAAGGGTGTACCTTGGTCCGTAAGCAGTTCTTTACAAATACCCACCCGGCTAAAAACAAGAGATAGCTCTTTGGCTATGGTTTTGGCCCAGGTATTTCGGAGAGGGATCGCTTCTGGATAACGGGTGGCATAGTCCATTATAACTAATATGTACTGGTGCCCCCTAGCGGACTTGATTATAGGACCTACCAAATCCATGGCGATCCTCTCAAACGGGACCTCAATGATGGGTAGAGGGACCAGCGGGCTACGGAAATGTGGCATCGGGGCCAACCTCTGACACACAGGGCAGGAGGAACAATAATTTTCTACGTCCTTCATCACCCCCGGCCAATAGAATCTCTGTAATACCCTCTCTCGGGTTTTCTCTGTCCCCAGATGACCTCCAAGAATGTGCCCATGGGCCAACTCCAACACAAACTTCCTGTAAGGTTTGGGCACCACAAGCTGCTCAACGGTTTCTTCTGCCCTTTTTGCCACCCGATACAGTAGGTCCTTCTCTACGCTGAAGTATGGGTAAGTGCAGGTATTATCTGGGTTCACTAACTCGCCATCTATTTTCACTACGTTTTCCCGTGCCTTTATTAGGGCGGGGTCTTTCAACTGTTCTGTGGCAAAGTTTTCCCTGTGAACCTCAAGATCAGAAAACTCCACAGACGGTAGGTTTTCGTCTGAGGAGGTGGGCTCCTCTCCAGTTTCTTGAGTCTCCCCTGCCAATACTGATAAGGGAAATTCCGGAGAGTCCTCACCACTCTCAGGGGAGTTCTGGCTATCACATTCCTGGTACATAGGGGCACCAGTGAGGGGCTCAGGATCATCCCACAGTTCCCAGAACTTCGGAAAATCCCTTCCCACAATGGCGTCATGCGGTAACTGAGATACTAAGCCCACTGGATGAGAGAGGGTACCTTTGGGGGTCTCGAAACACACTGTAGTCACTGGATACTCTCGGGTGTCCCCATGCACACAAATAACAGCTACCTTGCTATTCCCAGAGACCTCTGTTTTAACTAACTCAGCCTTTATCAGGGTCACAAGGCTACCTGAATCCAGCAATACCACAACATTTCTACCATTAACACACATTTTGCATAAATGTTTCTCAGTTCCTCGAATGGCAGTGCATGCGACTGTCGCACACAGCGACTGACGTCTGCCCGTCAGAAAGTCACACTGCATGGGTTCCTCCACAACCGGGCAATTGGCTGCAATATGTCCCGCTTGCCGGCAGCGGTAGCAAACGATCCTTCTTGCCGCCTCTTGAGCCGCTGATTTCCCAGGCTGTTCTCGCCAAACTTGGGGTAGAGCTCCCACCCTCTCACTCTCTCCACCCTCACCCCTTGGAATCCTCTTATCCGCCCCTGGGGATGGTCTGGTCTTAGGGTGGAAAGTCCGAGTGTCTCTGGAAGAGGCCGTCAGGTTCTCTGTAGCCAAGTATTTCTCCACACGATCCACAAGACCATCGGCCGTCTCTGGGTCTCCATGGCTTACCCACTTTTGGATGGCAGTAGGAAGAGCTCTCAAAAACCGATCCATTACAACACGTTCCACAATCTTTGGTGCGGACAAAGTCTCTGGCTGTAGCCACTTTCTGCTCAGGTGAATGAGATCATACATTTGAGACCTGGGGGGTTTTCCAAGCTGGAAAGTCCAGTTATGCACACGCTGAGCCCGGACAGCCTGGGTGACACCCAGCCTTGCCAATATTTCAGCTTTTAGCATCACATAGTCTTTTGCTTGGTCAGGCTCTAGGTCATAGTAAGCCTTCTGCGATTCACCAGTTAACAGAGGAGCCACCAGTCCAGCCCACTGCTCCTCAGGCCACTTTTCTCTTTCAGCGGTCCTTTCAAATGTGGTCAAAAATACCTCTGGATCATCCTCTCCAGTCATTTTTGTCAATAAACGACTCACCCCAAAGGACGCGGTATTAGTGGGACGGCTTTCCTCACTGGTCTGCGGACGTTGCTGCATTACTGCTTCCATCTGTTGTTGTAGTCTCTGCTCTTGCTTCTGCAACAGGTCTATGAAGCGGGCCTCAGATTGCTGCTGGGCTCGTTGCTGAGCCTCCAGACTCTGTTGCAAAGTTGCGTTTGTCTGCTGCTGGGCTGCAAGGCTCCTTTGCAAACCTGCATTTGTCTGCTGTTGATTGGCATTTGCTAGAGCCAGCTGTTTCAGTATCTCCTCCATGCTGGCTTAAAAAAACTGCCACTGGTTCTCCACCAACTGTGAGGGGGTTAGCTCGGCAGCGGGGGTGTGTGACCCCCCGGGATGGGCTCCCCACACAAAACAGGCCCAGCAAACGGAGGTTGTGGTTTTTAAAATCAAAAAGGTGCGGTTTATTTTCTATTTACAGTGACAAAACACAGCAAAGCAAAAGAAACATAACCAAAATAAATCCTGGTCAAGTTGACCTCTGACTAAACATACAGGTTTCCTAACTAACAACTGGGATCAGCCTAGTGCTGTCCTAGTCCCTAAGTCCCTGGTTTTAAATGTCCAAGCAAATAGCCACACAGGCTTTTTCTCACCGCACAGGGGTTCACTCTCCCTAGACAGTCCACACAGGTCTGGTTCCAGGCATGAGCTAACATCTAATGAAGCTGGGAGTTCTTATAGAGGCCTAAATGAGCTGACAAGCTTCAGCTGGCCTCATCAACTCCCTGTCTGCACGACGCCCAGCCCTCTCCCTAGAGGTATGAGTCATCAATGAGCCCACTAGCCTTATACAACTCTCCACCTAGTTGTATAAGTCGGCGTAAAGCCTGAATCTGGGCGAAATATATCTACCCCCCTGGATGCAACCAGGTGACTTTACCTTCCTGCTGTCACAATATATATATATATTTATTGTTTTAGCAGACACCCTATGGAATAAATTGGTGGTCTTTACAACTTTTTATGTTACACAGTGTTTGTTTTTTTTTTGGAAAGAAACTATTTCATTCATGGAAAAAAAACAAAACACTAAAGTTAGCACCATTTTTTTTTTTTTTTTGTCACTAAGCGATGCTTTACATTTTTTTTTTTTTTTTTTTTTTTTTTTTTTTTTTACAGGTTACATGTTTAGAATTATTTCTCCTGCTCTAACGATCGTGCCTACCCAGCCATTGACTAGTATCTCTCCCCAGCCTGTCCCCACACACCCTCTCACCTGCTGACCTGTGGATGGGGGAATCACTCCTGCAGTGTTGTGTTCTGCCAGTGAATACAATGATCAGTCTTGCTAACTATAGCTGGCAGCACTGATTGTTTTGGGAAAAACCTGATAGGCTGGTTGTACTCAAGTCGGTTAATAGGTTGACTTGTGTAAAACCAGCTAGCCCATACATAGATCAACTATGGCTGGTCTCTGCTTAATTGGCGTAATTTCAATCCATGTATGG